>VRYO01002223.1:2438707-2463549 GCA_009812075.1 Sialia sialis
CCTCAATAAAATTAAGCTTGCAGGTATGAGGGGACAGGCCCTCATTGGGTTGATTTTCAGGGTTCTTCATATCTGTCCCCAGCAGCATCTGTGCCTCAAAGCTCTTCAAAGCCCTGCTCATTGGGAAGGGCTGAAGGCAAAGAACCCATGGAATAACTGCAGGGTACCCCACAGACATTACACCTGTTAAATCATAACTCAGCAGCTGAAAAAAAATTAAAAAATAATCTATAAATACACACAATATTTATACATAAATATTTATGTATGAGTATACCTTTATTTAAAAGCAGTATTATAAATTACAATTCACCTGGACCTGAAAATTACATACACCTACTGCTCTTGCCATGGCAAATGAAAATCTAAACAGAGATGGGTCAAAAGTTGCTCCACCAAAGGTTTTTTCAGGCAGTGGATGCTATTCCATGAATGCAAAGTGGCTTGCAGGAATAGGACAATTACACTTATATTTTATTATTTTGATACAGTTCTACTTTGCCATTTTTTTGGCTTTCTTTGGACTCTTGCCACCTTATCACAAGTCAAGATGGAAGTGTCAGAAAGACCTGTCAATTACCAAAAGCCCAAACACTTCAACACTGATGCTAATTGTTCTAAATAAAAGTATTTTTCTTCAGGTTATTTTGTTCTTAGTAAGAGATTGAAAAAAAGAAAAGTTTTATTCTACTTAGAAATTAGATAACCCTGGGAATTTCACAGGACATTAAATCTGTGTTCAGTCCTATTCTACTTGCTAACTCCCCTCATGCTGATGCAAACTTTCCCTCCACATTTCAAAACACCAGCCCCAAGTGCCATCCACTTCTATTCCTGGGAATATTCTACTCCACACAGAGCCAGCACTGTGAGGAAAACACTGAGACTCCTGCCAAAATGCACCCAAGCCTGTATTTCATCCAAAATTTCATTTCTATTTTTAGTTTTAGTGCAATTCCTACTGCAGTGGTTCTGGCAATGTCCCCACAGCTTTTCTGAAGTTGGAAATTGAGCGGTGTTTAAAAGCAGCAGAAAAATAATAATAAAAAAGGGAGATATGGAGGCACAGAGTGGTTTGGATGTTCCAGGCCCTGTGCCTGCAAATCCTGCCGAGTCAGGATGGAAACACAGACAGTTCCAGTGGGGCTGTGTGTCTGTGGGAGATGGCGACACTCTCAGGGAATGCAGCACTATTTTAGGAGGTTTCCTTATTTTAGAAGCGGGATGCTCTCTCAAGACAGGAGTGATGATTCTCCTGAGTACAGACAGATCTCCAAGGGCATGTAGGGACAGGACAAGGGGGAATGGATTTAAACTGGCAGAGGTCAGGGTTAGATTGGTTCTTAGGGGAAAATTCTTTATGGTGAGTGTGGTGAGTCCCTGGCACAGGGTGCCCAGAGGAGCTGTGGCTGCCCCTGGATCCCTGGCAGTGCTCAGGACCAGGCTGGAGCAGCCTGGTCTAGTGGAAAGTGTCCTTGCCCATGACAAGGGTGTTGGGTTGAGATCATCTTCAATGTCCCTTCCCACCCAAACTGTTCTGTGATTCTCTGATTTAGCTGAGATAACCCCAAACAGCTTTATCTGGGATCAACAACCCACACACACAAACAGCCACGAGGACCACAGAGGGGAAGAGCCCACAAACCCCAGCACTGCAAACTCCGGCGAGCACAAGAAACTCTCTGTGCTGGCAGAGACCGAGCCCTTTCTTCTCCTCCCCGCCCCGCGAGAGTCTTTGCACATTCCCAAGACCCATCCCAGCATCCCTGAGCCGCATCCCTGAGCCACATCCCCACATTCCCGCATCCCCGCATCTCCGAATCTCTGAGCCACATCCCCGCATCCCTGAGCCGCATCCCCGCATTTCTGAGCCACATCCCCGCATCCCCACATCCCCGGACCACATTCCCGCATCCCTGAGCCGCATCCCCGCGCCGCATCCCCGCATCCCTGGACCACATTCCCGCATCCCTGCATCCCTGAGCCGCATCCCCGCATCCCCGGACCACATTCCTGCATCCCCGCATCCCTGGACGACATTCTCGCATCCCCGCATCCCTGGACCGCATCCCCGAACCACATCCCCGCATCCCTGAGCCGCATCCCCGCGCCTCCCACCCGCAGCCCGTCTCCCGTGGAGCTGCGACGCCACCTGCCGCGCACGGGGCTCGCCGGAGTACTGTTCCCAAGGCCACCAAAGTCCCGCCAGGAAACGCCCAAGCCCTCCTGGAGCCCGATTTCAGGCAGTGCCGGGAGGGGATTGTGGAGCTGCAGGGGTGGGGTGTAGCCAGCCTGCTCCTGGGACAGCCAGAAAGCACGAGTTTATATACATATACATGATTTTTATATCTATCTATATCTATATCTATATCTATCTATCCATCTTTCTTTGTGTATATGTGTATATATGTACATGTGTTTTTATATATGTCTGTGTGTGTATGTATATATGGATAAACATGTGCATACTTATATATATAATCTTTTTTAATGGATCTGAAGGATTTCCTTTAAATCCTCAAGGAAATCCAGTGCAGGAAGAGCAGATGGAGATGGGAGGGAGGGCTGATCCTAATTCAATGTATCCCAAAAGGAACAGCATTGAGCCTTCCCTGAGGAGTGGGAAAACTCCCTTTGTGCAGTGCCCTCTCCCTCTCTCTGCCCACAGAGTGACTCCACACGGTGACAATGCCACTGCCCTTTGTGGGGTCATCCCCACATCCCCACTGGAACTGGAGAGCCCTGCAAGGGGAACCAGAGGAATGGTGTCCATGCAGATGTTTTACTTCACATGGAAAAACAAGGATTTTTTTCATGGAGGTGTCTCTCCCTGTGATCCCTATGCATTTTCTAGGCCACTGTGGCTCGCACACTACTCTAAATTTCACTGCTTGGCCCAGCCACAGCATCCTAGCACTGTCCTCTGCTTGTGCCCACACTGGAAATGAGGCACTGAGAGCCTGGCAAGGGAAAAATAGGGAAGCAGGATATGCGTCTGGCCACTTTATCCATTTTATTGTTACATAGGATACATAGGTTCCTACCTGAGAAATGCCAGCCGGAGTCCCCTTTGCCCCAAACAAAGCAGATGTGGGCAGCAGGGCTGCAGGGTGTCAAAGGGAATTGATTTTTAAGCAAAGTCCCCAGCAAAGGCTGGGGGCAGGAGCCAGGGACGGCACAGGAGCTGCTCAGCCTGGCCAGCAGGGTCACAGCTGCAGGGGCCACAGTTAAAGAGAGAGAGGGCAAGTTTGGAACAGGCTCCCTGAGCTTTCCCAGCCACCAAGGGTCCCTCTGAAAGGCACTGATTGAAGGGGTTTGAGGTCAGCATGTTGGAGGAGTGCTGCTGTTCAGGGAGGAATTGCTCTCCAGGGTTGGCAGAGAGCAGCAAAACAGGGAATTTTCATCAGGCCAGGGCTTGTGCTGGGCAGCCACAGCAGAGTCCTGGTCATGGGTGCCAAAGAATTCCATGGGCATGGGCAGGGAAAGAGGATTTTTTCACAACCATCAGTGGAAGACACTTTGCAGGGTAACACAGAAATCCTGGGCATCCTGGCAATGCTGGAGAAGGAAAAGCCTGGAATGTGTGAACTGTTTCACTTCATGGTGTCTGGAAGTTATTTACTTCTCCTGTTTGATGCAGCATTGACAGCTCTGAGAGCCTGAGACCTCTGAACACAGGCGGCCTCTGCTCTTGGGTGCTGCTGCTGTCAAGGGAGTTAGAAGAGTTGACTTAGTTTACATGGTAAAAGTGATTTCAATCCCAAAGTTTGCTGGCAGTTTCCTGAGGGAAAAAAATAAAATCTCACTGCCCTCAGAACAACGTGCTGGAGGTATTTCTTTTGATATGTCAAGCCATTCTATGCTTCATGATTAGTTTTGAAGGGGAAAACAACCTTAACCCAACCCACACATCAACCTGCCCAGCTTCCTGCACAACCTCGGCAAAACAGCATCATAAACACTTCTTTATCCAGTGGGCACGTTAGTGAGGCTTCATTAACTCCAAACCTCAATTAAAGTCTCTAAAAGGCTTTGAGCAGCTTGACCGAAAGGCTCTATGAAAATTAATTTAGTGTTTTTGTATCTGCTCAGCACCAGGACTGCAACAAGATGCTCTGTTCCTTCAAAATGGGCACAGAGAGGTGATGGCGAGGGAGGGCATGCAGCAGGTGGCTTTTCTGAGGGCACATGGTAACCAGAGGGCACGGGCTGGGTGCAGGGAGGAGGGAAGAGCTCTGATCTTTAAACACTGGGTAGCTGCCTTGCAGCTGGAGGCTGCACACAGCATGCTCATCTCTTCCCAGCTGCAGCATTTGCCCAGCCCGGGAGCCTGATGAGACAGTTTGGAGTAGGAAGGGGGGGTTAATTGCACATTTTATGGCTGCTAAGATTCCCCCTGAGCCACAGAGCTGCCTGCTGCACGGGCAGAGAGTCACGTCCAGGCTGAGCAGCGCACAGAGAATCCCCAGCTCGCACGGGGACACTCAGATAAATGCCACCCCTGTGCCTCGGTGGCAGATTTACCAGGCTGCTTGCACCTCCGGTGTAAATCCAGGCACTCCCAGATAAACTCAGTCCATCACAAGGAATTGTTTCAACAAAGCAGGGCCTGTCAGGAGCAGGGTGATGTTGACAGAGTGGCAGTGCCAGCTCTTGGCATGCCCCAGCTTGGAGCCTTTATTTACAGAGCCCTCTGTGAGGAGCAGGGCTCATCCAGCACACGTCACTCCCTTCCAGAAACACGGAATTGGTGGAGATGTGGGAGAGCAGCAGCGTCCTCTTGGACTTTCCCACATATCCAGGAGAGTCAGAGAGTGCCTGGAGCCTCAGAAATCCTCAGAGTGTGGTCATTTCCTCAGTTTCCCCATCTACAGCCCAGCCTCAGACTCCATGCAGAAGGTGGAGGGTGTGTGCAAGCCGAGTTTACCAAAGAAGAGGAAAAACAGAGGGAAATGAGGGAAAGCACTGGGAAAAGTAAGAAGGGAAAAGATGGGCCCTGGTGAGATGCTCTGCTCTGAATGCACACAGCCTCATCTCTTCTCTCCTGCTCCCTGACAGTTCTGTCTGGAGGTTTGCATCCAGCACGGGCTGCTCTGCAGCAAATACTGAGAGTTTTATGCAACAGAATAATTGTTTAGTGTTGAATAATTCTCTCCATTTGTACCCTTCAAGCCTCAGACACGGAGCAGAGCTGACACTTGGCTCAGTGAGAAAAGGGGAAAAGCTTTCAGGTGTGGGAGAGCTGGGGGGAGCAGCAGGAGCCCCCCCTGTGCCCACTCTGCCCCAGGTCCCCAGGCTGTCTGGCTTTGCCACAGGGACACATGGGCTGTTCACGGCCACCCTGGTGTCCAGCAGGACCTCTGCCTGGGGTGATCCCTGCCCAGGGAAAGGTTTATTCCTCTCCTATGTAGCTTTTGGGATTCCTGCTGGCCTGTCCCTGCAGGTCCCTCAGACTGGTGCCACAACCACGCAGTCCATCAAACACAGCTTCCCCTCTCCTGTGTGCTCAGAGGGGCTCTCTGTGCCATCCCCCTGCTCTGTGAAACACCGAGCCCAGCACTGACCTCTGTGCTCCCCATCCCCTGTGTGAGCTCCCAGCCCTATCCTCTCACAGCCATCCCATGGCCCCACCCGGCCAATTTGCTGCAGACCCTCCAGAGCTGGATTTTGATTCTCCCCACTATAGAGACAAGGGAGACTGAGACCAAAACCTGCTGAAGTGACTCACAACAAATAAGCGGAGGAGTTCCCACTGGGGCCGGAGTGGCTGTCTCAGAGAAGCAGGAGTGGACAAAGCTTGACACTAAATATCCCTCCTGGCAGAAATTTCTGCTCTTTCCCAGAGGCCAGCAGCATATTAGTTTCACAGGCAAGAAGTTTCTGCTGTAGCTCACAGCTTAAAAGAGCAGGCAGAGACAGCAGCTCTGGAGACTTCAGCACTGTCTTAATAGAAGACACGGCAGTAAGGGAAATGTTATATTAAATCTCTATACTTATACGTGTAACAAAAGTGGTATCAGCAAAATCCTCCAGCATCAAAGCAAATCACTTACCTATTTTTAGCTGTGTGATTTAGTCACACACTCCGAGGAAATAAGGTCAGGTTCTTTGAGATGTCTCCCTTTCTCCCTGTCTCCTGCTATTTTTTTCCTGTCCTTATTAAAATTCTCCAGCCCGCAGCAGAGCTTTGTGAGACGGAGCCTTGGTGGAGCTGTCACCATCTGCAGGGTCAAGCAGTGGCCCTGTCCCAGCAGGAACCTGTCCTGCTGTCACCGTGCCTGGGCTGGAGCTAGCAAAGGTGGGGTTTGCATCCCAGCATCTCCAACCAGCGCCTTTCCAAGCAGGTCCCAGCACTGCGAGGGTGTCACTGGGAAATGTCACCCCTGATGTCACCAGGGAGCTGGCTGGACTGTCCAGCTGTGGCACTGCTGCCTGTGTCTGCAGCTTTCATCTCAAACTGTCCAGTGCCTCAGTTTCCCCAATCCCAGTCACTTCCTTCGCACTCTCCTCCAAAAACAGGCACTTCCCAGCTGTAAGGAGAGAAAATTCAGTTTGGAATCCTTTTAAAGGTCATTAGTCATGCCATTAAACCAAATTCTATTTCTTTGAATATTTCGTTTCACAAGATCTTTTTCCTAGAAATTCTTCTGGCAGATTTTTTATTTTTTTTAGTTAAAAAAAGAAGCTATAATTTATGTATTTAAAAGAGTATTGGCAAAACTCCCATAAAGGAAGCACTATTTTCTGCCCATCTCTATGGCACCTCAATATTATTAGGAGTAACAAACAAGTAATGGAAATAATTTAATAAATTTTAAAGCTGCTTATGTACTTATTTATTTATTTTCAATGAAATTTTATTAATTCTGTTTTGTTTTCCACTGCTACCAAGAGGTTTAGTCAGGGAAGCAATAATTCATTCATCTCATGATGCAGCTGAACTTTGAACTACTTGGTCCAGCACATAAAAACCTTATTTTTTTTAGTTTGATAACTCATTATTATTTCTAAGTGCTGCACTAACTGCTGTCTAACACACTTTGATATTTTTCCTGTTGAGCACTGACCATGATTTATGGCCTTACTGTCCTCTGAGAACAGCTCCTGACCCCCAAAAATTCCATTCTGCTTTGCAAGTTGCAGTAATACACATAAAACAATTGGCTCAAACTTGATTTCTGGATCATGTAAAATCAAATTTGTTAATAAGAAGATAGAGAAATAATCATAAAATCAGTTTTTCTGTCAGTCTGAAGTCAACTGAAAATTTCTTAACTTTAATAATTTACAATTAAGAACAATTTTAGAAAAAAATTGTATTTGTTTTAAATGATGAGACTTTAAAGGACCCTACAAAATAAATTATTTCAGTTTCTCTAATCAAAATGATGGCACAGCTGCAAAGATAATAGAGCAAATTAAATAAATAATAACAAATCAGATATTTTCATTGGGCATTCCAATATTACCAACAATCTCTTAGGAAAAGAAGAGGCTCAATATTGTTTCCAATTTTAGATGTGGGCTATAGTCCCTAGCCCTTCAAACGAGTTATTTTACAGCTCTCTATTGATATTTGCTCAAAACTTGCTGCTGTTTTCTGTGTTCATTATTTACCACTGGGAGAATGTATTTGGGTGGTGTAAATGATGTTGTTTTGGGTACTGCTGCAGAGTTAAGGTTATTGTTGAAACTTTAATCAATACCTCTGATGCTTTTTGCCTCTGTGTTTTTTGACCTGCTGCTGCTATATTTGTTTTAAATCTTGCCATTGAATAACAACAAAAGAAATCCAACTATTTCCATGAATAACTGCAAGGTACTAATTATGTTCTGTAAATTAATGGTCTATTTACTGCCTTAACCTATCTTAACAAAGATTTTGTTTGGGGATATATTACTAATGAAAAAGCCTTGACATCTTAATACTCTCCTGGGCAAATCGTTAGAATAGATCCCAAATGCAATTAAAGAAAGACTTTTTTTAAACCAGTGTATTAGGAGATAAATAGGCACAGTCTCCTCTCTGAGTGCTTGTTTGTAAATCTCCAGAATTGCCATTAATCCTCCTTGCCTCAAAACTGGGCTGCTGCAGGTGGAGCAGGAGAAACGGCTGGGACGAGAGTAGGGGTTTGGTTTATTTTTATTTGTTGTATTTGTGGTGAAAAATTGAAATGAGGTGGCAGCAGAGGAGGAAACCCTGGAAGGAGAAATCATGCCCTGGGGTGGGAATCTCCTTTTTTCCCTCAGCCATCAACAAGGCTTTCTCCAAGCATCCACAGGTGTGGAGTAGCCTCCCATTCAAATTTTCAAAACACCTTTTCCAAGATGGTTGCCTGCTCTGAAGATCTTTTGATAGTTGTGTGATTAGGGGAGAAGAGGGGGGATTTTCCTGCAGTTTCTGACCACTCACACCGAGCCATTTCTCTGTGGTTCTTGTGAAGCAGGAACTTTATAACCTTTGGAGCCTCCAAGAGAAGTTTTAGAAAACCAACGCTGAAATTACAACTGTTTGAGAGAAACCATGGGTTATGGTTTAATCGATCCTAAATATTTTCCAGCAGAGACACGGCTTTGGGAGCACATGACCCTAGAACTTGAAATGAAAGGAAATTGTTGTTTTTTCCTTTTGAGGAGTACAAATCCTTTCCTGGCAGTTTTCAAACTTGCATCCCTCCAAAATTTAGCTTTTCTTTTTCTTTGTTTCACTGTGTTGATGGAGACAGGAATTATTTTGAGGGAGAAGGGGACAAAAGGGAGGGGAATGGAAGAGCACAGTCCATGACCCTGCTGAGATGGACAGACATGGGAGAAAAGAGAGGACAGACAAACTCCTGCACATCCCCAGAGTTTGAAACAGCAAGAAGAGGTTTCTGAGCACACAGGGGAAAGCCTTGGGACCAAAGCCATTTCTTCTCTTGGTTTTTGTGCCCTTTCCCCTTTTGTTGTCAGGAGACCTTTCCAAAGCAAGGCCAAAAAGAGAGCATTCAAATTCTTCCAGGGTAGGGGAGGGAAGGAGGAGGCTGCTGCTGCCTCTCTGCCACACACTGCCATTCAAGCAGCTGAATTAATCCATGGTTTCATGCCTGCTGCTCCCCCTGATTGGGCTTTTATAATTAGAACAATCTTGTTCCCCTGCGTTTATGAAAGGACTCCAGTGCTGGCTCCCAGGTTTTTCATTACAGCTGAATTTAAGGGCATTTATTTGGCTTATTGCTACCACTCCCCTCTCCTTATTTGCTAACAAGGGCTTTGTTCCGTGCTGGGGATTTCAGAGGGGCAGAGGATTAGGGCAGCCCCTCCTCTCTCCGTCCCAGATCTGTCTCCCCAGCACTGCCCAGCTCTGCTGGATTGTGGCACGGGGCTGTTCTGCATCCCTCCTTCCAGAAAGTGGATTGATTTACCCCTGCTCACCCCCCACCTTCCTCCCGAAGAACAAACAGCATCAGACATGCCAGAGCTCCTCATGTCACAGCTCCCAGGCTGGGCTTTGGGAAACAAAAGCCTGGAACTCCTGGCCGGAAAGCCAGAGTGACAAGCCAGAGGGTAAAACTGTCTGAGAGGGAAGAGGGACAAACAATTTACAAGGGAAAGCTTTGTGGCTTGGAAAGAAGCAGAGCAGCACCCAACACACCCCACTCTCACAGCCAGGGCTGGGAAAGGTGGAACCACTTTTTCCTGCTGGTGTATTTTGAAGGTAAATATCCAGTGCCATCTTGCAGCTGTTTTGTCCTCTCAGACTTCCAGAGTTTAAACTGTGCTGTGTCCATGGTCCTTAAACCACACAGATCCTGCCTGACACATGCTGCCTCACCACAGCTTTGTGCAAATGTCTGCAGTTTCAGCCCTCTGTGAGTTGGGGCAGGAGTGAAAGTTATATTTTCTTTAAAAGGACACTTTCAGCCTTGAAGAAGGCATTAGGAATCTCCATTTGTAACTGATCACTTTCTTCTCACTTAGGTTTTGTATTTTGTATATTTATTCCCCCACGGTGATTTTCCTGGAATTTAAATATGTGCCAGCAGTTTACAAGCCTTTCCCGACGCTGCCCCAGGCAGTACTGTGTGTTTTCACCTTCCTTGCCTTCAAGATTTAGCTCAAGGGTCCAGCCCCCATGGTAAAATACCTGGCCCTTAAAATTCCAGCCTGCTGCCATCGATCGCAACAAATCGTCTTGGGTTTACTGCTCAAACTGAACAAAACCGAGTCTTTAGCACACCAAATGCCAAAGCCATAAATACAAGTGCTGGGAGGGACAGGGGAGGGGATGGAGAGGGAGAGGGAAATGGAGGGAAGAGCTCTGGCCACATGCAGGGACCCAAATTTGGGGCACATGGGCTCACCGATTCCCCCAAGCTTGGTGCGCTGTGATCACCCCACACCAGAGTAGCAGAGAGCTATTTCCAGCAGGTAGCTCATAAATCTCTTGTTTATTGCCTTTTATTATGTTGTTTCAACAGCTCTTAAAGCTG
The DNA here is from genome assembly GCA_009812075.1 of Sialia sialis. Classification (NCBI taxonomy): domain Eukaryota; kingdom Metazoa; phylum Chordata; class Aves; order Passeriformes; family Turdidae; genus Sialia; species Sialia sialis. The sequence continues at coordinate 2,449,180 of VRYO01002223.1, forward strand.
GAACAGCGGCCGATAGATAGCTGCTTTAAATCTCTTTCATTTTCCACACATATTTCTTTATATTTCAGGGAGGGGGGCATCCATCTTTTCCACACCTCTCCACCATCTCTTTCCCTTCAGGAGTCAAATGCCAGCTCTTTCTCTTTACAAGCCATGTTTTATAGATCCCCCTGCACGCTGGAATCGCTGCTGGTGGCTGGGAAAGGGCAGCCAGGGAGCGCCCCTGCAAGGGAACACAGTGTTCGTGTTCTGCTAGGAAATGCACGGAGTTTGGGTTCAGACCAAGAGGGACAAAGTGGAGACAGAAGAGGAGAAGAGACGGCCTGGCAGAGAAGAATTGATTGCTGTGGAATGAGGAGGAGAGAGCCACAATTAAAATACTGTATTTTATAGTAGACTGTTATAGCCTGGATCAATTCTCAGGTGTGCATTTGCAATTGCATTCCCTCCTCTTGAGCGACTGTCCTGCAGGTACAGGACAGCACATGCAACCTCAGAGGTGGTGGTGTCTGATGATCTGTATGGAGATGCCAGAGGAGAATTCTGGATGAAATCCCATTATCTCTATGGTGCTTTGGGGAGATCCCACCTGGAGCACAGCTGGGATGCTCAGCTCAGGAGAGACATCACCCTAGGGGGCCACAAAAATGATCAGAGAGATGGAGCAGCTCTTCTAGGAGGAAAGGTTGAGAGAACTGGGATTGTTCCCTTCTCCAAGGAGACCTTCTTGCACCTCCCAGTGTGTAAATGGGGCATGTAAGAAAGCTGGGGACAAAATCTTTAGCAGGGCCTGTTGTGGTAGGACAAGGGGTGATGGCTTGAACTGAAATAGGGTCCATTTGGATTAGACAGAAGGAAATATTTTACAGTGAGGGTGGGCAGGGCTGGCACAAGGTGCCCAGAGCAGCTGTGGCTGCCTCTGGATCCCTGGCAGTGCCCAAGGCCAGGCTGGACATTGAGGCTGGAGCAGCCTGGGACAGTGGGAGGTGTCCCTGCCATGGCAGGGGTGACACTGGATGATTTTTAAGATCCCTTCCAACCCAAACCATTCTGGGATTTCAAGTAGCCTCTCTCACAAACCCCAACCTCTGAGTGACAGAGGTCACACCAGCAGCACCAGCAGTGCCAGAGCTTCCTCCAGTGAGCCAGGAGCAGGGATGTGATTGATGGCAGCCCTGAGGAACCTCAGGCATCACTTCCCAAAACCTCTATTTTTCTAAGAGCTGATCAAAATCTTATTACGTTGGTCAGGGTAGCTATCTACCAGAAAAATAGAGTTTTCCCATGAAAACATTTCATAAGGATATGTCCACAGGACTGAAATTTATAGTGGGGAGGGGAAAAAAAGGTGAATTATTTCAACAGTGTTTGCTCCAGTTCTCATTTTGATTACCTTCATTTTGACAGGTATTTTAATATATTCATATTTTCATGCTTTGACCTTATCAGGACGAAACGTTTCATTCCATCTAAATGAAGGGATTACAAATGGGCTGGATGAAACTCTTGGCTGTTCTGAATGTGAAAAATATGACAACTTCTGTTCCATGCAAAAGTTCCAAATTTCCACATCTCATCCGCATTCAAAGCAAATTCCTGGAAGAGTGAAAAGGTCTTGCATGAACACCAATTAAAAGTCTGGGACCACTCACCACACAGTGGCCCTTTTGGGCAGGTTTCCAGCTTTCATTGGGACTTCTAAAGTCACAACTAATTTTCATGCTGGATTCAGACTGGTTACATCTGAGATCTGGTTTTAATGGTGTTTTTTTTAAGCACCTGAAAATCCAGTCCCACGTTCTCTGGGCACATCTAGCTCCACAGCCCTCAGCAAATCTTTCAAACCTGCTTTTCTGAATGGAGAGGTGGGCTGTTAGTAGCCCATCTGCTGAAAGCAGCTCCTTTGCAGGGGTTTAAGAAAAACATTGAATACCAAAAGAACCCTGTGCTTAAGAATAAAACAAAAAACAAAACAAAACAAAACAAAAAATACAAAAAAAAACCAGAAAAGAAAAAAACACAAAAACAAACAAAAAGAACCCCCAAACAAACAAAAAAACAAAAAGACCAAAAAAAACCCCCAAAACCAAAAAACAAACAAAATAAAACAAAACAAAACCAAAAAACCAAAACAAAACAAATGAATCTCATCAATGAGCATCCTTCACTGTCAGTATCCCAGGGCTGTGGCTTGTGCTGTGCAAGAAGCCAGCCCAGCCAGCAGGGTCCCTCCTGCACCATCTTGGAGGGCAGGAAAACTCATCCTCAGGCATCAATGATTATGTATTTCCACTCAGTGCAAAGGAATTTGTACCAATAATTCCCAGAGGCCAAGTGTGAAATAACTCAATCATGCACATGGCAAATTAACTAAACCATGTGCCATGGGGAGGGCTGAGGGGGAGCAGGGTCTCCAGTCACTCCTTCCCATCCAAAATGGGAATTACAGCAATTTCACACCTATAAGGTGCACCCTTTTGACTAAAATTTTGCTCGAAACCCAGAAGTGCACCTTATAATCCGGTGCGCCTTATATGTGGACAAAGTTGGGAAATTTGCCAACCCGGAAGTGCGAGCTGGGCGGGCAGCTGTGGCAGCCAGCGCCAGGTGGGAGTGCCAGGGCCCGCAGCACGGGGAGAGCGCCTGGGGCTGTGTTTAAAGGCTGCACCGATCCGTGAAAAATGTTTGCAAATTGAGCAGCTGCCAGTAAACCCCGCGATCGCGCCATTCCGTTACTAATTTGTTACTTTGTTGTGCGCGGATCCTCGCGGCAAAAATAGTGCGCTTTATAGTCCGGTGCACCTTATACTCGTGAAATTACTGTAACTGCTTTATTTTCTCTTTAAATTGACATGAGGGCACAAGCCGCAGTGGGCAGCTCCTCGTTTTACAAGAAATACGGACAGGTCCTGCATCTTGACTGGCTCCACCTTCTCTGATTTATGTGACAATTTTCTCCTGGGAACTGTGACAAAACCTCGACATTGCTGATGGATGGGATGTCACCAGTGAGGAAATTCTCACCTGGGAGCTCTTGAAGCCAGGGGCACACCTATGGTCCAACATCTTCATTTCAACACTCCATTATTGCAGCTTTAAAGCAGTCTCATATAAAGTCCAAGTGGACATGTAAATGTTTGGCCAGTGTGAGCTGTATCAGTTAAAAAGGTGAATAGCTTTCTTTAATTATTTCATTTTTTTATGACTCAGATGTGCCAATAAAACTCTTGGCCAGTTTTCCATGGCTTTGCTGAACTGAGAGCAAATTAAACTGACAAAGCAATTTTATTTTTTTCCCCAGGGGTAGAAGAGCTGCTTTTGAGGATAGCAATCCAGGCAAACTCTTACACTTAACCCAGAGGTAGAGTTGGGATTTGTAAAACGGCAATTTTTGCTTTCAGAGACATCAACTAAGATTCTCTCTTTCACACCATGTGAAGGAAAAGACATTCCTTCCTGAAAAATCCTATTCCAAGGAATTTACCAGATGATGTAAACAAGTAAGCACAGAAATATATTCAAGAAAAGGTGGGATGTAATCTAAGCTAAATCTGCATCCAAACAAGAGTGAGGTGGTACAGAACAACTAGAAGGTTCAGGGCTGAACCATCCAGCTTTGTCTTAAGTGAACAGGGATTAAAATTCAGAATTAAAGACAGATTCCACCCTGCCTTCCCATCAGACCCCGCGACTATCAAATTATTGCCCTTAGACTGGGAAATCTCACTGGGATCTGCTTGTGCTGAGCTGAACAAGGATGCTTCTAATCATGACTGGCTCAGCAGGGCTTTTTAGGCACATGGAACAGAGTGCTGTCCTCACCCCTGCCTGCAGCCTCATTTACACTTGACAAGAGCTGTGCTGATGGGGCAAAGTAGGACAGCTCCAGGGCCAGCCAGCACCTGGCTGTGGACACCTGCATCCCAAACCAGCCCCAAAACACAGCAACACATCCCAGCCAGAGCAGTAACAAACATGTGCTTCAAAGGTTTTGGGGCTTTAGGGTTTTTTGGGGTTTTTTTCCAGTATCATCATCAGCAGAGAAAACCACTCTGGAAATCCTTGTGTAGGGGTAAAACCACACAAGGCAGGTTGGAAGGTGTCTCAGGGACGGCACATTTACAGATCTACCTGTCCTGGGCACTGCCTGAGCAGCCTGGCATCACAGTTTGAACGCCAGTGCCTCAGTTTCCTCCTCTGGGGGAGCAGCAATGTTCCCCCCACAGAAACCTCTCTGCCTTTGGGAGGTGACACACAGGCCACTGGTACCAGAAACCTTGCAAAACTCAAGGCTTCTGCATCCAGGGCACTGCTGCTTTGCATTAGCCAACTATTTATTAATCACCACTGGCACAGCGATCAAATATTGTCCACAGCAGCTTCTGTGGTTCTCTACAAACCAGAACAAGCCCTGACAAAACTTCTGTCTAAATCCAAGTGCCAGACTGCCTGCACTGGTGACTCAGTTCCTTGCTATTTCTGCCTTTAATAGCAGCAGCTCTGATAAGATTGCTCAGAGTAGCCCATGTTCAGCAGTTTAATGGGTACCAGCCCAGACAGACTAATGGATCTGGAGACCAGGAAAGAGCAGGAAGGTGAGCTGAGTGGAGAATATTGAGGCTTTTAAGGCAGAAAAGTAGCAGCTAGACATGGGGTAGCTGACTCCCAGAGCCTCAGTGGAGACAGATATCCTGGCTGGGCGTCCCCAGCCATCCATCACCCCCAGACAGGCCCATGAACACCAGGCATTTCTTGAAACAATCTGCAAAATGCAAAGCAGAGCTGGGAAGGGATCCTGGGGCGCAGGGCCAGACACACAGCCAGGTGAATTATTGTCAGGTCTGAGCTCACAGGCTTTTCCCTCTCCTGGAGAAGTGCATTTCCATTCCTGGTGCCTCATCTAACCATCAAGGCAATGTCAACACCTCAGAGGAACACATGTTCCACCCAGCACCATCCATTTCTCCAGCTCTGAGTGCTCCAGACAAGAAAATTCTGCTCCTCCTCCTCCTTATAATACTAAGACCCTAATAAACAAGTTGTGCCAAGGAGTGGGAGGTGTTGAATTCACCCCTGTGCAGGGACTTGCCCAAAAAGGCATTTTACCTGCATGTTGTCACTGGTGGGTGACTTTTCAGAGTCTGAGCCACCGAGGATGAACTTCAGACTACTTCAAGATGCATTTCCAGACAGTGGGATCTGTGACAAAACACAAAACAAAACAGAACAAAAACAAAACAAAAGAAAAACAAACCAAAGCATTTAAGGCATCTGCCATATCAGAAACTGAGTAAATAGGGAAGGATTGGATGAAAATTGTTCTCATGATCCTTCAGTGAAACCTTTAGGATTTTTGTTTTCCTTTTTATCAAAAGAAAATCTTGACTATATACAAGAGGAAGAAGATAGAAATCAGGGCCTTCTGCAAAAATATTTGTAGGATGATATTTATTGTTCCCAAAGTGCCTGTGCAGAGAGGAGCCTTTTCTCTCTCCTCACAGGTGTTAACTGTTCTGAGCAATGAAGAAGGGCTTGCACCAGCAGGAAGGTGAACTGAGAACATCCAGAAATCATTTGAGTTGCCAGCAGAGAATGAAATACCTCCTGGCCTCGTCCAGGAGGGGCAAGGGACTGGAGAGAGAAAAGGAGTGATCCCATAATTAAACAAAAGGCCTTCTCTAAAGCCCCCTGATGGATGTGCTCCTGCAGGCTGGGGAACAGCTGGTGTCGCTCAGTTTTGTTGCACCAGCCATAAATAAGAGCTCTCCTGGGACGTGTGAGGAGGGTGAAAATGGCATTTGGCAGAAAAATTGCGACAGGAACAAGGATGCAATGGAGACCTGAGTAAGGGATGCAGAAGCCAAGGCAGAGACAAAGTGGTGATTTATCCTGACCTACCCTGGAGGGGTCCCTCCCCCAAATCCACGGAGTGAGAGAGTCAGGAATCAGCAGCTCAGCGCAGCCACAGAGAGCAGGAAGAGGAGGAGGAAAGGAGCACATGCACAGGGTGGTAGGAAGGAAACCAAGCTTGATAGGGAAAGCAGCTTTTTCATCCATGGGGGCGAAGAGAGTGGCATCAATGTCTCAAGGAATGCCACTGATGTCTTGTTGGGCTACCAAAAACAGAGCCAAGACAAAATCAAAGGAATAAAAAGCAATTCTATTTGTTGAGTGCCTTCAGGTCCATTTAGGGCAGATGAATCCCCCCAGGGGCTACACCCAAAATGGACACAGGATTTCACACTTTTAAAAGTTTGGTCCATCTGCACATTGGGGGTGAATCCTCCAATTACAGCTGCAGGTAATGAAGTCATTCACTCCAAGTTTGCTCCCCAAAACTCACTTTTGTTTCCATCTCTGGGGGCCTGAGGCAGTGAGGTGTCCTTGACTGCCAACCTGGAGAGGAATTGTTGTGCCTGCCCAAAATGGGAGAGCAGCAGCTCACACTGTGTGTGGAGTTTAGAGTCACACACTAAAGAATTGCAAGGTTACAATATATACATATACATATACATATACATATACATATACATATACATATACATATACATATATTCCTGCAATAGAGCAGGAATTGGTTTAGATCATGAAATCTTTAGGTTGAAATCTTTATCTCAAGCCAGAGGGAAAGCCTTCATGGACACACAGACACCCTACAAGACACCCAAGAGCAGATCACAGATCCTGGGGGTTCTATCAGATCTTGCTGCCACTCTGCTGTCTGAGGAGGTGGCTTCCCAGGAAACCTGTGTTTTGGGGTTGAAATCTGTGGATCATGCCTGCAAACCTGTGTTTTGGGGTTGAAATCCGTGGATCATGCCTGCAAACCTAAAAGGCCTGCTGATTGCACTCATCTGCATTTCTGAGCAGTGGTTCTTCGGACAGAGAAGTACTCCTTCTGCAGACCTGAACCTCTAGCTAAGGCTCTCCAACAACGTTGTGCACCTTTCCACTTTAGTTACTGAAACTAAATTGCATCACATCTCTGGGAAATTTAAAAGGCAGGTGGCAAACCCTGTGAAGAAGAGCCATGATGGAATTCAATTTGTGTTGACTCTGGGCTGCCAGGGGTTTACGGCCAAGCTGGATCCAGAACAATTCACTTTATTCTTTTTATAGAGCAGCCTGAATGCAATGGTGGAGCGGGTTGAAGAACGGGAAGGCATTTTATAGGTTCAGTAAGATTTATGAAGAAAGATATTGCTCTGGAGCAGGAAGCAAGGGAATTTCCAAAAGCAGGAGAACACTTCTGCTCTTCCCCAGATGCCTTTAATGGGGAGAGGAGTCCATCGTGTCCTTGGGGGGTTTTCTCATCAAACAGAAAGGAACACAGAGTTATGCTCCAGTGACTCATGGCACAGGGTCCAGGCACCTCCAGTGCCCCAGTTCTCCACACCACACACTGTCTGCTTTCCTGGGGCATGATTGCTTGCTGACTTTAGGGATGGTGAGGGGGAAGACTTTAGGTCCAGAGGGATATGGTGGGAAAGCATGAGCCTGGCTGAACTGAGGAGAACATGCAGTGCAAACACTGCTCTTGTTACTGGTCCCATCAGAAGAGCGGTGCCTTGGGGTTGTGGCAAGTTATTAACTCTCAGTGACCCACCAGAGAGCCTGCTTCTCATCTCAGCTGTGAACGTGAGTTAACAGAAGAGGAAAATGTCAGCTGAGGGTGTCCTCCATTGCAGAGCATCCTGACACAGCTGAGGCTTCTTTGCATCCAGCTCCTGAGCCTCTGTTTTAACTGCAGTGAAATCTTCACTGGGCTACAGACAAATCCTGAGCAAAGTCTGGGATGTCACTCAGTTTCCTGTAAAGTCAAGATGCTGATATTTACCTATGAAATCCATAAAGCACTTGGAGAGTCTCAGCTGTAAAGAGATGTGGGGGAATGGATCTCTGCTAAGAGCTCTGAGAGCCCTCCCCCTCCAACAGGCAGAGAAGCCTTTAAAATCCCCATCACCATGGGGCAGCAGAATATCCACACCACTACAGCTGCTTCAAAGAGCAAAGTGGAAATCATGGCACTCCCAACAGCAAAGTGTCTTCTGAGATCCCCTAAATACAGTAATTCCACAACTATAAGGCACACCAGATTATAAGGCGCACTTCCGGGTGGTTGGCAAATTTCTGAACTTTGTCCATATATAAGGCACACCAGACTATAAGGAGCACTTTTTTTTTTTTCAGCAAGGATCCACGCACAACAAAGTAACGAATTAGTAACGGAATGGCGCGATCGCGGGGTTTACTGGCAGCTGCTCAATTTGCAAACATTTTTCATGGATCAGTGTAACCTTTAAACGTAGCCCCAGGCACCCTCCCCATGCTGCGGGCCCCAGCACTCCCGCCTGCCCCCGGTGCCAGCTGCCTTGGCTGCTGTGGCTCAGTGGCTCACACTTCCAGGTTGGTAAATTTCCGAACTTTGTCCATGTATAAGGAGCACTTCCGGATTATAAGGCACACTTCTGGGTTTCAATCAAAATTTTAGTGAAAAGGATGCGCCTTATAGTCATGAAATTACTGTACTCCTGAGATCCTGAGAGTACCATGTGAGCTGGCACAGCCCCTTGGGGTGTCCCAGCAGCAGAGGACAAAACCCTGCTGTCCTTTCGTTATGGCCACCCCCCTTCCCAGCTCTGGCTTCACTGCTCCAGCCACAATTAATTGGAACATGTCCCACTGATTCCTGATTAGCTGCTTTTGATTAAGGTTTAATGACTTCACTGGCCCCTAATTCACAAGGATGAGCTTGGAAATGCTTGAGAACAGCTCAAACACAATCACATCTTCTCCCATCTTGGAGCCACCTCTTAAGCTCTGTCACACGAGCTCTGACCCTGCAGGACCTGCTAGCCCCAGCCCTGCTCCTCCTCCCTGTGCTGTCAGGCACATCACAGCCAGGGATGCCAAACTCTGCCTCCTGATGGTGGAGGATAGAGCTGGAGTGAAAAATGGATATTTCAAAGCTACCTTGGCACCCAGATAATCTCTGAAATTCAGAGCTTTGTATGTGGCTTAGCCACAGAGTTAAAGCATGCCTGGAGTCAGGATCATGGCCCCATGTGTGACTATCCTAATGTTTAATGGGACATTCAGGGATGGCCAAGACAGATTTGTATTGGACTTTGGACCTCCAAGGTGTGATCTGGCGGAGAAGAGCAGTTTGCTGCCCTTTGGAGCTGGACATCTCCAGCTGCTGTGTCCTGGTGCAGGATTTAGGGCCAGTGGAAGTCCCAGTATGTGCATAGTGCAGAATCCTGGGGAGGATTGCCTTACTCCCTCTCCCTGAGTCTGTCCGCCCTCTCTCTCTCTCCTCCTCTATCCCCAAACTCTCATTCAGTGCCTGGGAACAGAGAGCAGGCAGAGGGAGGCAGTTTGCCCTGGCAGGGAATAGAGGCAAACCCCAATTCTTCATGGCCACTGGGAGCACTGGTGCCCACTGTGCTCCCAGGGATCAGGATCTGCATTCCAGTTTGACCTTGGAAGCCAAACGGAAGGTCATGCCATGCTGCCTGCCGTGTCTCCAGCCAAGGAGGTTGTAAACACTGGTTTCAGAGGCTGCCTTGCCTTTTGAAGATCTGAAAGTGCATTTATCTTCCTGAGACATGCATTAATCTACTAACTACCAGTGAAGATAAGGGGATGAAAAGAAGCTTGGTAGGGAGGAAAAAAATAATGAAATAAACCAAAATAAAATAATCAAATCAAATAAATAAAATGGAAGAAAGTAAAAGACTCATTTTCATCAGTATGAAGAGGTCCATGGACTCTTTCTCAGTGCCTTAGGCATTGATGTCCCATCACACAGCTGCCTTATCACAGCTCTCCTCTGCACCAGACTCACCCTGGCAGCGTGAGGTGACAGCTTACAAAGTGTCTGAGTCCCCTCAAGGTGCCCCAAGCTCCACAGTTGATCTCTTTAATCACCACATCTCAGTGACAAGGTAGTGAAGCAACTCAACTCCCAGCAAGACAAATCCAGAGCAGGTTGTTTATTTTCTTACAGGCAGAGCCAAGCAGGGCCAGAGCCTGGAACCTTGGAGGAACAAGCCCTTGGTTCTCTGCAGCTGGACCCCAGCTCCTGCTGGGGGAGGCAGAGGTGTTTGAAAGAAAATAAACCTGGGTTGGAATCCCAGCTGCACAGAGCAGAGCATCTCCTTGCTCCAAGCCTCTGTTTCCTCAGCTGGAGGAGAAAACCAACATTGGACTTCCATGTGGTGGAAGCTGGAGATCAAGGACTTCTTGGGCGTTGTTTTGAATAATTTTCTGTGTTTGACTCCTCTGCTGATTCTCCCCTGAGTTCTTCTGCTCTTTGTGGCAGAAGCCTCATGGGCTCAGGCACTGAGAGGTTGATGGCAGAGGGAGAAAATGCAACAGCCCTGACTCATTTGGGAGTCAGACACTCTACAGCTGACAGGAGGGGAAGAGGGACCCTGCTGCCCCCAAAACCTGTGGGAGACAGCACCTCAAACATGGAAAGGGAGGGAAAGGTGGGCCAGGGGTGATTTCCTCAGCAGCAGGACCTGGGCAGGGAGTTTCAGAGCTGCCCTTTCCCCCATCTCCATCCTGAGGGACTCAGGGGATGTCACCACCTTCACAGCCCAGGCCAGGTCTCCAGAGACCTGGGTTGTTTGTCTGCAGGGCAGATGAAGAAGTGGAATTAGAGAAAGAGCTGGGGGTGGGGGAAGTGCTGCAGAGCTAATAAAGAGCTTTGAAGGGGATGGGGAATTGAGTCAGGTTCACATTAAAGGACAAGGAAATGAATGCTGAGATGAAGGGCCTGCGAGTTCAAATGTAGCAAGCTGATAAATAAATAAAGTTAAAAGAATGACTTTTAATTACATTTGAAAGAGAAAAAGAGGGAGAGCTGGGGGAAATGATAAAAAATCTCCTCCAAACCCAAACACTCTGGAGCTTTGGCCTTGTTTTGGGCACACTCCTCTCCCCTGCTCGACAAGCCCAGGGCAGCCACCAGCAGGTCTGGGGGACAGAAATATCAACTGGACCTGGGCTTAATGCCTCCATTAAGGTTCATTCTGATCAGCTTTAAAAAGCAATTTATCCCCAGTAAGCTGCACCAGGTCAGGAGCAGGGATAGATGGCAAGTCTCATTTGAAAGCCAAACACACATTCCCATCATTAACAGTTCCATCCCATTAATGACAATAATATTGTTGGCTTAAAATGTTGCTTTCATTGAATAACTGGAGAAGAATGAAATGCTTTCCTCCAGTTCTTGGGCTGGTGCCAGGAGCTGCCTGTAAAATCCAGATAGGAGTTCTTAGCACAAACTTCTGATAAGGGAATTAGCAGGTAAACTTTAAACTTTGGTGAAGGTAGAGGGGAGGGAAAGCATTTGTGTTCTTTTCAGTGGTGTCAGCTGAATCTCACCAGACCCTGATGCCACATTCCCTGAACGCTCATCCCTATTATCTCTCTGTGCTGGGAAATTACCTGTTTCCATAGCTGAGGCCAAGGCCTCATTCCCTTAAGAATCTGCTTTTTTCCCCTCCTTTCTATTTTCTCACCCTCCAGAGACCATCCTCCATCCTATTCCTAGCACTGCCTTCTCTTCAGTTGAAGCTAATTCCCTGTCAAACCTTTTGGGTTCTTCCCATCTTTTTTAAAAAAATCACTTCATCTGGATTATCCACAAACTCAAGCAGAGCTAAAAATGAAGTCATTGACTCTGGAGAAATCTCCCCCTTGCAGATGCTGGGTACAAGAACATCTCTCATGGTCAGGATGAAACCCCTCAATGAAATGCTCTCTGCAAAAATAATCTCTCACCCTATTTGTCCACTTTGCCAAGGCTCAAGTTCATCAAATCTAAATCCTGGGACAGCTGAAACTTGGAAGAAGATGATACAGAAATTACTCTGCTCCTGCTATCAGTTCAATCTCCACATCCACTTGGTTCAGGAGTGATAAAACCTTTGGTCACTGTTTGGATGGACAGGTTAACTCCAGGGGTATTTGAAATTGTTGTTCCACTCCTGGAGAACCTATATCCAAGGGGGATTAAATGAGCAGCTCGTGATTGTGGAACAAATTCTGGTCAGAAGAGCAAAGATTAGGGCATCAAGTCATCTCTCTGTCTGTCTCTGAACCTTGGAGTGGCTCCTAGCCAAGCTGTGTTTTTTTTTTAGTTTTTTAGGTTTGGTTTTTTTTTTTTGTTTTTTTTTGTTTTTTTTTTTTTTTGTTTTTGTTTTGTTTTGTTTTGTTTTGTTTGTTTGTTTTAAATGGAGATACAATCAGGTGTGAGGTTAAAAAGAAAATTTCTGTGATCCTCCTAACACTGAATTTATGATTTTGCTTTTCCATCGCCATTACCCTCTGCTGCTGGGAAGGTGGGTGAGGCACAGGAGCAGGATGGTTCCTCACAGAAGCACCAAGATTTTGCAAATCCTGCTCTCTGCTTTCCCAAACTGGCCCCTCTCTTCAGGAGCTGCTGCCTGAGCCAAACAATTGTTGTGGAGGGAAGGTCAGAACACAGCCAGCCCAGAGATAAATCAGAGTTTTTCAGAAGCTAAAAGGAATTTGTTAATTTGCCCACATTCTCTGGATTTGGAGTTTTATATCTGAGAGGGAACACCAAAATGACACATCAAGGGCCATTCAAATTTCCTGCTTGCACCTGAACAGGTGGGCTGGGAGTCCCAGGGCTTGATCCACAGCTTTGACACAGCCATCCCTTAGTTTTGGGATTGGTTAAGACCTCCAGGACCTCAGAGTTTGGGAAAGGCTGAACTCCTTATCACCCCTGGCTCCTTATGATTTCCATTCTACTTTTTGAACCCTACTTGTCCCCAAACTTCTGTCATCTGCACTGCCATCATCAGCATCAGTATCTCAAAAACTCACTGCTTCTGCAACAGCAAGAGCCAGCAGCAATGTCTTGTTAAGATATCTCTTACACTTTGGAGAAGGCAGATTCACCCCAGGTGAAATACTTGGAAGAACGAGACCCAGTTTGATGAATTCGGTCTGCTGGAAAAAAAAAAAAATCAATAGAGACTAAGACAACTTGTTTTAACTTTTTATTCAAAGTCAATTTGTTTTGAAACTTAAGCTGATTACTATAAAAATATATTTTAAAAATGAAAAGCAGGTCATGCATGAAACACTTTGATGTCATCAAAATGAAGTATTGCAGACTATTTTTTTATTATTACTTTTTGTCACAGCTCACAAAAGTCTCAATTATTTTGACTTTTTTCATGCCAGGACAAGAAATTTTAAGCTGCTGTGTTTCTTTCTGGGATAAGCAATCATTTATAGTATTGTAGTTTTTCTCAGAGAAAAACAGAACCAGCCTTTCAGTTTCTAGCTCTGCTTTGAACTGAGACTGAGAGTTAACTAGAGTGATCCAAAGTTGTTAAAAACCAAGAGAAAAAGCTTTCATATTTCAGACTTCTATCTTCCTCTGCTCCCAGCGGCCAAAGAAAATGGCATTAGCCCTGGAGGTACTTTTGGTAAATAAAGAAAAGAGGAAAAGAAAAAAGGAGAAGGAAAAAAAAAAAAAGAGAGAGAGAGAGAGAGACAAGAGAATAGTCTTTATCTTTTATTTTTCTGTTGTAAATATATTATAACCCATTTTCTCCAAGGCATGAAATTTTCTCACTTCAGCCCTACAGAGCCGAGGGAGTCTGAGCTTTCAAAGCTGCCTTTTGAAAGGGACGGGAGTGTTTTAAAGGAGGTCTGGAGCGCAGTTTGTGGAGAGGGGCAGCTCAGGGTGGAAATGGTCCCGCAGGGATGCCGGCATTCTGAGAGGGGATGAGGGAAACCAGCTCAGCCTCAGCCGCTGTTTGCACATCAATCCCAGAAGGAGGGGACAAAGCCTCGCTTATCTCATCTGCCGGGGTTTAGTTCTTGCTGCTCAGCCGTTTATTTCTTTGGAAATATTTACCGGGGAGTTGTGGCAGGGAGGGAGCAGATCCCAGGCCCATCCCTGGCTGAAGGGATCAGGGATTTCACTGGTGACTTTGCTTTTGTAGAGCCAGAGCTGCTGCTGCTGTTGCTGCCAGCTCTGCCCCACCGGGGTGACAGCGCTGAGCTCTGTGCTCTGCATGGCTCATCCTTTACTAAAAGGCTCTTTCGAGGTTCGGCCGGTGAGGGAGTCTCAGTTTGTACCAGTGCACACAGACAAAGCTGATCCATCCCTCTGGCCTGCAGGAGCGGGGCACTTAGGCTCTTCCAGAGATTTTAATCTTCTGCGCTTTTAAAATTAGTTTGAAAGTTTTGTCAATTGTGTTGTCCATCCATTTGATGTGTAACGAAATGTAGCTCCAGGAGGGATGGGAATGTGTTTGGGACCTAAAGAAAAAGAAAGAAATTGATGAAAAGTATAGGGAAAGAAAAAAAAAA
>VRYO01002223.1:2464549-2492147 GCA_009812075.1 Sialia sialis
AAAAAAAAAAGGAAAAAAAAAAGTCCTCTCTTAATAAAGAGGATCCTGTACCAATTGTCCTGGTGTCTTGCAGGTCCTGACAGATCTGTGTTTTTTTTTCCTAAACCACAGGCTGCTCCTACCCCACTAAAAGCCTTGTCCAGGACCCCTCTCCTGGAGGGATGGACACAAATATTTAAAATTACTTGAGCAGCGGTTTGGGAACAAGTGTTCTGTTGGAAATTGCTTGCTCCAAGGATGCTGCATCCCCAGTCCAGCAGAATTCCTCCTCTGCATGTCAGGAGGGGGTCACAGACACCCCAGTTTGTGCTGGGATGCAGGAAGGGGAGAGAAGAGCCTGTGGAACAGCACCCCAAGTAAAACATAACTGAATTGTCAGAATGCTTGGCAGGAAACTGCTCCCAGGGTGAGGCAGCTGCTGCTGACAGCACAGAATTCAGATTTGAACTCGGGGGGAGTTTTGTGACCCACTTGGGCAGAGCCTGGGATTTCCCCCTTCCTGAGACAGCCTTTGCTGCAGGCAGTCATGCATGGGGAGCAGGGACAGGGAAACCAGAGCCTGCCCTTGCTCAGGGACACAGAACCAGCTCATGGCTCCACTGCTGTGCACAAACCCTGGATTCTCCTTCAGTGAGCACTGACACCAGAACACATTCTGGGTGGAAGAAGCAGCACAACTGTGTTCCTCCTCTGAAGGGAAACACACGGAAAAATAATTTTGTGAAAGGAATGATGATGCTACTTTTATTGACAAAAGAAAGACATTGATTAGCTTATTATTCCCATTATGGTAAAGGCTCCACTAAAATCTAGGTGTGAGGGCTGTTCACATTACAGAAGAATTCCCACATTTCAAGGACTCACAGACTTGCAACTCCAGTCCAGTAGGGTGACCAGGGACACTTGGGAGAGCAGTGGCTCCATCCCACTCCAGCCATGCCTTGATCACTTTGGCTTTATTGGTTTTCTCAGCTCAAAGGGGGGATGGCTACAAACTGACAGAGAGGAGGTTTAGATTCAACATTTCAATGGAATTGTTCCCTGCAGGGTGGGCAGGGCTGGCACAGGGTGCCCAGAGCAGCTGTGGCTGCCCCTGGATCTCTGGCAGTGTCCAAGGCCAGGCTGGACATTGGGGCTGGAGCAGCCTGGGACAGTGGGAGGTGTCCCTGCCATGGCAGGGGTGGAACAAAATGCTCCTCAAAGTCCCTTCCAACCCCAACCACTCAGTGATTCTGTGCAGTGCAGCCTTTGCTAATGGAGCTGCTGCAAAGCTCTGCTGACTCTGGAGCCCTCGGGGAGCCCCAGCCCCTCCCTGACTGCAGAGCCGAGCGGGAGCCAGGCAGGGCTGGTGGCAACGCTGCTCCTGCAGTGCCCGGGTGGCATTTCTGCACTTATTTACAGCTGCACTCCCAGGGAGCCTCATATCCCATCTGGAGACATCAGAGCTCAGAGAGGGCTGGGAATGGTTGTGGCAATTCCAAGCAGCAGGAGCTGGATGGATGGGGCTCCATAAAAGTCATTGCAAGGATGTGACACAGGCAGCCCTCACCTCCCCTTGCTCCTGGAACAGGAGAGGAACAACATGGCTCCTGGACTAGAAAAGGCCTGGAGGTCTTATTTTTACCAGCCTTGTTCAGCTTTAGGAATTCCCAGCGATACAGGGCACTAGAAACAGCCCTGGGCTGTGTGCCTGCTGCTGGTGCCAGGGAACAGTGAAGGGTGAGCTCCCTGAGGGCTTTGGACTCTCTGAGGGCTTTGGACTGGACTCCCTGAGAGCTTTGGGCTCCCTGAGGGCTTTGGGAGGGATGGCAGCACTGCAGGAAAGTGTTGGCAACACCTCAGCTACTTCTCATCTGCTCTCTAGGGTCACATTCCCCCAGCCTGAGCTCCTTGGACTCAGGGTGACTCTTGCTGCATTGATTGAGGTTTTCACATCCCTGACTAGCAGAAAGTTCCCTGTCAGCAGCTCCCCCACGATCTCCTGGAGCTCTTGCATAAACATGCAGCTTTCCATCCTCCTTGGACACCTCTCAGCACACTGAAGGAACTCTGGTTAACCCCACCTGTCCACTTCCACCTCCTGATCCTTCCCACCACACCTGGAGCACATCTGGGTGTGCAGAGCAGAGCACAAGCCCAGCTTCTTTCCACCAAGCCAGCTACCTCTCACCCTGCTTGTGCCAGCCCAGCCCCGACTTCCATCGCCCTCTGAGAGGTCATTTGTAAGGTTGTGCTTGGTGGGAAAAGGAAATCAAAGTCATTGTACAATGAGAGATGCCTCCAGGTGCAGGTTTTGTCATCACAGTTGTGACTGTGGTGGCTCCGTCAGTGCTCCCTGACACCAAGGGACACAGAAACTGTGGGACTGTCCCCCAGGGCTGGTCATGGTCACTGACACCAAGGGACACAGAAACTGTGGGACTGTCCCCCAGGGCTGGTCATGGTCACTGGCACCAAGGGACACAGAAACTTTGGGACTGTCCCCCGGGGCTGGTCATGGTCACTGGCAGCTCCCAGTTCAGTGGAACAGTTTTAGGTTTTCAATGTTTTAGCGGTGCCATAAGACAGGTTTGAACCGAAAATTTCTGCCACCCTCTCATGGCTTTGGTTGGAAAACTGGTTTTGCAATCAGTTCCACCCCTGTTGCAATTAATACTTATGATTAATAAAAGGAAAGGAGATAAGGAGGCCTTTGCCTTTCAGCCAAGGGTGTACAGGGAGCAGCCTGGTGTGCCAGCTTGTGAGGAAGAAGCTCAGCTCCCCACCGAGGAATGGCAAGATAACCAAGAAAGGCACTGCCTAAAGAGACTCCAAGAGGTCAGAGATCCCTTCTGCCCCCCCAGGAATTCTGCTCTTTTTGGGGTCATTGTGCTGTGCTTTCAGGCAGAGCAGGGGCAGCTGCTGCCAGGCTGGGCACCAGGGCTCTGCCCTCCATCCCTTCCATGCTGCTTCAGTTTCCTCACCCTGCTGCTGCCAGCCAAGGAATTCGTGAAGATGAGTGTGCCATCAGATGAGAAGGGTTCACAGATCCTTGGAGTAAAGGACTGAGCACAAATAAAATCTAAATAAAGACTTTTTTCAAAATGTGAAGCACAGAAAGAGGATTTTTGCAGGCCAAGCAGAGCAGGCTGTGCTATTCTCATCCCACCCTTGGGACACCTCCCACTACCCCAGACTGCTCCAAGCCCCATCCAACCTGCCTTGGACACTGCCAGGGATGGTTTTTCTCCCTCCCAACACCAGTTTTGTTCCCCAGGATGGGCCAGAAGCAAAAAGGGGCAACCCCACAGGAAAAGCCACAGCCCCACACTGCCATCAGTGAGCCTTGGAACTTGGAGGTTTTGTTGTTTCTTGATGCAAAATAAAATTAAGAAAGAAAAAAAATTGTCAGCAAATTGGAGGGGCTCCAGCAAAAGGAGATAAAGATGATTAAGGGTTTAGAAGGATTGACCTATGAAGAAAGATTAAAGGAACTAATTATGTACAGCTCAGATAAAGGATGAGTAAAGAGGTGATTTAATAATGCCCTGCAAACACTCAGGAAGGTGTCAACAGTAAGGCAGGGGGAGGAATTATTTAGAGTCCTTCACCAAGGAACAACACAAGTGATGCAATGAAAGGGGAAGGTGACATGGGACATTGGCACAGCACCGACAAAACCTGAGGTTTCTCTCAGGAGCAGCAAGTGAGTTAGGAGCAAAATCCTCTGGAAACACTCTGCCCTTCAATCCCAAAATGATCAAAGCAGCGTTTTCAAAGGTGTTTAGGTGCTTAAAGGTGGAGGCAAGTGCTCTGATAGGATTTTCAAGAGCACCTAGGCGGGTTTCAATGGGAATTAGGCACTTAAATAACTTCAACAGTTCCATCAGTTGCTTACTCATATCCTTGCACAAAACAAAGGGAAGGTCTGGCTGCAGGGCTGAGCAGAAATCCCCCCAGGAGAAGATCAGACCTGAATCCCAAGCTGCTGGAGCAGAATGAGGGTGGGTGGCTGGTGTGCAGGAGGACGTTCTGTAGGAACCATCCTGCCTTGTCAGGGCATTGTGCATTGATCTGCACAGTCAATTTGAAAGTCAATGAGATTTAGACTCCCAAGCCCATTACAATAAAAATTTTAAAATGCCTTTGGCACTTCAGCACCTTGGTGAGTTGGGCAGGTCCTTGTGCAGGTTATGAGTGAACAGAGCCACGGTGACAGAGCTGTCCCAAAACTGTGTGGTCACCTTGTGCTCCTCTGGCATGTGTCACTCCTGGGAAACATGTTTCATTTTTTTCTGTGCTGCAATTAAGCCATCCATGTTTTCTAGGGGACAGGGGGATATTTTTTTTCCTCTGTAAAAATAATCACCTGGATGGAGGAGGGCTGGGAAGGCACTAAAGGAGAGGCAGGATGATGAAACTGAGAGTCAGGAGTGTCCCAGGATGAAAACCCCACAGGAGTTTGCAGCTAAAAACACTGTGAAAATATAGGGAGGGAATTTCAAGTGTGGACTTAGAAGAGAATTACTGACCTCAAACTTTCTTCCCAGTGCCTCACTCAGACAGTACCAATTCTGCAATCTGCTCTCCAAGGAGCTCAGCCAGCAGTGCCTCCTTGGAGGGGCTCTCTGGGGTCAGACAAAGAGATTCCCCAAGGCTGCCACTTGCCTGGCTGCTCTGCTGGACAGCAAAGTCCCAGAGAAAGTTTCTGCATTCCCACCAAAGCCCCTCCAGGTCCTTGGGACAATTCCCTCAGTGCACTGGAAATGGTCATGGTGAAGGCACCTCTCTGCCCCAAGCCTAGAAGCACTAAATTTGTGAAGCATTGGTTATTTCTGACTGCTCCCAAATGCCCATACAAGAACTTCAAAAAATGAAAAAAAAAAAAGCAACCAAAAAAAACAAATTAACCCCCACAAACTGCCAAATCCTCAGCTCAGCCAATCTTCAACCAATCCCACAGCTCTCACAGCTGCAAGTTTAGATTTCAGAGCAGCATTTTGAACACAACCATAACACAAGGGAAGGTGAGAGGAGGGAGGCAGTGACTCCTTCTTGTTATTGCCCTGAAGGGTTTTTCAGGGCAAATATCCCAGTGACACTTTTCATTAAACCACAAACTTGTCAATTTAGCCTAGTGTATATATAAATACACATACACATATGTATTTTCAAGTAATTACTTGAAAACAGGGAGATGTTTGAAAGACTGGTTTAACCCTTTTGCAGCACTTGAGTCCACTTGAAATTATATGAGAGAGGAAAGTTAAATATGAAGATAAATGCATAAATGGCCAGAGTTGCTATGGAAATGGAAGAGGATGGAAATTGAAAGTCAATAGAGGAGTAACTTACTGTTCAATTTTAAAAATAGTCTTTCTATACAGAAAGGGAACATTTCTCAAATCTCTGTTGGCCTGCATTATACAAAATGGGAAGTGATTTTGTGGCTGGGTACATTGATTTAATGCTGCATGTTCCACCTGCAGCCTCTATGGCCCATGGTACATCCTAAGTGGGACTTTTCCTCAGGTTTATGCCAATCTCCATTCCACCAGAGCCTGGTGCTAAATGCCAGCAGGAAAAGCACAAATATGTGGGTCAAACTCTGTGTGTGTAATGACAAATAATGTGTAGGGATTTCAGGTCAGTTCTGTTTATTTTTAACATAATTCCCCATGGAAAGGAAGTTTTCCAGACTGGGTTTGTTGCCCCATGGGGCAACAGGAGCTGTGCAAACCTGCTGGCCTGCAATCAGCTTTGATGGAAGAAGAGGCATCTGTGAGGAATGAAGTCCTAACAGGCTTTATGAAGGAGGCTATTCCCCAATGACCACTTTCTGCCATTGCCCTTCCATTTTCCATCCCACTCCCAGGGTGTGATGTGAGCTCAGGCAGAGAATCCACACGGGACATGACCGTGGAGAACCAGCCTTGCTCTGTTCCACTGCCTCCAAAGCCCCTTGTTTTATTAAGATAAATGTAATACACTTCTCTGCTCCCATTCAGAGAGGGAGAGCAAATTGTGTTTGAACAGCCTCAAACCCCATCCATGAGTAGCATGCTGAGAGGAAAGGGGGGCTTTGCTTCCACCAGCCCACACTTCACTCTCCCTCTCCATCCCCAGACACTTCTGAGCCTTCTTGGTGCATTTATTCACCTCCAAAATGCAGGTGAATAAACCCTTTTGGCACAGCTCATCATATCCCACAGCCCAAGCACTTGATTCTTTCAGCCTCTTGGTCTTCTCTGCTTGTTGGCTTTCCCCACCTCTCACTCTGTGGTGCCCAGAAGCTGCAGGCAGCCCTTCCCACAGCCCTGGGGGAGAGCACAGCAGCCCTGGGACTCATTCCTGCTCACAATTCCCATACCTTGGACCCCTGTGCCCCTCTGTCCAAAGCACACAAGTCTCTCTCAGCAATTTTCTGGCAGCTGAGGTGTCTCATTGACTCAGGTACAGCAAACCTGGGAAAAAAAAAAAAAAAAAAAGAAATCTCAACAGACCCAGAAGATGCTGAAATTCAGCTTTGCAAGGCAAAGAGCTGGCACAAGCTTCAGACTTGGCAAGAAGATTCTGCCTCTTCCTTTCTCTGAGTCACGTTCCCCAAGTCTAGCTCCATGCCCTTCTTCAAAGGGGTTTGAAAGAATTCCACAGCACCAGCAGGATTCTCACCATCCCCATTTCCCAGCCTGCTGGAAAAAGGCCTTTAAAAATAGTTCTGTGCTGCTGGGTGGGATTTTCTTCTGCAGGTGCTGTGCAACAGAGAGCGAGCTGAGATTCTAATCATAGCTGCTTGGCAGAGGGAAGGTTCAGAGTTGAGGCGTGCAGCAGCAGCCTCATTTTCACAGCAATATCACTTTGTTCTCTGGGTGTCAGGGGGACACATATTGCTGTCACTTCCCCGTGCCATGTTTGTGGAATGGATGCAAAGAGCAGCCACAAAACATGGAGCAACCACTGCTCCACTGCTTCCAGGCAGGGAGAGCAGCCTGATTCTGAGCCCCCAGGGAGGGAGGGAGAGTCCTGGGCTGGTGGGTACTGTCCCTCCAGCTGCAGGGGTGAGGGGAGAGGATTTCCCACTCAAGCAGAGAGATTGCAGCTCAAGGCTGCATTTTCTCACTGCATTCCATGGCCCTGCACTCACCACAGCCCCATCTCGCCCCATTCAAAATTCCCCAAGACATAAAGCAAGCAGTTTTCCCAGAAATGAGTCAAGCCTGCCACATTTCTCTCACAGCAAGTTGCCTCCACCCTGCTCTAGGTGTGGGTCCTGCTTGGCTGGTTTCCTCTCGCTCCAGCTCCTCCTGCTGAACCTGAGCACTTTCTGCCAGGTCCCTTCACTCCAAGCTGTCAGTCCCCAGAGCACAAGGTCCCTGTCACAGCCTCTGCACCTGCATCTCTCCAGAGGAGCAGGCTGGAGATCTCCACACACCAGGAGATTTCTGACAAAGTCCAGTGAGCATGAACCTCTGTGTGCTGCAGTTCAGGTGGCTGCAATTCTCGTGAGGAATCGCAGCCCCAGCACACCCCACAGACAGCAGCACCTTCTCCTTTCCTTTTCCTCTTTCCCTGGCACCATCTCCACTGAGCTGTGCCCGCTGCCCTCTGCCAGCTCTCACCAGCAGGGCTGCAGCTGCTCTCTGGTAATGCTGGCTCATCCATTGATGCTTTGCTGTTTGAATTCAGGCACTTACAACTTCCTGGAGGCATCACCAGCTTATTTGTAGCTGAAGAATGTTTTCTAAATGGAAACCCAAGCCAAAACACCACTCCAAGGACCCTCCCTGACATGAAGAGATCCTGGGACAGCTCGAGAAGGGGTGGCCCAGCATTCATCTTCTCTGGATGTTTTGCTGGCTGTTCTTTCCTCTCCAAGTAGAGTTGCTTGCTAAGCCCCAGTTTTTCTAATGCCATTTGCTGCAATAATAAGGTCTGTGCTGCTTTGAGGGCATGGAATCAGCCCCAGGTTTTCCAAGGCCATTTGCGGCAATAATAAAGTCTGTGCTGCTTTGAGGGCATGGAATCAGCCCGGGTGCACACAACCCAACAGCTTGGTGTGATCTAGGAGCTTTTGGGGATGCCCTGCTGGAGAGGTGAGTGCCCAACCTGAGCATCAGTGCAGCCTGCACCTGCCTTGGTGTCCTGCCAAGCCCAGCCAGGGTCCTGCCTGCTCCCTGCAGGATCTACAGAAGAGTCTCATGGAGCCATGGTGACAAGTGACACCCATCAGCGGGGCTGGAGCAGCCACCCTTACCCTGGGGGGGATGTTATCCAAAACAACACCTACAAACCAACACCTTCATGTCACCACACCAGGAAACCATGGGTGCCACTCACCCTAGTGTCCCACATCTCTTCACTGCACCCTTCCACGTCCACAGATGTTTTGTCAGGTGCCTGACAGTCCTGGCACAGCCTGGCTCAGAGCTGTGCTGTCCTTGTCAGCAGCAAAGCCATTAAGCCCCCTTTGCAGCCCCATATGCATTCTCTTCATGCCTTTAATCCTGACAGCCCAAGTAAATTCCTCCTGAAAAGAAAACCCTTGTTCCCCCTCCCCAGGCTGCTGCTTCTTGCTAAATGTCATTAAAAGCAGAACCCACGGTAACATCAGTCCTTGCTGAAGGTTGAAACCACCTTGACTGTAATCTTGGTTTGGCACTGGATGGAAAAAAAAAAAAAAAAGCAAAAAAAAAAAAACCTCAGATACTTCTTCCACTTCTCTGTCAGCTCCACTTTGCATCAAAATCTCCTTTGTATGTCACAGAGCTATTAAAGTTGTGGATTGTGGCTGGGCTCTGTGTGTGTGGACGTGTGTGTGTCTGTGTCTCAGAAACTGGGTCACCCGGAGAGCGCTCCATGAGAACGCTGCCCTGACAAATCCAGGCTGGCAAGACTCAAAGATACCCCTTATAATGTTTTTCTGCCTCCCATCATGCTTTGAAATGAGCAAATAATACTACTTTCTGCTGTATTTTTGTATCTTTTATTCAGGAGCTTCCTGAGGTAAATAACCTCAGGCAGGCAAATCCGAGGGGATGCTCCTATCTCTCTTGCTGTCTGCTCACACTGAAATCATGATATACTTTGCTTTCATGATGCTCTTTATAAAACATTCATATTTTTTTCCAGGAGAAATGGCTATCAGGGAGGGCAAGAAACTTCACACATTTGGCTCAGGCTTCAGTCCCAGCATTTTGTCATCCTTGTCTCACTGTCACTGCCCCAGAGCTGACAGGAGGGCACCTCCAGAGCCCAGAGCAGCTCCCATCACACAGGGGAACCCCTGTGGCCATCACCCCCAGAGCAGAGCGTGGCTTGTCAGCCAGGGCCCTTCCAGCAGGCAGACATCCTGAAATCCCCGTCAGGGCTCTGAATCACACAGCTCAGGCAGCTTCTGGCTGAGGCTGAGGGGTGAATCCTGTGGGGCACTGAGAGGTGGGGAACCAGCAGAGCAGAGAGTGGGGCTGGCCCAGCCCAGCACCAGGCAAAACCCAGGCTGCGGGAGGGGGCAAGAGGTGGGGAACTGAAAGTTGCTGACTCCATGCAGGACAGAAAGATGTGGACCACAATCTCAGGGGGAGCTGAGAGGGGGCAGCCTGTGGGTTTTCTTGTTGGCAGATTATTTTAATACTTATAGCATGAGAGAAGAGATGGCAGGGGGAAATAACTGGGCAGGTGTTCTCTGCTAAGCAGAATTGCAAAGAGGGTCTTGGGGGCCTAATGCTGCTCTTCTTTTTGTGCCACTCTCAGTGCACTATTTCCCTTAAAGAAAGCAAAACTTGAGTGACCACAAATAGAACCAGTGACAGGAAATGGGATGGGGGACAGCTGTAGAGGAGGATTTCAAAATCCCAGGATGAGGGAAATGGAGTTGAGGAACAGAAAGTGCATTTTCACAAGCTCTGACCTAGACTCTGCCTGTCTCTTAGTGCTCCACTCTGGTAAATCACAGTGTGCAGGTTGTGAACCCCATTTTACCAACAGGGAAAGCAAAGCAGGGCAGAGATAACAGGCAGCATTTATCATCTAGGGGGCTTGGCAGCATCCTGAGGCAGGCAGAGGTGGCAGACTGCACTACTTGGGAAGGAAACAGAGGGGACACAGATCCCACCGTGTCAGGAAAATTAATCCACAAACAGCAGAGGTTTATATCCAAAAAGGAGACAGAGGAGTCCCTTTTGCTGTATTCGAATAAAGAGAGAGGCCATGGGGCATCGCCTGGAGTCTCTCAGGTTTTTGGAGGACGCAGCCTCCCTTTTATCCCAATTTCCCTCTCTCTTTCCCCATTGCTGAGGTACTCGAGAGGCACAGACTTCCCAAACAGCTGAAACCGGAGATTCCCCTCTAATGTACAACCCTCCCTTTTAATTCTTACAGAATTCATACTTTTTCCCTATTGTTTCTTTCATCTTCCAATACCCCATTTCATTTATCAACAAACTTACAGTTTGTTTGTAAAGGCAAATTTCTTTTCCCATTCATCAATCAGTGGAATCAATCCCAATGTTTCTTCTATCTCTCAGTGCTGGTCTCATCTACCAGCAGACCCAGAGCTTGTTTGTAAAGACAAATCCAAATTCCTCTCCCACCAGCTCCATCGTGAGACATGGAAAGGAGAGAGAGTTCCAGGTGTTTCCTCCTGAATCTCGCAGTGCTAACAACCCAGAGCATCCCACATCAGCAAGTCTGGGGCTGTTTTGGGTGGCTAAGGAGCCGAAGTGCTGATCCAGGAGCTCCTGGGAGATGGGTGGGTGTGTTTGGAGCGGGGGCAGGGATCTCTGTCCCCCAGGACAGGGATATCTGTCCCCCACAGCCCGCTCCGTGTCCTCTATTAATGTATTCAGCGGTGAGTTTAGGGGATCTCAGGAGAATGAATTGTCAAAGCGTCGGAAGAGAGAGATGGCAGGGGAATTACTGCTAATCCATCCTTGTGGGACACAACACTCCAAAGGATTTAAAGGCTATTCAAAAATGTAGAAAAAGAAGAAGCGACAAGGGCACCCCTTCCTCTTTCTTGCATTTTAGGTTGGTCACTTGCTGCAGTCTGGGAAAGACAGAGAAGAGAAACTTCCAGGAGAGGGAAGGGATCAGGAGAGAAGAAAAGATGAAGAATGAAGATTAGATCTGGAGAAAAGCCGATCTTACTCTCTCAGGGAGTGTAGGCTGCAATTAAATCTCTTTTGCCTAACAATTGGCTATTGTTATTTGCGCAGTAGTACTCGAGATGTGGCGATAAGGGAGGAAGGAGCTGCAGGCAGGGGAGGCTGCGCTTGGAATTCCTTGGAATTCCTTGGAAATCCTCTGGCTAGAGGGCCCTGGGTCCCAGAGTGACCCTTTACCTCAGCTGAGGTTCTCCCCATCACCAATAATAAATGTATTCTGAACAGCTCTGGCAGAAGGATTTTGGAAGTTTGAATATCCTCTCCCTGCTGTTTGGTTTGTACGCGTAGCCAAGGGTTTGGTCACACAAAAAGTGTGACCAAAGGGTCTCTCTCTATAATCTGGAAGGCTGGCAGGCACTAAGGCAGGGCTGGGCTGGGCTTCTTTTGCCCTGCAGAGATGCTGAAGTTCTTTCATCCCAGTCACCTGTGCTAGCAGGACCTAAGGGCTGCCAGTCTCCAAAACACAGCTGGTACCCACACAGTGCTCATTTATATTTCTCTGATGATCATCGTGCAAAAATGCAGCACTTAGAGACTCACCACAAACCTTCAGAGCTTTGGTTAGTGCTGGGAACCCTGGGACCAGCCTCTGGGATCCATCCAGCGAAGCTGTGCCCTTTCCCACCCTAACATCCTGCACTGAGACCTTCCCTGTTCATTTTCTTCCCTTTTTTTGCCTTTCAGGTGAGCTGCCCTGAGTTATGCAGTGTTTTTCTGTGTGTTCAGAGCAGCACAGCCAGGTCCAGGCTGGTGCATTTTGGACTGTGCCCTCTGGGTGACCTTGGGGCTGAGCAAGGTGAGAGCTCCTGGCAGATGGGCTCCTCTCTGCAAATCGTGCTCTGCTGTCATTTGTCCCAATTCCCAGCCCGAGCTGGTGATGGCAAGGAACAACTTATTAAGGAATTGCTTCTTTCCTCTCCTGTTCAGCTGCTCTCAGGCAGCTCCTATCGATCCACTGCACCTACTCAAGATGTTTTGCAAAAAGGCACTTAGTGAAATTCATTCCAGGGGTTTGTCACTGGCTTTAGCTGCCTGAACCACACATGGGGCACAGGCAGGTGAAGGTTTGACTCTGAGAGGGTCACAGTAAGAGTTGTCATACAAGAGGAATTTCCATTTTGCCAAACATACTTTTCAGCATGTTAAAAAAAAAATAAATAAAATAAAAATCCCACAAAACAAAATCCAGGGTTTTTATTTTGGGAGTGTGGGAAACATTTTTAACTTTTGGTGTTGTTTTGGGAGGCTAGTCAGACTGTGTATACAGAAACAAATTACAAAATGAAAATGTACTCTGAAAAACAACAGCATAAGCCTAAGCAGACATTTTTTTAAATTACATTGTGGAGCAATTTAACTTTTATTAGAAATCCCTTTTCAGCCCCTCCAAAGCATTTTTTAAAATCACTGTTTCCATGAAAAATATCTCTTCCAAAATTCTATGCAGCAATAAACCAGAAATTCTGCTGTGACAATTCCCATTCCATATATCCACCATGCTACCTCATTAAATTGCACAAACCACATACAAAACAGCATTTCCCAGGGGACAAACGCTCTCCCTGAGAAGTTCCAACCTGTTCCTGTCAAGTACCAGTGGGTCCAGGGAAAGCAGCTGCTTTTCCTCATCCTGCTGGGTTTTTCAGTGACACTGCAAAGCTGTTCTCCTGCTCAGGGGAGCATTCTCACAGCTCTGCTCCTGCAGCCAGGTCCAGGTGGGAAGGATGCTCATGGCTCTGCTCTGCAGCTGTTGGAGCTGCTGCAGGGTGGGGAGCACAAAGGCAATCACACAATGAGAGCCCTGAGCTTGGGGACAGTGCCAGCACGCCAGGATGTCCTGCCCTGGGACAGCACCCTGCTCAAGGCAAGGAGTCCAGAGCTGCACCAGTCCTGGCGTTTTGCATGGGTTAAATGAAGCTCAGAGTGAAATCAGGGCACATCCCATTGCAAATGGAGCAGCTTGGATGCAACAGCCCTTTGGAGCTTTGTCTCCATCTGTTTTTGTGACCTGGGCAAAAGAGATGCTTTAGTAACTGGAATATTTTCAGATATTTACATGGGAGATGAATGCAGGCCTGCACGGGTGTTTGCTTGGCTGCTCCTTTTTTTCCCCCACTGAGTAAATCCTATCAAAGGCACTTGCTGCAGAGTGGGCAGTTTCAAACAGTGCATGCCAGCAGCTTCGGAAACATGAGAATGTTGAGTTTTCTCCTTTGGACATTTGCTTCCTACAATGAAGGCAAATGAATATGTGTGTTTCTGTGGGAAGCACAATATTCCACCATTTATAGTATGGGAAAAAGTTGTTTTGAGTCTTCAAAAAAAAAAATAAATCTACTATTTCTCTGCTGGGTAAATGGTGAAAATGCAAACATTCACAGAGTGTTGTCCATCTTGGACCCATAAACCTCAGCACTGCCTGGACAGGTCACAGAATTGCAGAGGGGGTCAGACTGAAGGGATCACAGAGGGTCAGCTGAAGTTTTGATGGCTTTTGTGGCTTTTTCTTGGACAACAAGGAAGCCAGGGACAACTCACATAATCATGTCTGCTGTGGAGACTCTGAATAGGAAGAGAAAAACAAGTGTCCAGTTTCTTTTAAAATTGTACTAGTGGGAGTCTCGTCTCAGCATCACTCCGGCTCTCCTAAAGTCGCTTTGATATTCAAAAAAGCACTGACTTTTTAAACAATACTGTCCTAAATCCCTTTTATAAATGCCCAGAACCACTCGCAGGCTTTCTGAAACTCATTGTTATAATTACAATCAAGAATCATAGGACTGTGCTTTGTGCCAGAAATACACATCCACTGAATTGTTTGCAGAGGAGCCACAGAGAGAAAGAGTGAAGGAGAAATGTGGCTTCAGTGCTGCTCAATTCAGGAGCAGGAACTCCCACTCTATTTAATTTTTCCTCTTTTGTTTCCCAGTTTAACTGGGAGCTGCAGAAATTCAAGCTAATTTTCCTTTGTGCTCTCCTTTGGCCTCAGTCCAGGGAGCTTTGAGCTGTGCCCTGGTTCACTGTCCCCACCATCTCCACCTGGGGGAGGAGGAAGGTGAGGGTGGAAGGGTGAGGAGGAAGATCTGTAGGACCCATCAATCCCAGAAGAGGTGAGGAGAACTTCATTTGGGGAATTGCTGGAGTGGTATTTTGCAGATGCAGAACAAACTCTCTGGGAGAAGGAATGCAGCATCAAGCTTAGTTTTATTAAATCTTCATTTCCTGGATCACAAAAAACGCCTAGGGAGGGCTGTGGGGGGGGTTGGTAGTGTTGTCTGACACAGATCACAAGGAGGAAGCTGTGATTCAACTTTTGCCAGCACAGAGCCTGGAACTGGCTCTCCCTCTCTATCCAGCCATGTCTGATGTTGATCCCTGATCCTGCTTCCATGGAAATGTCCCTGTCTGGTGCTCGGAAAAGTGGGTGGATAAATATCAGATCTGATTCACCACTCAGTTACTTCTGTTTTACCTCTGCAGAACATCACTGATTATAGAAGGATTTACAAGATTAAAACCAGAGCACATCAGTGATGAATCCCAGCCAAAGGCTTTGGTAAAAGGAGAGCAATACTCCTGTCCCATCCAATATCCACACATCAGTGGAGTGCTGTGATACAAATCCACGGCATTTCAGCTTCCCTTCCTTCGATTCAGGACACTACTGGGGCACACCTAGTTCAGCTAACTCAGACTTTTCTCTTCGATCTCTTCTCCCTGCAAAATGTCAGGCAAGTTCTCAGTGAAGCAAAAGCAGAGCTCCCCTACCTGGTCCTGTTCCAGGTGGCCCCTGGGGAAGGCTGAGCAGACTGGCAGATCTGAACTCCATTTCAAACCTCTTGCAGCACCTTCCAACAGTGAATTAAGGGTGGCCCAGAGACTGAAAAAACTTAATCTAGAACTGGCTGGCTGTAAACATCAAAACCCTTCATTCAGGTTCAAGTTTGCTTGCTTGGGGCAGTCCCAGAGCATATCCACAAACACTGGATGAGGAGAAGCAGTGGGAGCAAAGGAATATTTCAGTTTAAATGTGTTACACATTTTTTTCCTCCCAAGAAAACTCCAAAATTACCTCTCAAATGCTATATAACCTGGATATGAGTAAGATTTTCAGGTGATGGTTTCAATACTTGGTTTTGGTCTAAATAAAACTGAAAGAAACACATTGGGCAAATTTCCCATCCCCAGAAACCTCTCTCCCTGATGACAGAACTGCTCCTGTTCCCTGGGCAACTGCCAGCTGGGCTGTGATGCCCCATGGCTGTCTCTTTGTCCCCTGAGTCTCTGTGCCCATGGAGGCAGGCACAAGGCTTTCGGAATCCAAACCTCAGTTCTGTTTCACAAAGTTTTAGGGCCAAAGATCCTGGGTCTTTACACTGCCTTTGAGATTCTGGGGTCCACTCAAAGGAGCAGACTGTGAAGTTCCTCTGGGTAAATGGTCTCAGGACCCAAATCCACATTTCAGAAGCAGCCAGATGACAGTGAGAGCATTGGTCTGTTCCTACACCCACCAAACCTGAGGTATTGCTGGGCCACCTGTGGGTGACAGCCATGGGCACACACACAGAGCTCAGGCAGCTCTTGTCACTCCTTCACTTGCAAATGTCCTTTTTCCTTGAGAAAATGTGACCAGCAAGGCAGGAATTTCTGTAGTGCTTTGTGAGTGCCTCCATCCACCCCCTGTGACTCTGAACAGCTTCTGAGCACCATCCAGCAGCCCCACATCAGGCAGGGGAGGAAGAACCCTTCTTTCTCTTCACATGAGTTTTACCTCCTCATGATTCCAATTTTTGCCTTTCATCAGCACTCCTGTCAGCTGCCTCCAGAAGATGTGCTTGTTTATCTCCTTGTCTTTCCACTCCAGGTAGGTGTTCCTCCTCAGGTACCGAGACAGCCCCAGCCTCTGCCTCAGCAGGGCCCTGTCCACATCTTCCAGCACAATCATGATGATCCCAGTCTTGCCCTCCACCAGCTGCCAGGACTGGGCAATGTCAAACTCAAAGCTGCACCACTTGCTCTCCAGGAAGTCAGTGGAGATGACTGCAATGACATTCCTGCTGCTGAGAAAACCCTCCTGGATGATATTGGTGACAATGGGAATCCCTGGCAGGAAGTCTCTGTAGTACAGACACAGGTGGAAGGGAGGTGCTCCTGCTTCCAAGGGCTCCACCAGCTCCTTTGTCACCCATTCCTGGTCTTTGCTGGAGTGGATGACAAAGGCATCGTAGGTGTCACCTCTTTCTGCTGAGTGTTTGCACCCACTGAGCAGCACCACGGAGTAGTAGAGCTGGAAGTAGTACTTGTAGATCAGGAGGAGGAGCACCACTACACAGAGCAACACAACCACTGAGGAGGCAACTTGGGCTGCGTTGACGTGGCAGGAGGACAGGTCAAAGCTCGGCAGGCTCACGTTGGCCACGTACGAGGGAGTGTGGCACAGCATCAGCTCCTGGTTCTGCAGCAGTTCCTGCTGCTCCCTGACCCATTGCAGGAAGTCCAGGTACACACAGGAGCAGTCAAACAGGTTTTGAGAGATATCCAGCAGGACTAGGCTGTCAGGCAGGATTTCCCGGGCTGAGTCCAGCAGAACAGCCAGCTGGTTCCTGCTGAAATCCAGGACTCTGAGGGCTTGGAGCGGCTGGTAGACTCCAGGACTGAAGGTCAGGAGCTTATTGTTGCTGATGTTCAGCTCTTTTAGCTCAGAGAGGGCATCAAAAGTACTTTGATCCACATGTTCCAACTTGCAGCTTGAAATATCCAAGATGTGGAGGTGGCTTAGGTTCTTGAAGTTGTTTGCCAGTTTATTGTCCTCAAAGGAGTTTCCTGCCATCTTGAGCACTTGCAAAGAGTTCAAGCCACAAAATGTACACTGGGATTTAACTTCAGTTTTGGTATGGGAAATATCAAGGTAAATCAGTCTCTGAAGGGACAGAAAGACAGGGTAGGAGCCAGGACCAAATAAAGTTGTGTGCTGAAGGTCCAAATATAACAAATTCTTCACATTAGTGAAATCTCCAGTCAACCTGATTTCGGAATTGAAGCTTAAGTTCAAGTATTTCAAATTTGGACAATTTTGAAACTGAGGGGAACAGCATGTGCTGAAGGTGAGCCTGTTCTCACTCAAATCTATGACCTCCAGGTTACTGAGACCCTCAAACTCCTGCTCAAAGTTTTTGAGTCCGGTGTTCTGGGTAATACGAAGTACTCTCAGCTCCTTGAAAAGTGACAGCTTCTGTGCAGGCACATCCTCAAAATCACATTTCCTGCATTCCAGCTGTTTCACTTTAGGCCACACAGGAAGCTCTGGTATCTCCCTCAGTCCGAGGTCCACCAGGCGAATAGTGGAGATGTTGCCTGTGCAGTTAAAGAGATTTTCTGTGTCATCCTCAACCCCGCTGGAGCAGATCAAGACAAACTCATCCATCTCTACCTGGCACAGTGCATTCAGGATCCCCCTCTCAAAGTCCTGCGGTCTCTTCTTGTCATGGAAGTCCCCGAGCACGAGCCTGCTGACCTGCAAACCAGCCAGGCCTCGCAGACAAGTTTGCATCATGAAGTTCTCAAAAGCAGACCTGAGCGCCAGCTCAGCGAAGTGAATCCCTGCAAAGGCCCCTGGCTCGATGGACTTTATATTGTTCAAAGAAAGCACCAGAGTCAGGTTGAGCCTGTTCCCTTCCCTCAGGGCATCAAGGTCTCCTCTGGAGATAGATGTGATCTTGTTAGAGAAGAAGCTCAGGTGCCTGAGGGAGGTCATGTTGGCAAAATACCTGGGAAGCTTCAATGAAGTAATGCTGTTGTGACCTAAATTCAGCTCCTGCAGTGTGTGCAAGTGGCCAATGGGCAGCTCAGACAGAGAGCTTCTGTTGGTTTCCACCAGAACCAGTTTCTTCAGAGATGTCAAGCCATAGAAAGCTGCTTTCCCCAGGTGCTGGAGGGAATTGGCAGTTAAAATCAATGTGGAAAGTCTATGGAGATCCATGAAGGAGTTATCTTCTATTGTATGGAGGTTGCACCTGTTTGGCATGTAAAGAAAATATTAGTGCATGAAACACTGTCCCTCCCTTTTTCACTGAGTGCTGCTGTGACACCCTCAGGCTCAGCCTCACACTGGGGGCTGCCTTGGCTTTGGCAGAGCCAGCATCCCTGCATGTTACAGCAATGTCCCTGGATGTGCAAAGGGATCTCCTCCAGCAGGAGACCTCCTCTCAGCTCCTCCTCTCCTCACTCTCCAATCTTAAATTCAAAGCAAGAGACTGGAGACCTGGTGAAGGTCAGAATTTCGTGCAGGCAGCAGGAAAGAAGAATCCTAGCTTTCAGTTTAGACCAAAGTGACACGGTGATGCCATCACTGATGGAAGAGCCAGCCAGAGGCAGCATTCCCTCACACCTTGCACCCCCCAGCCCTCAGAATGGCACCTCAGCCACATCTGGGCAGAGATCACAGCTCTGTCAGCAGCTGATAGCTGGTGATGGCTCAGAGGGAGCAGACCCCAGGCTGTGCTGCCTCTGAAGGAGAAAAGGAAGAAGAGAAAACAAGGGTGGCCCCCTAAGGTTGTTTGATGTGGAAGATCCAGAATCTGAGACCCAAATCCATTCTGCAGTGAATCCCAGCAGAATTAGTTTAATAATCCAGCCTCACAGCAAATGTGCTCTGCCACTCAGCCACCTTGGAGCTGGAGCTGTGATGGGACTGAGTGACATTTCTCAGAGAAACAATTTACCCAGAGAAACTGCTGTCTGAACTCAATGGAAATTGCACATCAATTCAAATTTGCTAATAGGCCTCCCCCATTTCCTCCCCCAGATATGTGAGGAGAAGGGAAAAGACAATATGTTGATATTCTAAAGCAGCCTTTTAGAAAATGAATGTACCTTCATGTTATTTTTTTTTTTAAAAACTGTGATTAGAAAAACAGCTCATCCAAGGTGTTCCACTTCAGAATTTTTGTAACAAGGAAAAGTCTGACATTTTTCTTGTTTATAGACAAGTGAAACATCTTCCTCCTCCTTCTCACATCCCAGCTACAAGATCAGACTGACAGACCCAGCTCTGAGTGGAGAGTGTGCACTCAGTGACTGGACTAAAAGCTGCACATCATTTCACCAGGGGGATGTGCAAAATGTCAGACACAGGGGGAAAAGTCATAAGAAAAATAAATAATTAAAAAAATAAATAAGCAGCCAAGACAAACAGACCCCAAAATAAACCACCATTGTAACCCAGCTGGTGAAGAAAAATTAACCAACATTCACATAACAGATCCCATTACCTTGAAAGATCCAGAAGCTGCAGCTCAGGCACTGATGCAAAATCATTTTGCCCCAGTGATTTCAGGTTGCTGAAACTGAGGTCCAGGTTCTGGGTGGTGTTTGGGATTCCATCAGGAACTCCAGAAATGTTCATTCCAGTGCATCTGAGAGTTGTGTTAGGGGTGACCTGGAACAGAGGCAGTTCCCATCATGGTCAGCATCTGCCCTTCATCAAGTGCCAGAAGATGTCCCTGTCAGGAAAGCAGGGGCTCCAGGACCCCCCTTGCAGTTCATTTCTGAAGGAGTTGCCCTGAATTTTAGAAATAATCTCACATACCCTAAGCATTTTTCTCACTTCTAATAGAACCAGTCCCACTCCCCAGGAAGAGCTGTATTTCTGGCTGATTGAAGCTAGGACAAAACTACAGGACAGTGCTCTTTGAGGTTACACATGAACCAGCAGCAACCTTTGAGAGAGGCAGCAGGACAAACTCATGGATTCACTGCATGCCCAGGAACAGCTCTCAGCTCTCTTCCCTACACATAACCAGGCACCTTGAACCAAAGTTGTTCTCAAGCAAATAATTGTCAGCAAAACTTTACAAAAGGCAGTTGGTCAGTGTCAGGTACGTGGTGAAATCACAGACAAAAATCTGAATTTTGCAGAAATTAGACAAAGTTTGGATCCCTTCAAGGGAAGTATAATCTGTATTACAATAACTGCACTGCAGCACCCTCAGAGGTACAGAAAGCCAAAGAAAAGAAAAAAGTTCTTGCTGCTGGTTCTGGTTCTCAGACCTTTTCGAGACCAGAATTTACTTCAAATACTTCCATCACCTTGATAACAACCTTGGCAAAGAAAGCTGGGCTTTTCTGAGATAACTACAAGGCTTGAGGCACAAATCCCCCAAGCAAAGGGGAAAGTGGCGCCAGAGAAACAGAAGGATTTTGTGCTCACTTGGAGCTCACATACCTCCAAACAGGGGTCGAGGAGGCAGCCTGCCAGTGGGAATGGGACAAATGCCAGCTGCAGCAGCACCAGGAGTGTCCCCACAGGGAGGGCTCCTCTCCTGGGCATCTTCAGGAGATCAGGAGTGCAGGAGAAAGGAGCATGGAGAGAAAAAGCTGGAGACAGAAACTTCCTGCAGTGCCAGGAGTTGTGTTTCACCACTCCTGCTTCTCGCTGCTCATCTCTGAGCATTGCAGAGAATGAGAAGGGAAGTGAAACTTGGTCACTGCCTTGTTTCTACACACTCTGTGTGAACTGCTCTTCTCTAAATGTTTTTTTTTTAAATGTTATTAAATAAATAAATAAATAAATTAAAAGTAATGACGGATATAATTTGGGCTAGAAATTAAAGAGGAATATGGATGTTTCATCAGTGTCACTTGACTTGATTGCCTCTGATTAGCTCAGGTCAAATTGCCAAAAAAACACCCAAAACAAGAGAATATTTTGTGCAATTCTGAGCCCAGTTTCATGCTCCACATCCTGTAATTCAAATGTACTGGTTAGAGATGGTGACTCTGCCTTTGCACTCCTGCCATGCTCCCAGCTTCACTCTGGCAAGAACTGGAGAAGAACTCAGCTGTGGACAGGTTTTCTTAAGCCAGGTAAGCACAGGTTTATCTCTGGCCAGACTCTTGGGAACAAACATTCATTTTATCCATCTGGTGGGATCTTTATTGCAATTATTGCAGGAATATGGCCAGGAGATTCAGAGTGATCAGAGTTGTGGTCACAGTAATTCTGTCCCTGATCACTCTCCCCATGGGAGAAGTTGCTGGGGACAGCAAAAAGGTGAGGCACAAACACCCTGAGCTGGCTCAGAGCTGCTCCCTGCCCTGGCCATGCCTCAATCTCTCTTTGGTGCCTGGCCACGGAACATCTCAATGCTGAATTCCCAGTGCAGACTGTTGTTTCAGGAAAAAAGCTTTGCAAAACTTCACAGTGGGCAATATTCATTTAAGTCAACAGTGAGCCTTCTAATAAAGCTCCCTGCCTTCATTTACTCTGATAAATGGTCATGCATTCATGTAGCTCCTCCTGTCTTCCTGGAGATAACTAAGAAATGTTACTGGGGATCCAGCCATAGGGTTGGGTATTATTAACACCACATAGACAGAGAAGTGGCAAAAATTTGAGACAATGGTGGAATATTGGTCTAGAGGAAGATGGAATAAAGTGTGACGACTCATGAAAGTCTGTGAAAATTTATATTAAATATAAGATGTGATATCAGCCCAGCAAGAAATCCACTTATAAAGAAAAGTTTAAAATATTTCAGAGGTGGGGGTTAGACTTTTTTGACAGGTTAGTAGAGAGCCTAGGAGAGATGGGGAAATCCTAAAATAACTGATGATCTCTGCAATAAAAAAACACATGGCAGCACAATGGGAGCTAAAACCGACACCCTGATGTGCAGCCAGATAGTGCCCATTAAGCCAGCAGACAAAAAGTTTGTTGAAATTGGACAAGTTCTACAAAATCCCTGCTCTGAAAAGCTTCTGGTGATTGCAGGTATTTCCTTTTATAGATGGAATCAAAAGTGAATGGAAACAATTGCTGACTGCTTCTGTGCCTGGATTAAGGAAATTGGCAGAGCATCATGTGTCTGCAGAGAGAACAAATGAGCGCATCCCTTAGTATTCAATATGCGGAATGAGGCAATCCACATTTAATTTTTATCTAAAGCTGAGATGAGCCTGAAGTATGCTCTAGAAATTACCATTTCAATGGAGACTTAGTGAAGATGCTGAAGAGTTTTGGAGCATCACAAAATCCCTCCCACAGCCACAGAGGTCAAGTGGGAAGTGCAGCTTGAAGGGCATTCAGAGAAGGGGAATGCTGCTGTCACAAGGGGCAGCTTTACAACACACACCCAAGGACAAATCCTACAGACACTGCAAGGGACGGGGCACTAGCAGAGAACATCCAAGTTAGCAGATCAAACCCAGCCACCAGTTTAGAAAGTCAGTGCTGGTTAACTTCATATTGCTCTGCTGGCACACAGCAACATGGATAAAGCCATAATGTCTATGTGATTGTTCACAAAACCCAAAAGAATTACAGTAAATTCATAGATAGGGTGCACTGGACTATAAGGTGCACTTCTGGGTTGTTGGCATATTTCCGAACTTTGTCCGTATATGAGATGCGCTGAAACGTAAGGGGCACTTTTTTTTTTTTTGGCAGCGAGGGTCTGTGCACAACAAAGTAACGAATTAGTAACAGAATCACAATCCTGGGGCTGCACAGGCTTGGCTCGGCTCAGGGCTGCATGGGCTCGCACTCCTGGGTTGCCAAATTTCTGAACTTTGTACATATATAAGGCGCACCAGATTATAAGGCGCAGATACGAGTTTTGATCTAAATGTCAGTCAAAAGGGTGCGCCTTATAGTCATGAGATTACTGTATTTGGAATCCCCTAAAGTGACAAGAATAACATCTAAAATCAAACATGATTCACTACTCTGGCAATTTACTGGTGGGATCATTAAAGATCTCTTGGCAAGGAGGTGTTACAGAGAACCTGTTTGCAAAAACACATTTGAGTCATCTTTGTGCTCCTGAACGTTATTATAATATAAGTAACACAATGCAGGCAGTGCATATGCAGCCTCTGTGATCTCAAGCAAGGTATTACAGAGCATAAGACAGCCACAATGGAGCTGGACTGACAACAGATTTGTACTTGCTTATTTTAAAAGAAAATTATTTGTGAGCTCCATCTAAAAAGCAAAGTTAGCTAAACTCTTGAACAAGACAAGTGGTGAGAGCCATAAAACCAGGATTGTCTGTACCTAGTGTGGTTTCAAGGTCACAGATAACCCAGTATGTGGAGTTGAACAGCTCTTACCCTGGAGAGAGGCTCTATTTGCCTCAGCAGTCATCTCAAGCAGTTCCCCAAGTCTGCAAGGCTGAGGAATGACAGAAATTATTTCAAGATTAAATAAATCCAGGTTTTATTTTATCTGCTAGAACCATCTATAACAACAATTGGTTATGAGCTGTGGATCAGAGGGGAGAGATTGATGGATCAGAGGAGGGAGCATTCCTGAGGTGCTGGCATTTTCACAGCACAGGACTTGTGGATCTGACCATGGGGAGCACCACAAGAGGTTCCAAAAGTCCTTGAGAAGCTCAGGACACACCAGGTGAGCCAGCACTGCTCTCAGATGGGTGGAATACGTCCCTTCCTATCACAGTGTCAGCCTTGCAGTC
The DNA here is from genome assembly GCA_009812075.1 of Sialia sialis. Lineage (NCBI taxonomy): Eukaryota > Metazoa > Chordata > Aves > Passeriformes > Turdidae > Sialia > Sialia sialis. The sequence goes on from VRYO01002223.1 coordinate 2,488,167, forward strand.
ACCTAATGGTGAATTAGGCTGAAATCAGCCACTTTGCAGGAGGGATCCAGGGTGCAGGCATTTGCCAATCCTTGGGGTTCGCCTGACAGTCCTTTTACTCAGCAAGTCACTCATCTGTCCAGGTCTGAAAGGTTCTCTGAGTGGAAAGGAAGAGTGACAGGAAATGTGGCACAAATTTAACAGCAAGTTGAATTTTCCCAGTCATTCTGCTGGGAAAAACAATTTATATAAATTACAAGGAGGGATGGTGGAAAGAATAATCTGAAAACATCTTTAAGATCTTTTTGCTGCACATTCCACAAATACATTGCTTCCTGAAGCTGGTGAGTCACTGCCTTGCACAGTAACCCCTGCTGACCTGGCAGCCGCAGGACAGAGGAAGTGCTGGAGCACACAGAGCCTGCACCACGGCTGGGAGGGAGCTGAGACACTGATTTCATCACAACAGCTCCTAGAGAGCCTGCAACTCTCACTTGTGACGCTTCCCCATGTGAAGGGGGTCTAATAATGGAATCACAGATTGGATGGGACCTTAAAATTCATCTCGTTCCAAGCCCTGCCTTGCTCAGAACTCCATCCAACCTGGCCTTGGGCTCTTCCAGGGATGGGGAAACCACAACTCACATTTGATGGAAGATCAGCCTGGAAGACCTCCTGCCTCTGCTTCTGGATCTCCTAGCTTTGAAGAAGAGAGCACTCAGACTGAGAAACTCCCCGTTCAGTCTGGAGTGTCAGCCCCAAAGAAGACCCAGCACCACTGCTCTCTGTCTGAGCAGTGATTGACTCCAGCTGCAGGTCCAGAGCAAGGAACATCTGTAACTCAGGTTGCTTGTGTGCCTCTAAGTGTCCAGGAGGTGCAGTCACAATCCCTCCATGCTGCACAGCACAGCCCATTGCCAGTGGTGGCACCTCACATGCTCAGCATGGCTGAGGTGTTTCCCATTACTGAGACTGGTGTGCACAGGGGTCAAAAAACACAACCCAAAGCCAGAGTCCAAGCTGGTTTGATGAAAATCAGCCAAGCCTGCATTGGAGTAGGTAATGTGTGCCATCAGAGGCGCTATTCCCCAAAGCCAAGATCATCTGGACACCCCAGAACTACTCCAAAGCTATTAGGGAAGAACTATGTCAAGTAACCGGGGACAAATACACTACTAGAAGAAGTGATTAATCAGTGTCAAGATAGTCACTATCTGTGGCAGCTACTCCATATGGATTATGTCAGGTCATTAGGAGCCCTACATTTTACTGTTTAATCTAAATGGCTGGAAGGATTTCACAGATGGTGGAGGCATCCAGCCCTGCCTGCCAAGCGTTCATGGGCAGGCAGTGAGTGACAGTGGAGCTTCCTGGACCCCTGGAGAGAGGCAGTCTGGCACCAAAGAGCCCAGCAGCACCTTGTCCTTGTGCCTGGGATGAGCCATGGTCACCCGTGGGCTGGCCAGAGCCAGGGTTCAGTGTCACCAGGGAGGGGAAGGTGCCCACCGTGCCTTGGCATGGAGCACCGTGTGCTCACAGGGAGTGCAAATTCCCCCACAGCCCTGGGAAAGGTGGATTGGCCACCTCACACTGATGCTGGCTTTTCTCCTGAAGCAACTATAGGACTGGCTTTCTTTTTCTTTACGCCTCCATTACATCCTTATTATGGTGTCTCATAACCTGATTTACATACGTTTTGTATTACTGTGGCTTTGATTTATCCTGCTTATTCTACCTCCTCTCCCCCACTTCTCTTAATAATGAGTCTGCTGCAGGGCAAGGATTTATTCAGACTATCAAACATGAAAGGTGTGTAGGGCATGGAGCACTGCAGAGCTCAGACTTGTTAAACTGGACACAAGAAAGGTTGCTCTGGGGACTGAGTGCCACAGCTGAAGCCTGGTTAGATATCGAGCCCCTACAGCACTGCTGTGACACTCTGGGAAAGCTTGAAACAAGGGGCAGCTCTAATGATGATCTGCAGAGGTTACATATCCCTGTTTTGAGGGGAAACCAGAACATAAGAGGACGAAGCCGTGCAGCAGACCTGCTTCCTTGTGAATACTGAGAGCACTGCCACAGGCACTGACCAGTGCCAGGACTCCTGAGCCTCGTGGCTGTAGTTTCACTGCTGTGACTCGACACTACACGACAGGAAAATGTTGCAATGTCTGCAGCAGAAAGTGCAGACCCAGCTCCTGCAAGCTGTGGCAAAGTTCTTGTGTACACATTACCCAGAGAGAAAGTGCAAACCCTCCCTGGGGTTAGCTCATGGCACGCTGTAGACATCAGCTCTCAGACATTAACACTTTTACGGCATTTGCCAGGAGAAGAACACGGATATTAATTGTCTGCACTGCTCAGAGCCCATTTCCATTACTTGCGAAGCAATCAATTCCAAAAGAGTGGTTGAGCCAGATCCAGATGCAGATGCCTGCACTTGGAGTGCTGTATATTGGAATCTACAAAACCTGGGTGTCTATTCTGTGCTTTTTGGAGAGCGAAGACTTATTTGTGCGCAGAGTAAAACCTGAAGCAGTGCTCCTGATAAAGAGGAATTTATTCAGTTCTCTCAGTGCTATTCAGTTTGCATGTGTTGGGGGGATTTTTAAAGCATTTCTTTGGCCTTGAGTTGCCTGCACCAACCAGGACAAAACCAATTATGTCCCACAAGCAGTGGGAGTGTAGGAGGAGCATTAACCCTTTGCAGGTCACAGGACAGGGTGTTGTGGAAAGCTGTCAGGCAGCAGGGCTGAGATACCAGAAGGGAAGTTGGCCGGGAAATGGAGTGACACAAAGGGCACAGGAAATGTCCTGACAGCCTGACCACAGTGAAGGGGAGGGAGGAAATGTGAGGAAAAGCAGAAGTTTCACCTCCCAGGGACATAGCAGCTCTGTGAGTGCTGTACTGCTGTCCCTACACCCCAAATAAAGCTGCTGTCAGAGGCACAGCCTGATCTAAACCAGACCAACCCCACTTTTAGGGCTTGCCGTCTCTCAGGTGTGCAGGAGGAGCTTTCTTCCCAAGGAACACCCAACTAAGAGGCTGCTGCAAGGTGATTGCACCTCAGCTTGCAAATTCATCACTGTAGGTCCTTTCTGCTGGTAGAGGCAGCATTTTGGAGAGGCAGCAACTGAGGTAAACCCATGAAGGTGACAGGCCAGGAATAAAACAGCAACCATGGAAATAAAGGGGAAACATAAATAAATATAACATAGCTGCATCCTGGAAGAAAGCAGAAGAGAGTGAGATGACGTGGCTCCAGAGGTGGAATGTGGAAAGCAGCCAGCACATATTTAAGTTGTGGTTTAAGGTGGCTCTTTAAATGTGGAAGATCTTCACCACAAAAAGTCCTGGCAGGGTGGTTCCATGCTTAAAACAAGCTGGAAGAGACACGAAATGCTTTGATAGCATGCCAAGAGAAACAATAATAATAAAAAAGAAGGGTCATGAAGCCATGGGAAGACCTCAGAGGAGATATGAAGGTAATTTTCACCTGTCCTCACCCAAAATCCCCCTCCCATATGACTGTATCAACTCCTTGAAACCAGAAGTGCATTTGTTCTCAAGCAGAACAATAAAAAAAACACTTCTTGCCTCCTGCAGACCGTCATGTTTCCCAACAATTAGCAAATCACTGAAATCTCTGAGTGCTGAACCTGGCCCTTTTCCAAAGGAATGAGTATGACTTTACCTCACTGCAATTTATTTGGGAAACAATCTGAAATCCCATGGCAGGCACGACACCCACGGCCCTCCCTTTCTCAGGGATCAAGACTGGGCTTAGCATCTCATTTGTGGTGCTTTTCCCAAAGAACTGAGAGGGTGGCTGCATACAAAACAGGAAGGGATTGCCCAAGGGCTGTGCAACATCCCACTCTGCAGTCAGCAGTGGAAACCAGGGGCCAACAAAGTGCTCTGAATCTCAGGGCTTCACCTCCCACCCCACACAGGTGTCTTGGGTTACAGTACAGGATGTGATCAAAGGTATCTATTCTATC
>VRYO01002223.1:2510592-2574988 GCA_009812075.1 Sialia sialis
GTGCTCCAGTGACCCATCCCAGTGCTCCCAGTGACCCATCCCAGTGCCCCCAGCCAGTCCTCTTACGGCCCCTCCAGACCCTTCCCCATCCCTGTGTCCTTCCTTTATACACTCTCTCACAGCTTTAGATCTTTTTTTTTAATATTGTGGTGCACAAAACTGTCCCCAGCACTGAAGGAGAGGCCACCTCAGCCCAGAGCAGAGTGGGACAAACCCTCCTTTGACCAGCTGGTGATGCTGGGCCTGATGCCCCCAGGACAGGACACTCCCTTTGTGCTGGGAGGCACTGCTGACTCATGTCCAGGCAGAATCAGAGAGGCATCGAGGGCTGAGCACTGCTTCAAACACCACAGCCCCACTGAAAGCAGCCGTGAGCAGCTGCCCATGAACACCTCTGTGTCTGAGAGCCTCATACGTCCTGCCACAGAGCAGACTCCTGCAAAGGCTGCCAGCTGCACTCATGCCCTGGCCTTTCTCTGCAGAGCCACTGCCATCTGTCTGAGCTTTGAAAAGGTCGTGGTGCCATGGCCCAAAAGTTCTGGGCATTGACCTTTCCTGGAGGGGACAAATACTAACACTCAGAGTTCCACCACCCATCTGCCAGCACAGAGATCCCACAGGAAAGGGAACAGGGCTTTCTGCTCCGGTAGCTCCACACAGGCAGGGAGAGAAAGGCTAGCACTCTACATGAGCATCTGGAAGAGAATTTGGGCAGGAGCAGAGCTGTGTTCCCCACCCAGACCTGCTCCAGGGAGAGCTGGGGCAAGGACAGCGTCAGGGGCAGGAGGAGGTGACACAGAAGCCACCATGCACATACCTGTGGCTGGGCTAGGACACCTCTGATGGAGTGAGGGAAGGATGCTCCTGTCACACAGGAATTGGATTCATTTACAGTAATTCCACTTGCATAAGGCTCACCGGAGTATAAGGCGCACTTCCAGGTTCGGATCAAAACTTCTGTCAAAAAGGTGCGCCTTGTAGGCGTGAAATTACTGCAATGTTGGCTCAAGCACCAACTGCTAAAAACTCCAGAGTACTCTTTATGCTTGTAAACACTGCATTTGGACCACTTTCACTGCCTGTGCCTAAGTTTCCTGCTCTGAAAAATACAGATGATGGTGTTTTTTATGGACCCAGGAGAGTGTGCAAGCCACTCTGTGGGCACAGAATTGCCACCAGCTGGGACCACTGGCCCAGCATGAGAACACAGCATGGCAGTGAAGGTGCTTCTTGCTGCCTCACTGCCTGTCCCCAGCCCTTCTGAAACTCAGACTCCAAACCCTGTCCTGCTCACCGGCCTCTCCACCGTGCTGTGCATTAAAAGAATGTTGATTACAGAAGCTGGGAGCTGCAGACAGAGAACTGAACAATGACAATCAGGATTTAGCAGAGCTCCCACCACACAGGGGAGCAGGTACACCAAAAGGACTGCAGGGCATCATGTTAAAGAGCTGGGGCAGACAGCAGACCCGTGTCCAAGGCATGATGCAGTTCTTGAGTTGCATTTTTTAATAGGTAACAAGTCATTTGCTGAGAGTCTCTAAACCTCAGCTCCTTCCTCTTCCTTCCTCAGGGCCCACCGGGCTCCCCTGTGCTGGCACCTGTTACTGCAATCATCCTAGCAGGAGGAAAAACTTTGCAAGAATTTCCTTTAAACAGCTTTCTCCCCAGGACAGCAGCATCTACATGTAATTACAGCATATGTGCTGCTGGCCCAAAGCTGAGAAGGAAAACCTGCAGGCTCACCAAAGCCCTCCCCTCTCTCCCTCCCAGCCCCATCCAGGGATGCATCACCTTGATTGCTCAAATCTGACTGTTTCCCAATCTTCTCTCATCTCACATTGACCTCCCAGCATGGCAGGAAGCAATAATCAAAGCTGTGACACGTGTGATAGCCCTGTGCCAGACGAGGCATTAGCAGTTCCTTTAGATTTAAGCCCAGTTCATACCCACCCGGTAAATAGCCTTCCCAGCGAGCTCCTCAAATCCATAGTCAGCTCATCAGCGAGCACTTGTCCCAGTTTCACAAAAGGCCTGAAAATGAGGCAAATAGAAAGGCAAAGAAAAGAGCTTGCTCGAGTTAAAATTACTCTAATACAGAAGCAACAAGCAGGAGGGGAAAACATGCACTGCGCAAATGTTATCAGCACGCTGGGCTCCAAATGCCAGTTTACAGCAAAGTACAGAGGGGGTTGTCCTGTGTTGATGTAAAGGAGGAAGAAAGTGGCAGGAAACGCTGACAGGGAGCAGTAGAAGGGGGATAGCACAGGATAGCAGGCGGATCACCAGGAGCCTGGACAGACAGTTCGTGTTCTCACAGCCGGCTAACTCCTCTCCTGACCTGCTTTTCCTGGTTTTCTCACCTGTTCTGGCTACATTAGACTTGAGATTTTCTTATGTGTGCTGCAATCATCAGTTTCCCACGCAGATGTTCTGAGTCTCTGTCAGGAGCCTGGAGGGATTCTCAGGAGCATCAGGAATGAGAAAGTTTCAGTGTGCTGGGGAAAACTCCAGGGGAAGAGCCCAGCCTGGGATAATGGGAATGTCAAGGACATTCTGGCTAACAAGGGCAATGACACTCCTTGTCATTGCAGGCATGAAAGGAAAAGCTCAGATCTCAAAACCTTCTTTTCTGTCTCTGTCTCTTCCACCAGCAGGCAGGGAACCTCTTCCCCTGACTGTCCTCACTGTGTTCGTGCCACAGCTGCTTCAGGAGCTGGATCCCAACTGCTTATGCAGCCATTTTACCTCTCTGGAACCTCTCCCACGTCGACCTGTCTTTTACCAAATTAAACCTGCTGTTCCTGACTCTTCTGACCTGGAAATGTTCTGGTTTCCATCTTCCAGCCCTCCTCTGCATTCAAGCAAGGTTAAGCTTATCCACCCTGACCTTAAGAAGTCAGACATGGTCAGTTACTCCACTTTTGTCTATAATTTCTGAAATATCCCTCCTGATACAGCCAAGGATATCATTTGCCTTTCTTTGCCTGACATCTCAGTCAGGCTGCAGTCACTCAGACCGCAGAGTCCTTGACCATTTGCTGCTCATCATCTCCTATATTACACCTCAGACCATCACAAACCCTCACATTCCTGACCTGTCATCTCAAACTTTCTGTTTGCACTCTCATTTCAATTATTCTGATTCTCAAGGTCACTTTGTTCTTTCACACTTCTATTCTCATCCTCTCTGCATTGTCAAAACTTCCAGTTCTGTGTCCTGGGCGATTTTACCCTCAGGATCTTGCTTGCATTGCCAAGATCATCCACAAGAAAAGATCAGTTCCCAAACTGTTCTGTGTGAAAGTCTTTTGGTAAATTCTCTCCAGAGACTTGAACCTCACCTTACAGTTTACTAATCCTCCTTTCCTTCAGCTTCACTAATAATTTCCCACATGGCACCTATCAGATACCTGACTGAAGCCTAGATAAAGGAGATCAGCAGCATTTCCTTTGTCTGGAAAATCAGGTATCTTATCAAAACAAAGCTATCATGTTCCTCTGACACAATCTACATTTCGTAAACTCATGTTGCATCTTATCTCATTTCCCCTTTATCTCTGCGTATTTAATTGTTCTTCCCTTCAAAATTCACTTTGAAATCTCCAGCCAAGGTTAGACTAAGAGGCTTGGAGTTAACTGGGTAACTTTTTCTCTGCATTTTGCTACTTCTGCTGTTCTCTGATCATGTGGCACTTGGAGACAATTTATTAGTGACCTTTCCTGCTGGACCTGTACTTTAATATGATGATTCTTTCTGAGTTGAGATGCAGCCCAATGTCAGGGTGTAACATGAAGGAATGCCCACATAATCCCAGAGGTCTGGGAGAAGCTCTGAGGGGCCCGAGCTCTGCTGGGATCCACTGCAAAGGTGAATGGGGAGGAGGCTGACTGTGCAGGCAGGGAGCAGGGGGGATTAACAAGATGAGGCTGGGCTGGTTTGTTTGTGAGCAGCCTTAAAAATGTGAAACTTGCAGTGATGGTTGTCAAAGTGCTGCTTGCAAAGTTCCCCACAGTCACAAGCATCACAAGCGGCTGCCAGAGCTTTAATGTTAATTGGACAGATTGTCTCTGGTTTTGAAGGGAAAGCTGTGATTAATGAAACAACTGTTAACGAGGCTGGAGCAAAGCAGACCCTTCACCTTCCTTCTTTTGAGAGGAGGTAAACAGCAACTGGCTCTGGCTGCCCTTAAGAAGCAGCTGACTGAGAGCCTTCCTTAAAAGCACTGCCAAAACCAGGCTCAGAGATGAATTCAAGGAATAGAGAGGCATGAAAGTGCTTCATACCTCCAGGAGGAGGCAGGAAATCCACAGCCTCTTCTGTGCTTTAATTCCTGAGCAAGTTTTCCTTAGTTTGGACATTCAGAACTGACTAAAAAGCACAGTTCTGGACCTTAGGTGGCTTTGGGCCCACACATTCCATGGTCTTTTGCAGTCTGTGACTTTGCAGTAGTCTAATATGGGGACATTTTGCTCTCCTAATTCACAAGTGGCCTTAATGTTTATACTGGCTGCTGAGTTCCATGTTTACACTCACAGAATTCACCAAAGGAATAGGTATAGGTCTTCCTTGTATGTAAAACCTAATGGAATAAGTGTTTGTTTTTTTTTTAGTCTTCCTTTGTCATTGTCTTCCTATCCATGTACCTTTGATCTCTGCCTTCTACCAACATCCCTGAATTTCAGATCTGCTTCCTAAGGGTTCCTGCAGATGTCTATCAGAACACAGAGCTTAAAGCAGACAGGACCTTCACCCTCTGTTACAGCCCTTTCCCTCCCTTCTCCAGGAACACGGTTTTTTAGCACACACAGGCTAAAATATTCCCTATTGTTTTCAGAGTGAAAGCACATGATTGTGCTCAGGAGTACCCAGCTCCCTTTTGACTTTTTTTCTTCAATTTGTCTTCTGCTGAAGGAAAAGATTGGAACATTTGGTGCCTGAGCCCTAGGAAATCTTCCTCCTTCCCCAGAGAATTCACTGGGGCATCTCCATGGAGCCATCCACACCCACTATTAATACGTGGATCTTAATCTGCCTCTCACTGTGGTCAGCAGCACACCAGGCTGAACTGAAGGGGACACAGATCAGCCTCCAAAGTCTGCCTTGAGCAGTGAACTGAGAGCTCTCCCCCCTCTCACAATGTGCTCGCACTCCGAGGTCTCCGGTCATTACTCTCCTTGCTGCCTCATTACCAGAATGTGCCATTAAAGTTTTGCTCACTTGAAAATGATCTCTTATTATCTCTCCATGGAAATTGCCCCGGCAACAAGCTTCCTTCAATATCTATCAAGCCAAAGAAAGCCATTAGGGGAATTGCAGAGAGCTGCCTGGATGCTCCCGCCCCTCCCTAGCAGGTGGGATCCCTGGCTCTCCAGGGCTCTGGCTCCATCCTCAGGCCACTGCAAGAGCAGCCAAGTGTCCTTGTCAAGGTCCCTGCGAGGCTGGGGTGGAGGAGACCGGGAGCCCAAATGTAGCTCCCCCCAAAAAGGAGACCTGGTGCTCTGTGCCAGCAGCATGAGTGGCAGCAGCTAGAGGAGAGGGGAATGGCACAAACTCTCCATACAATGCTCCCAAATACAGTAACTTCATGCCTATAAAGTGCACCAGATTCTAAGGTGCACTTCCGGCTTGTCAGCAAATTTCTGAACTATGTCCATATATAAGGCACACCGGACTATAAGGCACACTTTTTTTTTTTTTTTTGCAGCGAGGATCCGCGCATAACAAAGCAACGAATTAATAACGGAATGGCACGATTGCGGGGTTTACTGGCAGCTGCTCAATTTGCAAACATTTTTCACCGATTGGCGCAACCTTTAAATGCAGCCCCAGGTGCCCTCCCCGTGCCGCGGGCCCTGGTACTCCTGCCGGCTCTCACGGCTCTTGTGGCACGTGGCCGGCTGCCCGGCACTCATGGCTCGTGCTTCTGCGTTGCCAAATTTCCAAACTTTGTCCATATATAAGATGCACTGGTGTATAAGGCGCACTTCTGGGTTTTGAGCAAAATTTTAGTCAAAAGGGTGCGCCTTATAGGTGTGAAATTACTGTAATCCCTCCTGCTTGTTCTGTTTTGGAGTGTCTTGTGAAGAGCCCAGCAAGTCTCCTCTCCTCACTCTGGATGTCCACAGTGTTGTTTGTCGGGCTCCATCGCACCAGGCTGCATTTCCAGGCCATGGATGCAGGAGGCATCTCAAAGGCATGATTCATTTCAGCTGCTTTGGACCAGCACAGGATAGATTACACCCCACAGGTATCAGTTTCTCTCCCCTGCCTGCAAAAGAAGAGCAAATAACTCACTGCTGAGGGGATCTCTGTTGCCTGATGAAGCAGATTCTCAGTGTCATTCCTGGAGGTGCTAAAGCATTTGGAGTAAGGACCTTGGGGAAAAAAACCAACAAAAAAACCCACCAGCTGTTTAACCATTTCCAAAATACAGCCCAAACCTGTGCAGAGGAAGGACTTTGTCTCTTGATATCTGAGTGCTTGACAGGGAAGTATCAGACTTCATCAAACTACCTGAGGCTGTATTTGATATTTAAGATGTTACAAAACCCTATGGATTCACACAGGGTGGCAGCAGATGAGGTCCCGGGTCCTTCTTTATCCTGTACTGTCTCTCGTGACTCTGAGTCACTCTGATGGTTATTATTTTTTATTTTTATTTTTTTTATTTTTATTTCTCTCCCTCGGCGGAATAACAGCACTGCCCTGTCTGCCACCTTTGACAACAGTGAAAGTCTAAAACACTCAAGGCATTTTGAGACAAACAAAATTGAAATAAACTGTGGGAGGCAGGGCCCTGCTCTGCCCTTTCCACCACCAAACTCTGCAGGTTGCATTTCCACACTTGTGAAGAGGCTTGATTTGCTCCTTGCAGCCTTGAAAATGGGAAAGGGAGAAAAGAACAGGGGCATGTCTTCATTGCCAAAGGGAGAAAAGAATAGGGCTGTGTCTTCATTGCCAGTCAGGGGTCTGCATTCAGGGGGGCTGAGTTGGGGGCTGCTTCCCAGCAGCAGAGGTGTCTCCAGCAGCAGGCACAGCTCACCTGGAGCCGAGACAGAAGGGAGGTGGCCCAGAGTTCTGTCCCAGCTGGTGACAGCAGTGATCTTTGTGCTGGGACTGTAGGCTGATCCCCAAGGGCTGATGTTGGATATCTGCTTTCCTGACTCTGCTGTGGGTTATTCTGTGCCATGCTCCCTGCTGTGGGCACAATCTCCTGCCTCTCCTGTCACAAGGCCTGTGCCTCCCCTCCTCGTCCCTTTTGTCACCACCTCATGCAATTATAAGGCCACAGGATTCTGCTCTAAGCAAGGACTGGCACATATTTGTCAAAGCAAGCAGCTCCAAGGAGACCTTTGCATCCTGCCTGCTGTTTTTCTGGATTTCATCCTAGTTATTATCATCTGTGTAGCATGTTCACTCTGGTCCCCACTGCCTCCCCCTGGACTGGAGAAGCTACTCTGCTCATGATGGATCCCAGGATTCAACCCAGATCTCCAAGGGCTGTAATGATGCCACTAAAAATTACTCCAATTTCGTGACTGCACATATTCCATTTGTACAGCCCCAGCTGCTGTGGCTCAGCCCAGGAGAGGAGGGGAGAGGGAATAAAAAGAGACTGAAGGAGAAAAAATAAATTTATAAGCAAAGTGATGCAAGTACTTAAAAGCAAATAGGAGATATGGGCAGAGAAAAGAAAACCACGGGCATGTATCATGTTCTGGTAGGGTCAGCAGGTTTCCTGCTAGAGCTTTTCAGAGCCTGCCTGGTGTACAGGTCTCTCTTGGTGACCTGGAGCTGGTTTGGGAGGTGTAAGGCATGTTTGCATTATCCACACAGAAGTCTCACAGCCCCTGCAAATCTCTTCTTGTTTTCCTTATGAATGCCACTGAGATTAGCACATTGAAAAAAAATAATGGGAAAAAAAAAAGATAATAAAGAAAAAAAACCCCTAATCTCATGGAAGAAGGGACATATTTTGCTAGGCAGAAAGCAGGAACAGGGTCTCATGAGGCTCAAGCAGTGTTTCTAAGACTTAGTTTGGACTTCACAGCCTGTTCACCTGCAGCTAAGGGAAGTAGCCCAAGGTTTTTGTTAGCTCTCTTGGTCATATAGCATCCAATTAAGTCTGGAACTCCCAGGGGAGGATTTAATTTCTTTCAGCTGGGTCCCTCGTGTGCTCTCTCTCTGCAGCTCTGCCAGAGCAGCCCTGGTGTTCCCTGTACCTGGAGTGACTTTTAAGCACTCAGTGGGCTCCCACTTACACTCCACAATGGAACTGCAAGTTGGGACTCCTGGTTCCTTCCCTGCCTCCATCTCTGCCTTGAGGTACAACTTCAAATAAATCATTTCCTTCCCTGTGCCTGCCAGCTGTGAAATGTGGCTAATGACACTCTCTGCCTTCTCAGATTGCTCTGAGCTTCCCTGCAATCACAGGGCACTGTTATTGTACAGACAGGACTGGATCGCCAGCTCAAAAATGCTTTTAGGAGACCTGATTGTGCTGAAGGAGGGGTTTGCTGACTGAGGCAGAGTGGTCAGAGGGTAAAAGATCAACAGACAGGACAGGAGAGGTCTGAGCTCAGCAAAGATCTGAGCATCCAAGGAGCAGGAGGATGAGCAAAAGGGAATATGCACCTTGGTTAATATTATGTTAGGAATAATCTTTCCAATGTGTTATTCACCAACAAGAGGATGGAGTTGCTTTCTGCTTTTTGAAACATTTTGGGAGTTCTGGGTTTGATGCTCCGAAGTGGGGAAACATCCAGGGTAGTACTGGGCTTTTGTAAAGTTAATCCAGCAACATATTCCACTCAAAGTAAGCATTTACTGATTGGATCACATTAGATCATCAAAATTATGATAGCAAAGGGGCTTTCAAGTATTTCTTCAGGCACAAGGATATCGGGGACAATCACAGGACAGCTCTGCTACTACAGGAAACAGAAGGAAATTTGATCTTTAAATCTAAATTTTCTGCATGGGGTAAAGAGCCTGTGCCCATGGCCCCCAGGTGTTGAAGGAAATATTTGGCCAAATCTAGCCTGGATATACTTAGATTCTAGCACAGGGTATTCTGGGTCATTTCACACTGGGGGAGGTGTCAATGTTTAATTGAGATTGAAAAACTGGAGTGAAACAAAAGTACCAGAAGACCTAAAGGGGGTTTGTCTGTGGCCACCCCATGTGGCAGGAATGCTCAGAAGGGGGAGGAATGTTAATGGCAGGGGTATTGCAGAATTATGAGAGTCTTAGTGAGAAGGAATTTATTGCACTTCTTGCCTTGGAATCATAATATGGAAACTGTGATGTTATTCGATTAGATTAATGGTTAGGGAAATTTAATACAGGTCAAAAAAAAAAACCACCTCCAGAGCTGATGTACTGTGTAGTCAGTTCATGTAATTCACTGCTGCAGGAGGTCAGAGAGTGATGTGCTGGAGCTGGAGTTAAGAAAGAGCTCTGTAATTTTACAGCCATTAAGAGCATGTCATTATACCTGTGAATGGGAGGATGGAAATCTCAAACCTGAGAATGCACAGGAAGAATAGCCTTAGGAAAGAAATTTCCCCATCTTCTCCCATCACCTTTCAGAGGCCTGGGAGCTGTGTCAGGCTGGGTTATTGCCATTTCCCCTGGAATTGCTGCCAGCCCTGAGTGGTGCAGTGAGGCATGGCCAGGAACTCGACTCCTTCAGTTTGCTGGACAACACTGCCTTTCCTTGCAGGCTCCAGGGACTCCTGCTTTATTGGTTTAAGGAAATCCTCGCTGCCTGCACTCTGGAATGCACCAGACACAGAATTCCCCACTCCTCCAGCTCCACTGGCCAGCAGCACACAAGGAGAGATGCTTTGGTGGCCTCTAAATAAAAATCCCCTTTCCTACAGAGGATTTTGACATCTCACAGCCTGGGCCTCACGGTTTGAATGAGAGCAGAGGGTGCTCAGCAGGGCACTGTCCCCACAGGGAACTGGTTCCACAGAAGGCAATCCTTCCTAGGCTTCCTAAAAGCAAGGAGGGAGCTCTGTTTCATAGAGACAAAGAGCACCAGGAGCAGCCTGACACCTCTGTGCAAGTCACTTCACCCTCTAGATTTTCACAGATCCATGAGAGAGATGAGCTGGGAAATCTGGAGCTCCTGTCACAGTTTGCTTTTTCCCAGGGAGAGCCATGGCATTTCATTCCCAATGTCATGCCCCTGCTGTCTACACAAAAACTCCTCATGTTTAGGTGAGGAAGGCGATGACAAGAGGGCATATTGAATCCAGGGAAGATGTCATGGATGTGGCACTGAGCAACTGGGACACTTTACTGGGTATCGCCATCTCCCTTGGTTTATGGTTCATCTGCACCCCTTCTCCCCAGCAGCTCAATGGAGACATTCCTAAGAATGCCACATTCCTAGGAATATCAGTTGTAAGAATTAGACATGTGGGAATTTAGTGTGTTTTCCACCTGCCTTTACATTCAAAAATTGAATTAATCTGCATTTAAACAGGCATTGTTTTCTGTGCTGTGTGAGGAGCTGGGGAATAGATTCATGTTTTAGTCAGGTTCTAATTTGGGGGAGAATTAAGGTCTCATAAATAAGGCAGAGTATTTATTCAGCATGTTGTTGAAGATATCCATCCTCAGCTCCAATACAATCCTTTTTCATTTTTACAAGCAGCACAGTGAAACATAAAGCATTTTGTATGCCATGAGCACACAAAACTCGTGGCCCAAGTGCTCAGCTGGTGCAAACTGGCACAGATGAGTGGCTGGCAATGCAAAAGCACCCTCTGATGCTGCACAAAGAGGTGTCAGAGCTGACCTTGCTCTGCTGTCACATCTCCCTGACATTGCTCCCAACCTGTGCAGTCACACCTGCATCTCCCTGCAGGGAGGAATGTGAAATGTGGGGAAGGGGCTCCCAGGGCGAGTCCCCTCCTGCTCTGCATGGCTGAAAACTTGCTGTGCCACTGCCTGTGCTCATGGGGAAACACAGATGGATGCCAAAGTGCAAATGTGCTGGAGGGCATTTCCCAGGTGGGAGATTACCCTTCAAGCCACCCTTAGGCTTAGGCAGGAGCAGCCAGCTCAGGACCTGTAGTAGAACATCCTTTATCCATGCCCATGGCTTGGATGTCCCTTTGTGCTTCCATGGTTCTCTGGCTGCCCTGGCACTCACAGAGGAGCGCACTCCTCTCTGCCCCATGTGCTCCTGCCCCTGGATGTTGGACATTCCCACCAGCATCCCGGGGTCCAAGTGGCCTTTGTGCAGCTCAGCTAATCTGTCGCTGCTGAATCTGTCAGCTGGCACATGATGGATGTGCTCCAGCTCTGGGTGGGCAGGGAGGGATGGCACAGCCCCAGGATTCACAATGCATATCTCAGGGAAGGGGGTAAAAGCTGCAGATGTGATGCTTTTCCCTTCCCACTTCCAGCAGGCTCCCAGCCCATTTCAAAGGGAATAGCCCACAGGAGGCTGGTGGTTTTGAGAAGATCTGCTGATGCTGAACTAATCCCAAATCTTCGCTGTTTCCATGCAAAGTTCCCCTGCCCTCTGTGCAACCCTCGTGGCTGACAACTGCCAGAAGAGGAGAAGCAGGGTGTTTGGGGCAGAGCCAGCTTGCCAGGAGTGCATCTCCCCATCTCTTGGGTGGACTTGGCTGCCAGCTCCCCGTGCTGCTGAGGGTGGCAGGATCTGCAGGGTGCCCGTGTCAGACTGGTGCAGTGCTGTGAACCCACAAGCTGTGCTCCTGTGCTCCAGAGTCCCCAGCTCCAGCCCATCTGCACAGCAGAGAGGAGCTGCAGCCTGGACCCTGCATGGCAGGAGCCCAAGTTGGCACGGGTTCAGCTGGAGACCTTCCACCAGTGACAGCCCATGCCAGGCTGTGTTTCACAGCTTCTGAGTCCCTGTCAGTGCCTGGGCGACTCTGGACTCCACACAGCAACCAATACCCTGCTCACACCTCCAGCCTCTGGGTAAATAAAGCTCCTTATAATTAATCATCTCCAAAAGTCCTGCCCCTGCACACACAGGCCACTGTCTCCTCAGTACAGAGCAAGCTGTGCATTTCAAAGGCCTGGGTCAGGCACCAGGCAGGACTTCCAGCAAAACATATTCCAAGTGATGCTGTGGCAAGTAATTATGGTGATCCCTGACTCAGAGATCAGCCATGGCACTCAGAGTGCAGTAAAGCTCTTTGTATCTGTGGCAGGAGGAACCTGAACTCTTGCAAGCATGTCCAGTTACCTGAGTAAAACCACAGACTGGTCTGGATTGGAAGGGACCTTAAAAATCATCTTGTTCCAGCCTCTGTCATGGGGCTTTGCTTTCCACCAGACCAGGCTGCTCCAACCTGGCCCTGGCCAGGTCCCATACCAAGATGAATGCAATTTAAAGACACAGGAGCTTTGCTGGCTGTGCCCCAGAGCATTGCCTGGAGCGTAGGACGGGGCAGCTGAAAGTTGTGACATGGAGCTCAGGAGCCAAGTGACAGAGCCTCAGTGCAAACACCACATCCCCCAGGAAGATGGGCCCTGCCTTGTCAGGCACAGCAGCTGCACAGAGCTGTGACAGCTCCTGTGGCACCAGCCGAGTTACTCTGTCAGCTGCTCACCTGTCACCAAGAAAATGATCAACACTTGAAGGAGGGTACAGAACTGCTCTGGTGGCCTTCAAAACATCTTCAGTCACCAAAGCAGCAGGTGAAGCCAGGGAGGCAGAATCCCTGAATGTTCCTGGGGACACAGAAAGTAAACAATTACTTACCACCCACACTGCTCTTCATGTCTTTGCTTAGGATTTGAGACCTGACAGGACTGAGATTGACAGAAGTTGGGAAATGCTCCATAGCAGCCTGGTTAAAACTGGCTTGAGGACATACTGTCTTCTGTGGTGGCCCCAAAAGCTGTCACCCTTAGTGACAGGGGGCTTTGCTGAGCTACACCTGCAGATTTAGTGGAGATTTGAACATTGTAATTACAGATTTTCCTGTCCTTGACACTGAGCTTCCCCAAGCACCTGTTCTCCCTCCAGTTCCAGCTCTTTGGAGCAGGTTGTGTATCTCCTGCAGGATTGTTTCCACACAGTCACATTCCCTTTGGTGTAGGGAGAGCTGACCCGTCACCTTCACATGGTTCTGCTCCCTCATGGGATCTCTCCTCTCGAACTTCAGCTGCCTCAAAATCACGCACATAATAAAAAACAACTGTCTGGGCTTTTCCTAAGATCACAGGAGAAAGGTTGGCATTTCCCAAATTATTGCCATCACCCAGTGGGTGTCAGGGAAGCAGGATTCAGTTACCACTTCATTAGGGCTACAAAAAGCCCTAAGAACATGAAACGTGCTTGATTTTCGAGATAAACCCGATCTGCCCCTGGGGTGAGTTAGTAAAGCTCCTCTAAACCATGCCAACAGCACATTTGGATTGATCAATAGCCTGGCTCAGCTATCCTTGCTATGCAGTAGTGCTCATCTACAGCAATTACCTAAAAGCCTGGGAAGGGGAGGAGATCAAGCAATTTACCAAGGGGACAGGGCCTTTGCATTGATTAAAAAATGTAATGGGAGCTTTGTGATGGTTTCAGAGCTGCCCCTGAGGTACCTGATGAGGCAGAGGCAGGAGCCACAGCAGTGCTGGCCTTTGCTGGCCCCTGGCTACCCAGGGCAGCAGGGCCAGCTCTGAGTGCAGCCAGGGATGCTCCAGAGCCCGGTCACACCAACACATCCCAGCCCGGACGGGAGAGATGTGCCAGAGGATGTGCCAGAGATTAGAGCATGGAAGGAGGGGCAGGGCCCGCACGTCTCAATCGATGGAACAATCAGTGGAAAGCTAAAGCAATTTCGAGATTAGGCCTCCTTTATGGAAAGCAGTGCTCTCTTTGTGATGAAAAGCCATGCCAGCCTATTGCTGTAATCTTACCTCTGCTCAGACAGGTTCCCTGTGTCTGTGCCTGACCCACTTCCTTCAGCTCCTGCTTCCTTCAAGTGCAGTTTTAGCTCCACGTAAACACCTTGTTTAAATTGCTTTAATCTCCAAGTGCTCTTTCTATTGATTCAAAACAGTTAAGCTGTCAATCAGCCCTTTCTCTTCACACTGCAGACGGGGAGGAAGATTAAAATAACAAACAAACAAGAGGTGGATGAGCAAGGAAGTTAGTTTGAGTTTCAGGGGGCTGCCAGCTTTGTGGAGTCTGCAAACAGGTGGGAAGGAGGTCCTTCCAGGTGGGAACAAGGACATTTCAGGTGGAAATGAGGACATTTCAGGTGGGAAGGAGGTCCTTCCAGGTGGGGACAAGGACATTTCAGGTGGGAACAGGGACATTTCAGGTAGGAACAGGGACATTTCAAGTGGGAATGAGGACATTTCAGGTGGGAACTAGGACATTTCAGGTAGGAACAGGGACATTTCAAGTGGGAATGAGGACATTTCAGGTGGGAACCAGGACATTTCAGGTGGAAGTGAAGCTCTTGCAGGTGCTAAACCCTGCAGAAAGGCCCTATTCAGGAGGGAGGGCAGTGTGAGATGCCCTGCAGTGCCCTGCTCCTGCAGCCTGTGGAGTCACTCACACAGCTGTGGGTGTCTCTTCCAGCTGAGTGTTATGCAAATATTTCCAGGAGACAACCTCAGTCTTAATGAAGTTTGCAGTCAGCGCTAATAAGACAAACACACACAGACGATAACACAGGTAAACAGATGCACAGAGACAAAAAGTACTTTTCCCAAGGGCAGTGTGTGAATCCAAAGAGTCTCCTGATGAGGATCCAGCAGCTCACCAAAAAGAGTAATAAATAAACACAACAAGCAATTCAATAAACCCATTCAGAGTGACTTTTCTGTGGTGTAATGAGGAAAGGAATGGACCTGCACTCTCCCATGGCTTCTGGAACCCTGGCTACTGGCAGCTCTGTCCCTGAGGGCTGGGCACAAGTGCCACAGAGGAAGGACATTAGAGCTGGAGCACTGAACTGCAGATGTTCCTGCAGGCAGTGATGCATCCCCTGGCACTTCCCTGGCTTGGAGAACTCACCAGGCCATCTGCACTCGGGACCATCCTGATGGCAGGCTGGAGGCAGCAGCTATTATTTCATCATTACAGCAAGGATAATGACAGGGCCAGAGAGGATGATTGCTGCTGGAGAGGTCAGTGGTCAAGGAACCGAGCAGAGAATAAAGATGAGGAATGGCATGTGTGGTTTGAAAGAATTGTGTGGCTAGCTTAGCCTTGCTCCAGTCAGAGTATTGATTACTAAAATTAAGCTAGGGGTCTCTAGTTAGAGTTTCAAAGTGGTAATGCACTGAAGTCCAGAGCAGTGCTAGTTACAAACTCTGAAAATCCATCAATTAATCACATTATGCAAAGCCAATATTAGACACAGCAATGCTCAGATTGCTCTGCTGCCATGGGCTGAAGAGAAGCCCCTCTGCTGTCCTGCCTGTTTCTCCCCCTTCCCACAAAAGGTTTTTTTATAGCCCCATGAGTGTGATAAGGACTCACCTCTGCCCTGGTGAGAGGGAAAATTTCCCAGGACTCTTCCCCTTGTATCCAGTGCAGAGGGATTTTCAGGGAAATATATTTGTCTGCTACAATCCTCTGAATGCTGTGGCCTGGGAGGGTCTGGAAATTGGGGAAATGACAAGCCCAGAGGGGCTGGAGGGACGTGGGGGGTGAGGAGTGGGGCTTCAGCCGTGCTCTGAATAATCCAAGGCAGAGCTGCCAGTCCTGCAGCTGGAGCGCTGAGGGATTCCTGGCGAGGGCTCACAGAACAAAGAGGCCTGGAATCGATTGGGTCATTCATTTGAATGTTTAAAATAATAATAATAACTCTCTTTGAATGGCTTTCTTCCCCCTCAAGCAATTTAAGCAGCTGCTCAATTTCCATTTGGCCTCGAGATCCTTTTATTGATAGGCTGTGAGAATTTGCATGTGGTGGAAGGGCTGCAGGGGAGTTTGGGGAGGGAGGGTCACACCTTTGGAGCTGCAGGGTCTGTGGGGTTTTCACTTTCTTCTGCTGACTTTTGAAAGCAGGTGCAGGAATAAAAGTTGGAGCAAAGGGGTCACAGAGGAGCTGGCACAGATGAAAAGAGAAAAGATCACTGTCTGCACAAAATGAAACAGCTGTCCTACAATACAGTCTCCTCTGCTACCGGTCCAGTCTCAAAAAATTCCAGTGTTAGACACACGATAAGGTGAAACTCCTAGGGAGAAAATATTCAGTGATTGAAAGAATAAAGACAGAATAATGAGTTTAAATACAGGGTAGGTTTAAGGTTAGATGGAACGCTGGCCTTCCCCTTCTGCCTATACAATGCCTTCCTTTTAAAACTAATATTCTGTCTTTTCCTAACATAATAATAGTCTATATTTTACTAACATTGTAATATTTTTATATTTTACTAATATTCTTTGGTCAAATGGGAGAAGAAGAGGAAGGACAGCATTAAAAGGAATCATGTGATTTTTTTGCATGATAGGCAAGGATGGGGCATGAGGTGAAAGTTGCTTCTGCAGGGGGGAACTTCAGAATATCCTGACAGCTCTGAGAAAACCTTCTGGAGGCTGGTGAAGGACAATTTACACAGGGAACAGTGTAATATGGAGAGGAAAAAATATATGTCAGCAATCCCTTTCTGATGATAGAACAAAGTGTCATTCCAGGAAAACAAGCAAATTTGAAAGAGGGAAAAGAGAGAGGCTATAAAACAAGTAGATTTTTTTTTTTTCTTTTTATGCACAAAACAGAGCCTGGATTGATTTCATGATTTTAGAGGGCTTCTGTCCTATGAATAAAGATGCCTTTCCCCAGTTGTTCACAGCTGGCTGGCAGCCACTGGACACAGCAGTGAGGCCAGAGCCCAGAACAGAGCAGGCAGGAGTGAGTGGTGGATGAGGATTATGGACAGACAGGGGCCTGGGGAGAGGTGTCAGCTAAAACAGGACAGGACAGCAGCAGCAGGGTCACAGCACAAAGACTTAATCTGTGGGCTTGTTCTCCTCTGTAGGGGCGGGCTGATGTGACACCCACGCACGGAGGAACAGCTGGCAACATCTGCCACAGCTCCTCCTCTTCTTCAGCTTTCAAACACTTGCTGTCCTCATCAGTTCTTCTGATTTCTTCTCCCCTTGCACTTCCTGACTGCTGCAGTTTGCTTTTTTTTAATGAAGTCCCTCACTGGGGTTTCAGAGGGGAGGTACTCAGAAGTCAGGAAGAGGAAGGAGTGGTGCCTTTCTTTCTTTCAGGTTAAAATTGCAAACACACACATATGCATACACACAGCAAAGCAAAACAAAGAGGGAAATCAATAGCCCTGGTCAAAACCCGTTTTCAAATCTGAATGAAGTTTGTGATTAGTAGAGCCCTGCAATGCCACTGTTTCAGTCTTGATCTGGTCCTTAAACATCAGTCGTGCAGAATCACAGGAACTGGGGGTGAGCAGGACTAATCCATCCCCTGTCAAACAGGAGATTCTCCAGCAGGGAGAAATGCCAGGTCCTTTTCATGGTTTGGTGTTGTGTTTGGACTAGAAAAATGCAATAGTCAGAACCTGCTTTCTTTTTTGAGTTTACCCCACTCTTGACACCCAACCTGTCCCAGGATCTCCCAGATGAGCAGGGCAGATCCCAAACTCGGACTTTCATCATCATAGCTCTGCCAGTAGAGTTTAGCATCTTCACCACTGGGTTCAGAATGAGTGGGGAGAGTTGGGAGGGATGTCCATGCAAGAAGGAGAAGGAAATTCGGGCTATTCTAACCTCCTCTACAAAATTTGTGATTTTTAATTTAAATTTCTATTTCATCAAATGACCACAGGAGGATAAACAGTGGGGCAGGAGGGTGGAGGACAGACAAGGGTAGATAGGGATGTGAGAATGTGAGAGAGGAAATGAGGAAAATGAACTTTGGCCACCTGAGCTTGTTTCTGAAGCCGGACATAACCGGTGATTAGCAAAATCCGACAGAAGCACAATTACCTCCTGCCTGGCTGGGATGTAAATGTCAAGAGTCCTGTGGCTGGGAGAGGACCACGAATGCCTGCAGCACAGCCGGGGGGGTGAGGAACCTCCAAATGAGCCTGACATTTGCTTAACCTGAAGCAAAGGGCAGGAGGGGGCCCATCCCAGCCACTGAGGGCTGTAGATGAAGAGCAGCACCTCCCTCAAACACAGGCTCCTGTCGTGGCTCTGGAGCTGTGACAGAGGGTGAGCTGTGGGAGTTTGCACGGGGAGGGGGTGCCAAGAGGGTGGGTGGAGGAGCAGATGTGTTCACACTCCCTTTTGGCAAAGGGAATAACAACATTTGCCTCCTCTAAAGGGAAGGCTGATGAATAGTTAGTAAGCCTGGGTTGGGCTGCTTTCCATAGGCTCTGTCTTCTCTGAGGGCTTTTCATACACGAGGATTTGAGAAGCAGGACCTCTAAGCTAAATAAAGAAAAGCTACGCAGCAGGGATGGTTCCCTTTCTTGCAAAACACAAAATTCAAAGGATTTTCTTGTCTTCTTCAAGGCAGAAATGAGATCTCAAAATTTTATGGGCTGAACTGAGAGGAGAAGCACAAAGAGCAGGTTCCTTCAGATGAGTCAATGTATTTATGATGAGCAGAGTCATCTAAGACAAGATAAATGCAGGTTCAGGTCTGCCTCCACCTGCTGCAGAGCAGGCAGGTGTCACTCATACCTCAGTCATTCTTTGGGTGACACTCCTGTGTCCCACCTCAACTCAGTTCTGCATCTTCACCCATTGGACTTGTCCTGCTCCAGTTATGAGTTCATCTAAGCAGGCTCATCCCCCATTAGAAAGAACTGATGTCCATCCACCAGCATTTTCCAATTAAAATCCATTTCAGGGAGATGAAGTCATGATAAAGGATCTGTGGTGCTGTGTCAGACCCTTCCTCACAGAGGAAAGCTTCAGAGAAGGTCTAAGATCGGGATAAATGAGGAATGACCCTTTAGGTGAGGCAATTTCCAAGTCCATTTCTAGCTGCAGCTGCTTTGTGCCACTGGAAGGACCCTTGTGTTTGAGACACCCCAATCCTCAGAGTCTCCTGGAACTTTCCTTGAACCAACACAGAGCCATCACATCACTTCTGCTGCTCACAAGTACGTGCATGGGTTTGAAAAAGCTGCTTATTACAGTTCAGTGGAGGAGGATAGACCATATTTTATCACAGATCAGTTTGTAAGGTTCATTATTGATTTTAATGTACCTGTGCCAAGAGGCAACGACGGGCACAGTTTTTTAAAGAGAAGGAAGGAAGATTAAATATACTCAATCCTTGTCACCTTAGCAAACATTTATCCGTCCGGTTGCGTGTGATGAGAAGTCTCTATTCCAAAGGAGGAATTAAATTTTAATAATTTTAAACATGTTTCTGGGGCTGTCATGGCCCAGGATTGGAGCAGACTGTAGCTCTGAAGGGGAACACCAGAGACTGCTGACAGAAGGAGACCAGAAGGTGATAACTCATGCCTGAATGACTGCTAGGGGGGAAGTAGGTGACGCAGCACAGGACTGATGTGGAGTGTCCTAGCCAGTGATAGGAGAGAAATTCTGCTCTGCAAGGAGGCAGAGAACCCCCAGCACTGCTGTAGCCCACAGATGTGATGCCACAGTCAGGATGAAAACCAGCAAAGCCCAGTGGAGAGCAGAAGGCTCCTCACTGGTGCAGTCAGTGCCACAGGTTCCCCAGGAGCAGCACTCAGCCTGCAGGACTGTGTCACAATTCAGCTCCTTCCCTGCTCTGCAGCTGGGGAATGTGCAGTTCTTCCAGGCAGTGCTAACGAGGGGTTCATGTCCTTCAGCAGGGAAGGGCTGGCACAGCAGGTGAACCCTGGGCTCCTCAGGGCCAGAGTGCAGCGTGTGGCACAGCGAGCTCTAATGAACTGGGCCAGCGGGGGCTGGAAATGGTTTGGGCAACCCCTGGGTGCCACAGAGTGGGCACAGCAGAGCTGTCCCACCAAGGTCCCCTCCACACCCCACCAGTGACCTCACTTTACCTCCTGCCCTTTAGTGGCCTTCACAGCTCCTTACTTCCAGTCATTACCAGCCACTGTCTGGATTTAATGAGGCCAGAGTTCGCCAGATGAAATAAATGCAGGTTCCCGAACCCTCTAAACCAAAGCTAATGAAAAATATATGCTCCCTCACTCCTGCTCTCATTTTCACATCCTGCAAATTATCTGTGCTAATGCACGCAAGGCTCTGCTCCTCCGCGGCTTCAGATGCTGAACTTTGAGTCTTTGTCACATCAGCCTGCACCAAGTAATTCCGTACAGAAGTCTGACATTTCCAGTTGAAAAAAATAAATTGATTAAAATTCAACAGGCATGTAGTGTTCAGTTTTTAAAGGTCGGCAAATCTAAGGAACTATCAACTGTAAAATAATTCAGCATTTAGAGGGGAGGGGCAGCTGGGGGGGAGTCCTGGGAAGAGGGAAGGAGCGTGGAATGTTAGGATCATTTACTGCCTGCATTTCACCACCGAGAACATAATTACAGGCAATTTAATTATTGTATAATGGAAAGGGCCCATCTTCCTGAGCAGCACAGCCAGATCCTCCTTTGCCTCCCTGGGCTGGGTGCAGTGCAGAGGGCTCTGGCTGGGACTGGTTCCTATGGAGGAGTTCCTGCACAAGGACCTGGGAGGGTGAACATGGAGGCTAGGTGAGGCTCAGCTGAGGGAGACTTTCTGTTGTCCTTTCATGTAGAATCACAGAATATTCGGGTTAGAACATCATCTAGTCCAACCCCCCGGAGCAGGTGACACAGGAATGTGTCCAGGTGAGTTTGGAATGTCTCCAGAGTGGGAGACTCCACAACCTCCCTGAGCAGCCTCCATGGAAATAAATTCTTCCTCTGGTTGAGGTGGAACTTCTTGTATCGTAGTTAATATCTGTTACTCCTCGCCGTGTCACTGGGCACCACTGAAAAAAAAAGGATCAGGAAATTTGGAGCAATAACCCCATCCCTGGGAGTGTCCAAGGCCAGGTTGGATGGGGCTTGGAGCAACCTGGGATAATGGAATGTGTCCCTTCCCAGGGCATTGGGTAGAACAAGATGATCTTTCAGGTTCCTTCCAACCCCAAAGCATTCTTAATTACAGAATTACTAATTACTAAGAAACCCAGAGGCAGAAGTCTTCAGTCTGAGCCTACTTTGGCAGGTTGCAGGTTCTAATTAGGACACGCTCTCTTCCCTCAATTGCACTGTACATGTATAAATCATGTTATCTAATGCATGGCTTCTTTCCTTCTCCCTTATCCCACACTCTTGTTAAGCTCTTTCTTCTTCAAACCCTTTTGTGCATGAACTTGAGACCAGTTCCTTCCAGCCTGGAACGTGTTTGGTTTCACTGCTCTGTAAACTCAAGAAATACATCCCATGGGAAATGTGTCCTAGAGCTTAGAGGCACAGAGAGCAGAGGAGGGTCTGGAGAGAGGAATATTCTGTTTTTATCACCCAGGACACCTGAATATCAGGGGACAGTCAATATGCTTGTGATTTATTATTCCTTGTAATATCAAATTCTCCCCTCACACTGGTGTCAGGCCATTGATTTTACTGGGGACAGGAACATTGTGACTGAAGCTACTGACTGAAGGCCCATGAAGTTACTGTTGGATTGTAGTGTGCTAACCAAAGACCACCAGAAGGACTCAGCCCCAGGGTGCAAAAAATCCACATCAAAGGAGAGCGAGATGACTCCTGCTGTAGGAAGTCTCTCCAGGGGAAACTGTGACTCAGCTGCAGGCCAAACCAACCCTTAAAAGCAGAAGGGGAAAAGAGAGAAAAAATGAGAAAGAAGCACCAGCAGGCACATTGCTGTTGCTCTGTCTATCGCCCAAATGCTGCTGTAGTCACTACAAAGGAAAGGGAACATTGTGTTGTCGTCATTGAAAATGCTCCCAGCGTAATCTTTGCTAACTCAGCTCCATCCCTGGGCCTCTGTCTTGCCTTGTCTCAAAAGGAATCCACTTCAGTACATCACTGCAAGCTCCTTGTCAGCTTCTGACCTCTCCTATTCCACTGGAAAACTTCCCTGCTTCTAAGCCAGGCTAGTGAGCCCCTTTTGCACTGGGACACCCACATCCCCACCCAGGATATCAGCCAGTGAAGGATTCAGCTCTTCCAGCACCACACACAAAACCTGGACCCTCCCTCCTGCAGGACCACCAGCACACAGCTCCAACATGCTGGGCGCTTGCTCTGGGTTCATCAAGCACACAAGTCCCAGCACATCCCTACAGGCTGCAGGGACATCTCCAGATCCTTCCCCTATGGATTGAAAGCTGTGCCAGGGGAAGAGGAGGAGCCCCTGTGGAGCTTGCACAGATGGGGTCTGGGGCAGGTGGGGCATCCCAGCTCCCCAGTGGGCAGGTCCTGGTGAGGGCTCCTTCATGGATCAACCTCAGCCAGGCTCTGCAGGGCCTCTCTTCCCCTCCCACTGGTACCCAGCAGCCAAAAAGCACCATGTTGATTATTCAAGAGTGGGTTCTTAACAGCTCTAATCAGCTGATAATCCAATAACACACTCAGTTGAGCTGCACTCTCAGCTCCCAGGTCCTTGCCTCTGAGAGAACATTTACAGCAGCCTCGTGTTGATAAAAACTGCCCGGCTGGCAGGAGGGGAGCACAGCAGTGAAGCACTCTCCGCTTCCTCCTCTCCTCAGCCAGGCCAGCACACCCTTCCTTCCAGCCCAGCCTTCCCCAGAGCCCCTCTCTGTTCCCAAATTTTGGCACAGCTGGATGCTGGTTCCCTCTCCATGTGTGCAGCTGCCACAGTCCAGCTCCTGGGACCCTCAGGAAAGTAAACTGCCTGTTCTCTAGAGCTATGCCCCTGGCAAAACTGCTTTAAATGTAATCAATAAAAGGGGAAGCATCAAATCCACATTTTGAAGGCATTTGAAATGCAAGATGCCAGAGACCAGCCAGCACAGCCTCAGGCCCTTTCAGTTCTCCAACACTTGAGCACAAACTGTGAGTGTTCAGCCTGGGTGGCCTGGAGCCAGTGCAGGGAGAGACATTAAATGCAGAAATATCTCTTCCTCTGCACCACCCCAGCTTTCCATCCCAACCCCATCCTGAGGCAGGCAGAAAACCATTCACACCTGCTTCTCACTGCTTTCACAGCTTGATTTCTCAGATAGAGTCTGGATGAGCCTCCTGGCAAAGTCCTCTCTCCTTGTCTCACCCTCCATTTTGCAGAGCTCCTCTTATCCACCCGGGTCCCTCCCAGGGGCTGTGTCCCATGATGGGGTCACGCTCAGCCCCTCCTGCCCCACACAGCAGCTACCTGACCCCATCTCATTAATCAATTCCCCTCATTAGCCATATAATTACAGGCGACTGCTTAATTTCTCCAGGTGTATGACAAGGCTGCACTAGAAAAAGGTGTGGAAAGCCAGTTCTGGGCAGAAGTACAGATATTCCATTAAGAAATGAAGCTGATTTCCCCAAGCACTGAGATGAGTAGTTGTGGCTGTGTGTGCATGTGTGCAGGAGTTTGTGCATTCAGAGCATATCACCCTTTATTTCCTGAAACACTTTGGCTGGCAGATTTACTGCTCAGACAAAAGGGTGTGAAGAAATCTGTATCCCCCTGTAGCCCTTTCTTGGGTATCAGAAGAATGAAAGTGAAATGGAATGACCAGGGGAGGGTGCTTCTTCCTCACCAGCTCTCCCAGTGCATAGATGTCTCCAATGGTAATTTTTCCATGGGTGCCCCTCTGGAGCAGGAAGTGAATGGTTTGGAGTCATACAAGGATATTCAGGTGTGAAGGAAACTAAACTGGGATGTTGGTCAAGGAGGAGAGCTGGACCAGGCACCACACACCCACAGTGCCATGGGGTTCATGCTGCTCTTTTCTCCCTTGGAACAAAATTGTCCCTTCTCGGACCCCATGGTGGGACAGGCTGGCCTGCTCTTCCTCCCCTTCCTCTTCCTGGGATGCTGCTGGTTGCCATGGCAATGTCACACCCAGCAGGAGCAGCACCAGCTGCCCATCCTCACCAGAGCCTCCTGCAGCCCAGTGGAGGCCGCAGTGACCCCACACAGACCATCGTGTTCCTGTCCCCCTACCCCACTCCCACTTCTCCCCAAAGCCAGCTTGCTCCCTCCATCCCTTCTCCTGGCTGTCCCTGTCTTCTCCCCTTTCCCAGTTAATCCTGGGTGTAATTTCTCTGGACCTGCATCAGGAATGAACCATTCCCTTCTGTTCTGGCAGGTCTCTCCCATCTCCAATCTTCCCTCACAAACTGCAAAATCTTTCCCATGACAAGCCCCAGCCAGCAGCTCCCTCTCCCCCAGTGCTTTTACTCCCTGCTCTATTTGTAGTCTGTCCCCTCCATGCCAAGCTGCCAGTCCTGGGTGAACTTGTCTGCAGCTGGACTTGATGATCTTAATCATCTTTTCTAACCTTAATGATCCTGTTGTCCACAAAAATCCGATTTCTTACCCAATGTGCAACAAGTATTCCATGATTCTGTAATACCAGCAGTGTTCACGGATGGGACATGCATAATCCTAATGCAATCAGAATTTAGGGACCAAAAGAAAAGCTCATTAAAATCCAGAGCCCAAATCTCCTTCTTGCCTCCACAGCGAAGTTAGTTCAGTGCTTCCCCTTGTGCTGCTTATTTTGGGTGGAGAGCAGCTCTGAACAGCTTCGATGGGGCTTCTCTGCTCTGCTGTGTGTGTAATCCCCTCTCTTTAAACAGCCCTGATTATATGCTTAGGGAAGAGGCTGGAAAAGCCCAAGGGACACCAAGATTCTCTGCAGAAGAATCTGGGAAGAGCTGGGATTTTGGAACTGAAAACAAAGTGAAGAAGTATCACTGCCTCGCTTCTCCCTCAATGTGCAAAAATCCTAACAGCACTAATGATGTGCTTGGGGAGCTGGGGCCACTGCAGACACGTCTGGGAGGGGGACAGGATGAGTGGGAAGGGGGGGAGCTAGTACAGCACATCTTCAGGGGAGCACTGTCCTGGGGGAGGCTCCTGAGGGCTGCAAAATGCAGGTGGCAGCCCCCAGTGCCCCCAGTGCTGCATCTGCCTGAGTGAGCTGGGGCCAGATGTGACCATCCCAGCTGTGCTCTCCAGCTCCTGCCTCTTCACTGCTCTCCAGTCCTTCCCAATTTCACATTGACTGGGCCAGTGCACAGCAATTTAGAACAATCCCACCAGGCCATGGAAGGTCCATGTTGGTCTTGACCAGCCTCATTTCACACTCCAGGCACAGGGATATGATGAGCTGCGTCCTCTCTCACCTTTCAGATGCTTCTGGGTCCATAAGGACCTGAGGGAGTGAAAATGACCCAGCTGTGCATCAAGGTGAGCCCCTGCCCAGGTGCTTTCCTGTACCAGAACCTCTGAGTTGTTTTTCTGAGGTGTTTTTAGGCAGTGTGAGGGGTGAGGATGAGCAGAGAGTACATGGGCAGCACAGGAGCTCCACACATGACCTGATGGGCTGGAGGGATCCGAGCAACAGGGCTGAAACATGTCCAGGCCTTCCTCAGGCCCTCCTCCACATTTGGCCCTCGATCTCTGGGGTACATCACTGCCCAGCCTTGACGAGGACGTGCCCAATTAGCAGGAACAGCTCTCCAGTGGGATGCACTGGGCTGGGACTCCCAGACTGTTTCAGGAATCGCTGGCCCTGCCAAACCATCAGTGGGTAATGGCCCTGCCCGAGCACCCCAGAGGGAGCCAGCAGCCCTGAGCCCAGGCTCTGGGGTCTGGTATGGTCCCCTACACCCCAGCCCATCCCAAATACCAGCCTGTGCCAGGGGTATTGCTGCTGGGAAGCACTGATGGTGCACAGAGGTTTCTCCAGGGGCTTTGCAGAGACCCCACTCACACAGGATTTTCCAGTGTGATGAGGAGTAAAATCCACCTCCTCCTGGTGGTCATTTCCACTGAGCACTCTTTGGGGTATACTTGATTTGAGGCTGATGATCTGTACCCCAGCCCTGGGCATGCAACAGCTCTTCCTGAGGAGTTTGTGCTGAGAACAGCAAAAGTTGTGCAGGGACCTCCCCAGGGTCGCTGTGCTCACCAGAGCTGGGAAGGCAGTGCTGGCCACTTTGGGGCAGGAAGCACAAAAAAAGGGAGCACCTGCAGTCACAGACCTGGCAGCAGTGTGGAGGTTTTGGGGCGGTACCCCACATATTCGGAACCTGGCTCACTGGGGACCTGAGCATGCACCAGCCCTGTGACAGCACTGTCCTGCAGCCAGGAGCCCTGCAGGGACTCTCTGGATGTCACCTGGCAGGATGGAGCCCTCAGCTGGGCAGGGGTTTGGCACGCCCTGGCCCTCCTGCACTGCTTGTGCTCTGCTCCACCACAGAGCATCCAGGGCTCCCAAACAGAGCTCAGCGTCGCCTCCCCTCCCCACTCTGCCCCCTCCTTCCTGTCATTTGGTGACATAATGGAATCAAATTAAAGCCCCATTTACCAGTTTTATTGCCTATTATTTATAATACTCCAGCTCCAAAGTGCTGTTTTATAGAGTGCTTAAGCTGCCATTGCTGGATAGAGTTTGCCATAAATGTCTCCACATGCACAGAACATAATGTCCTTGTGTCGTGCAGGAAAAGGGAAGAGATTATTCTCAATTATTTCATATAGTCTGTTTTATTGTCTTATTGTAATAAACTGTCATACCCTACAACACTTTAAAATCAATAGTTTGCATTAAAAGTAATGAAAAGTAGTTATTAATCCCGCTTAGTGCTTCCGCTCTTCCGCTCACCGCGAGGCCCTGGAACGGGGAGCGGGTGATAATTATTCATTTCCGATCAATAGGAACATTTCCCAGCGCTCCTCTGTGTATCTCTGCTTCTGCAGCCGTGCGAGATAACAACACTGGAGGGCAGGGGTGGAGGCTGGGGATTGGCTGTGCCTCAGTTTCCCCCGTCCCTCGTGGCTGCGAGACTGGAGGGTTTTGTTTGAGAGACAATCCTGGGTTTAAATCAGACCAGGGGGATTATTTAGTTTGGTTTTGTCTCCTGGAGAGCTGACAGGTTTATGGCACACGAGGGACGTTTTCAAGCACAGATCAGATCTGTTGGCTCCTGACAGGTTTTTGCTCATCCCTGGGCTAACTCAGTTAGCAGCAGGCTCTTCTCACTGACCAAGCTGTGCATCCCAGACCTTCCACCAGCCGTGACTGAGCCACTGCCCAGCGTTTCACCCAGCAGTGCCATCCCACCGGCCCCAGTTTGGAGGGATGTGCCCCAAACAGAGTCCAGTGGCACTGGGGGTGTGCTGGTGTCAATTCATTTACTGTGCATTCTCAGCATGATACCAAAGGGATTCAGGGAGATCCTGGAGCCCTCAACCCTGTGGGAATATAGAAAGTGCCAGTCTGAAGCACACCCAACCTCTTGCCAGCACTGAGAAGCATCCAAACAGCCACCAGCTGTGTCCAAACCTAGGCTTAGGTCTCTCCAGCACCTGGTAATCCTCAAAATCTTGGATTTGTGCAGAACTCTGAGGCATAGAATTTATGTTCCTCAGGAACAATCCACCAAGCCACATCCTCCATCCATGGTGTTCCTTTCTCCCATTGCTCTGGGACATGCAGCAGCCAGGCAAGGCAGAGTTAGGTGGACACACATGATTTTGTTGGTACCTATGGGCAAAACATGATACATTTTTAGGAAAAAAATGAGCTGGATCCAGGTTTCTGTGGGATCCTGCAGTGAGGCGTGCAAATCTCATACTAGCTGGACCAGATGAACCAAATCTGACCTATTCACATCCCTCTCTTTTTTTTCTGACCCCCCTATACTGTGTGGGACAGGGGAGTTGTCCATGGATTGTTGGTGTTGCCAGAAGGTGACACAATGTAAATTGGTATTTTGTAAAAGCAGCGTGGCCTTTTCCCAAGGACATGGTTTTGGGGTCACAGCTCACTGCAGACATGGTAGAAAGCAGCAAAATAGCACTTATTTGCATTTTCTAAACTCTGAATTTTGTAAAACTGAGGTGATGAGGTTATGATCACCTTCCCCCAGGGCAGCATCCTGCTCCAGGCTGGGGCTGTGCTGCTACACGTGGCACAGATGGGAGCAGCTGCTGAATTTCAGCTGGGGAAGGATGGAGAGAGCAAACAAAGGATGAAGAACATCAGGGGCATTTCCTTTATATTCACTATTTTTTAATCATATTTCAAAACAATAATATTTTTAATATTTCTTTTTTAGTGGAAAGGTCGAGTTGGTTGTTTGGGTTGACTCTGTCTCAGATTCAATACAGTTGCAATAAAAGAAGTGCAGTAGCACATTAATTGTCATGATAAACATCAAAATCACCCCTCCACCTGCACACACAGGATTGCTGTATTGATATCAGAGCAGCATTTCTTCACTGCTGCCACCTGTGATAGCTGAGAAACAGAACAAAATACTAGCAAAGCCCAGGAAGAGTTATCAGTACCTGATCAAATCTCCAGTGATTTTCTTTTTATTTTTAATAAAGTCTATCTTCCCTCTTGTTTGTCAGAAGCATTTGGCTTTAAATGTTGCATGAGCAGAAGGAGGAATTATGTGTCTGTGTTCACTCAGGGAAGAAGATATGAGCAACCACGTCCACTCCCAGACAAAGATCTCAAAGCAGTTAAAAACATCCTTACCCCAGCCAAAAGGCTCTGTTTTTGCAGGACCCAAAGCTGCAAACCTGGAGAGCCACAGGTAGCAGGAGCAGGAGTTAGAGCAGCTCCTGGAGCTCAGCAGAGCTGACTCTGACCCAGCGTGCGCAGGGGAGAGGCTGAGGGAGGAATAACATTAAACACCGAAGAATGACTTCCCAGAAAGGTAAAACACCCTCTGTGCACACTGCTTCTCATTAGCTGTCAAGTACAGAGAGAGGTGTCTAATTTAGGGGTCTTTTTCATCTGATGATGCCGTTCTAAGTGTTCCTAATTTCTGTATGTCTCCAGCAGGGCCAGGAATAAACCTCCAAAACCAATAACCCTTTCTCACTCTGCAGGCACCTCTGGGAGTGCACTGGGGAACATCCAGGCACAACGGGGAGCTCTACAAATGCAGTTTTCACTTTGTTCTTTAGTGGTTGACCCAGTCATTC
The DNA here is from genome assembly GCA_009812075.1 of Sialia sialis. Lineage (NCBI taxonomy): Eukaryota > Metazoa > Chordata > Aves > Passeriformes > Turdidae > Sialia > Sialia sialis. The sequence goes on from VRYO01002223.1 coordinate 2,539,668, forward strand.
CTCAGCTCTCATTGCTTTTCTCACACTCTTCTGCACTGGAACCTGATTTTCCCAGTGTCCACAGCTGGCACTACATCTCTGCCTCCCAGATCCCTTTCCTTATCCCTAGATAAAGCACCTGGGCACCACACAAACATCATTTAAGGAGGGCCAGGGGGCTCTGGTGGCCAGGAGCAGAGTCTGGAGGAGATGAAGAAGGGAGTCCAACCTCCCACACCTCCCATGCCTCCTCCATGGCCCAAGAGTGTTTGAAGGGAGGGAAGGAGGGATGGCAGTCCCTGTCCTGGCAGCTCAGGGAGGTGAGGAGGAGGGATGGGTCTCTTTTCCTACCTAGATAGGGTTTTAATCTGGCTTTGACATTATCTGAAATTAAAATCAAGCCTGACACATGGACAGTGGCAGAAATGAATTACACCTCTCCTGCTGGTAGATAATCCCCTTCTAATTCCCCCACTTTATTCAGATGGGAGATGGTTTAAGGAAAGAGCAGGTAAGAAATAGTTTCCCTCTCTGCAGATGGCAGCTCGTCCAAAGCCTCTCCCTGGCCCAGCCCTCCCAGGACACATCTGTCAGCTGCCAAAACCACACCAGCACATCAGATCACCCAGCAAACTTCTCCCCCCATGAGCAGGAACCTCATCTCTCAAAACTGAGACACCAAAGCAGAGCAACTGAGAGGGCAGTGTGGGAGAGGGCAGTGCCTCAGTGCAAAAGGGAACAAAGACACAAAAACCTGAATGCTGGCACAGAGAATTGCAGAATGGGGACACCAGTATTAACACACAACGTCTCTATGTCCCTTCGCCTGCCTTTCCCACCCCTCAGCTGTGGCTCTTTCTTGCACAGCAGCATCTCATATTTTTTTCATTTTCTGAATTACTGTGGCTGTGCTGGCAGGGTGTTTCTCTCTCTCTCATCCCTCCCTTCCTCATAATTTCTGAACCTGAATGCCAGTGTCAACCAATTTAAGAGGAGCTAATGCAAAGCTATCACATTCCTACAGGTTGCATAAGAAATAGGTGCCCTACTGGAGGAAAGAGATAGGAGCTTTATCAGACATTGGAGAGGCCACAATCAGCAGCACCACAGGAAACCTGGCATCTCCTGTCCTGCTGCCCGTGCAGTGAATTTCTCATACTCCCTTTCTCACTGCACCCCTTGGCTGGGGATGCTTTGGTCCATCCCTGGCTCCAGAAGGACATCAGGGAGTGGGGGTGAGCAGAGATGAGACTGATGAGCTGTTTGCTAATTCAGCCCACCTCATAGCAGCCCTGAGTGAAAGCAGGGCTAAGTCAGAGCTTTGAGTGGCTGTGCAGCACCTCTGCCTTCCTCAGACAGTCTGTGGTGAGCAAATACCCCTTGAGCCCCTCCACCAGGAGTGACCACTAATCAGAGAAGATCTCATTGAGGACAGGGAGACACCCTCACTGTTCCCAAATACCAGTTCTTGGTGAACACATCACCTCAGCTTGGCCTGGGTGCAGAGTAATTTTTAATGTGGTTCTTTGTGTGTCTGATGAAATAGGCTGCATGGGAAGAAATCACAGTAATTTCACTCGTGTAAGGGGCACTTTTTTGACTGAAGTTTTGATCCGAACCCGGAAGCGCACCTTATAGGCCGGTGCACCTTATATATGGACAAAGTTTGGAAATTTGGCAACCCGGAAGTGCGAGCTGCTTGGGCAGCCCCCGCTGCTGCCATGATGCCAGGTGGCCCCCACCACCACCACGGCCCCCACCACAACCCCACGGCCCCTGCCACTGCTGCTGCCGTGCAGCCCCATGGCCACTGCCACCGCTGCTGCCGTGTGGACGCGCAGCCACCGCCACCACATGGGCAGCCGCAGCAGCCGGCGCTGGGGACGGGAGTGCCGGGGACTACAGCACGGGGAGGGCACCTGGGGCTGCATTTAAAGGCTGCACCGATCAGTGAAAAATGCTTGCAAATTGAGCAGCTGCCAGTATTCTGTTACTAATCCGTTACTTTGTTGCTCACAGATCCTCGCTTTTAAAAAATTGTGCCTTTTATGCCGGTGCGCCTTATAAATGGACAAAGTACGGTGACTTGCCGGCAACCTGGAAGTGTGCCTTATACTCCAGTGCGCCTTATACATGTGAAATTACTGTACTTACAGAGCCCTCTTTTCCAGCTGGATCCCCTCCTCCATCCACACGTTCCTCTTCCCCAGGTCTAATGCAATCCCTGCCCATGAGCGTGTGGGTAAAATCAGTAAGGAATCTGCAGCACAATTCAATTTCAGAGCCATTCCAGCCAATAATAGCTCTAAACAAAATGTAATATGTAATTCACATCGTAATATTACCTTAATTACATTTTTTGGAACAGTCTTTTCTCTCTTGGTCTCTCCACCCTCCAGCCCCAATAAGAATATCTAAAACCAGAGAAAGAAAGCCATCCATCTCTTAAAGCATCACAAGGGATGGGAGGGAAATTGCAGGAAGAAGAGATTAGAATTGCAGGGAATTTTGCTCTTTTTGTGGAGCAGTGTTCTCGTCGTCACCTTCATGTGCTGGGTAATTGATTTTCCATGGAACTCTTAGAGGCTCTTCTTTTTTTTTTTTTCCTCCAATTTACTTTTTGAATTTTAAATTAATTTCACACCAGACAGCTGGACCTGCACATTGAAGTCTCCTGTGTCATCCTCAGAATAAGTATGGAAAAGAGACAGCAGAGCTGATTCTTAATCCTCCTGTCCAACAATTCTTCCTGAATCCCAGAGGAGAAACTGTGTAATCACTGGAGATTATCGATTCTCAGGGATCTGGTCCTGGAAATGCTAAGGCCATGCTGCCCTACACAGCTCTTTGATGTGTTCCTCTCATGGAAACATAGATCCTAAGGCCAAAGGGATCACCTGGTTTGACCTCTGCTATAAGAGATCTTCCTGCAGTTTTCCTGGAGTATAAACATTGGGAGGGGGAAAAATAAAAAATAAAAAATCCAGTCTTGATGGATGAGGATGGAAAAAGAAAGGATGAGAGAGTGTGAAGTCTTCCATTCTTGCACCATGGGAAGGAGTCACACTTTGCAGCAGATATCTCACATGGCTGTGCCATGACAGCTCCCTCAGCAGCTCCTGAGCTGATAGCACAGGCTCAGGGGTGAAATCCAGAGGTGAAACTGCAGCTCTGCATGGAGCTTCAATGGATTGCACCGAGAGTCTCCAGCACCTGAGATAAAAGATGCAGCTCCCTTAGCAAAGCCTGCCTCGGGTTCAGCAGCAGTCTGACCCTGGCAGCACAGCGAGGGGGGATGGATTACAAGCGCACCTTCTGTTGGAACAGCTGATCCACCCATGGAGGCAGGAGAACAGCTCCTCACACCTGTTGAGGGAGTGCTGAAGGAGCAGGGTCTGACAGCAGCTGCTACACACAGGCTATTTTCCTAACACAGACACAAGTCATAATGTTGAGTGAGATTCCCAGCAAGAGGCTAACTGGGAGCCTACAGCTAGCAAAGCTCACAGCTGTGACTTGCCAAGGAAGAGCTGAGCCAAGAGCAAGAAGCCATTAAAAGGTAATAGTGTGAAAACACTAATGGCCTTCAGCCAGATTTGAATTAACAGTCCAAGTCCAGAGAAGCCTATCAACATTTCTTTGTTTTCCCCTTGGTTTCTTACAGGGCTGCAGTGCTGTCAGAAATCTGGGAGACAAAGGTGGCTCATCCTGTCAAGGATGCTGCCCCCAGCACTGCAGTGCATTAAACTCTCTCAGAAGATGCTCTGCTCAGCAGCAGTCTTCAGGCTGGCAGGGGAATGAACAGAGACACTAAACAGTGGACCTGGAAACTAAAGACCATTAGAGCTTCCCATATGAATTTACAGGTGACTTTAAAGCGTGTCCCTTTTCCTCCCCAGCCCCTACACACCTTTCAGTCTACCTTTACCCTCTGCTCTTAGACCCATCTCCTCCCGCTTTCCACAATCCATGCAGCAGCAGGGCAGGCAAGGTGGGAGACCCCCATGCTGAGAACCCCGCTGCTCTGGCTGTAGAAACAAAGCACAGTCAGCACCCCCTTTCCATTCCCTGGCACCACCAGCCTGTCCCTGCTGTCCCCTCACAGCCTGAGCCATGTGCTTCCCACAGCTGCTCTCAGCATCCCTGTTGCAGGCTCTCACAGATGCCAGAGAAATGCCAGGTGCTTTCTAGCTCAGCCCCCTCTGGATGTGATCCTCCAAGGCCACATCCTGGCAGACAGTAATTATAGATATACAAATTTGTTCAAAATCACAACCTGCCAACGTTTGTAATCTCTGTTGTGCCTTAATAATGAGCTGTGCAAACATTTCATGTTGAGTAACAATTGTCTTTGTCATTTGATGGGGTAAAAAGTCCATTCAATGGTAAGTAAAGGGTTGGCCATACTAGGATCCCATTGGAGCAGCAAGGCATGTGGCTGTTGTGAAGGATTTAAAAGAATTAGTAAAAATGGAAGATCAGGCTCCCATCTAGAGCCTTGCCTAAGGGCAATAGACCACAGATGGTCTCTCCCCCTCCCCTGGCTCCCCTCCCCACAATAAATAAGAGATGTCTCTGTGATTCCTCACTCTGGTGTGACCGGCAGCACTGGGGTGAAACCGCTCAGCACAGATGGCAAATTATCCTGCCCAGCTGCTCCTGTGTGACATAGAGCTTCTCTGCCTTCATCGCTCTCCAGCCCTGGGCTCGTGCTCCTCCAGCTGCCATGGCCTGGACGCACTGGATTCCAGTCCTGCTGGGTCTCAGGAACTCCAGTGATCTCAGTGGGGGCTGCATTCAGGCCAAAAGAACAAGGTCCCACCACAAGCTCTCTTTTGGCAGGAGGAAAGGGAGTTTCTATCCTCTAGCCTGTGTTTTCATCTCTTTTCAGAAGTCCTTCAACTTCTTTGTTGGATGCACAGAGTTCATAGAGGTTGTCAGGGTGGACTACAGTCTTGTAAATACATGTGTGACATCTTGTGTCTCTTCTTTGAAAAATCCTTTTTTCCCCCATCAAAACAAGTCAGTAAAACACAGAAAACATCTTCCAGAGATGCCCTCAGGGTCCCCTTATTCTGCCTACTCTGAACATTTCATCTCCTGCTGACGCTTTGTCTGCCTTTCTCTGTTCTCCATCTACACTCAGTCATTCTTCAGCTGTGGTCCCAGCAGAGCAGCACTATCTGAGAAGGTACAACATGGCCTCAAGTGGTTTTACTTATAGTTAAAACAGCCCTCCTCTTTCCAGCCCAGCAATGATCCTCTTGTCATTGTTCTACTTGGACAAGGGGACAAGGTCTCAAGATGAAGGACTGGTGAAAGGACAGATTCTGTGCCTCATGAAAGGCTGTGAGAGAATTGGGATTGTTCAGCCTGGAGAAAAGAAGTTTTGGAGTGACCTAATTGTGGCCCTCTAGGACCCAAAGGGAGCCTGCAGGAAACGTGGAGAGAGACAGTTTATGAGTGTCTGGCTTCAAATGGACAGAAGGTAGGTTTAGATTGGATATTAGGAAAATAACCTTCCCTGTGAGGGTGGGGAGGCCCTGGCACAAGTTCCCAGAGCAGCTGTGGCTGCCCCTGGATCCCTGGCAGTGCCCAAGGCCAGGCTGGACATCGAGGCTGGGAGCAGCCTGGGATGGTGGGAGGTGTCCCTGCCATGGCAGTGACATCAGAATGACATTATCCTAAAGATCCTTCCAAACCCAAACTATTCTATGAGTCTTTGATTCCCTGAAGGAATTAATTCATTTTGAAGCCAGTTCAAAATCCCCAGGAAGGCAGACTGGCAGTACAGGTGCAGAGGTAAACTCCTGCACACCAAAAGTGGGGTCTATTCACCCCTGCTGAGCATCCTGCCATGGAGGAGCACCCTGAAATTGGCCTGTGTGTTTATCCATGGAATGATGCTCTCAGGCTCTGCTTTCTGTTCTCAAGGCCTAGAGCACCCCAAAGAATGTATCACCCACGTTCAGCTCTTACTTTTCTTTCTTTTCCCACTGCTGGATGCATTCCAGAGCCCAGTGCTGGCTCCTCATGAACCCACACGTAGCCTCACAGAGTGCTGATGGCTCCCTGGTGGGTGCTTGTGCCCAGCATGAGCCACGCTGCCCTTTGCTCACATTTGCAGCCTCCCAGATGGAGACAACAATGCCCTTGAAAGTCAGCTTCAAGTAACTTTACAGTGTGTGCCATTCCTCCAGGGAGACTCTGCCTCCCATCCTCGTATGGTGTGGGTCAAAGTTCCAGTCCACATTTGCTCAGATAAAAGCAAATCTTGGGAAAACAATCAAGAAATGCCATTCATTATTGAGTAGGAACTGGGGAATAGGTGGAAATTACTGGCAGAATGCCTTGAAAGCCCTCCCGTTTTGTGAACATTTCTCTTTGGTTTCTTGCAGATTTGAAAGGTCGCTAGGAGCTAATGAACCTCAGATAGCAAAGCTGTCTCTTGTTTGTTTGTCATTTTGAGTTTTTCTGGTTGATTAAGATCCATGCTGGCAGTAACGTATAAAATAGCAAATTTCCGTGAGTACAGCGAGGTCACGTTTCCTACTCTCAAAAACTGCTGAACTTACCAGGAAAAACAGCAACTCCCAAGGATTAAAAAGCTGGCTCTCAGCGGAGGAAGATTCTCAGTGGCTCTATTGCCCACACTTATTTTAATTATTCCTGGTTCCATAGGTGTCCAACAGCATCCTCCAACACAGATAATCTGCACCCCAAGACAGGCTTCTACCAGAGCTATACAGAATCCCAGAATGGTTTGGGCTGGAAAGGACCTTAAGGATCACCTGGTTCCAGCCCCTCCACCATGAGCAGGGACACCTTCTGCTGAACCAGGTGCTCAAAGACCTATCTGGCCTTCTATGAATGGAATATCCACAGTTTCTCTGGGCAACCTGTATTGTGTATTTGAGAATGGTAAAAGGTATCTTCTTTCTCTATGTGAGAATTTGATCTGGGATGAGTTTGTGGAGTTTTTTTTTTATGAGTTTATGGAGTGCTCACTTGTTTGGAGTAGCAAAATCAGAATTCCTAATGCACTGATGACCTCCACAGCGGAGGTCAGTGAGTTCTGCACATCTGGACACATCAGCCCTTTCACATCTGCACTGCCCAGCTCCCTGGTGAAGGCAGTGTGGCCATTTCATCCATGTATCCACAGACCTGCTGGAAGTGACAGCCACACCAAGCTGGAAAAGATAGAAAATGATCTGAAAACACCAATGACTCCGATGCAACAATCTCTGCAGAATTCCTGCCTGGAGAACCAGCTGTGTGCAGGACATCCTGTGAGGATGAACACAAAATGTGCCCCAGCAAAAGTTCTGAGCTCTGTGTTCTGGTAACTCCCTGAAGCACAGGGGGCTGGGTGTCTCTGGATTTATCAGATTCGTTCTGCTTTGCATTCTTGCTGGCAAATGTTAGCCAAAAGTATGTGAATACCCTCAGCACCACTGTGAGTGATGACTCATGTTAGTCCCGGCCCACTGGAGAGCCCTTGAAGGCTGATTCTCCTGCTTTTATCAGTAGAATCATGTCTCTCCTCTTACAGCTGCAGCTCTGGACCCAAGTGACTGTGGTAAAAATGGAAAAAAAAAAAAAAAATCCAAATTCCATTTACCTGCTGCTGCTCTAGGCTTACTTAGAGCTGAAGGGCAAACACATCACTGTGTTCCCTCCCTTCCCTCCCTGTTTGGGAGAGCTGGGGGCTCAGAGCCCTGAGAAACACCCAATGTTTCTGCTGAGACACTGGAGGAGCTGAAGGAGCCTCAGCATTTGCTGAACATCAGACCCCTCCCAAGAGCTGTTGACTGAAGTGGGAACTTGCTGTTTCCACTCATACCACAAGTGAAATTACTCCAGGGAAGGAAATCTGTCTTGATGGAAGCTTTTCTGTCTTTTTTTTATTCCAAATGCACCCGTTTTTGCAGGCACTTCAGGGGACCCTTCAGACAGAGCTGTGGGCGTTCATTGCTTTGTCTGTCTGAGCTAGTGCCCACTGCAGAGCTAAGAGAAGCCTAAATCGAGTGCAAAGTGACTTTACACACTCAACTCAAAATGTTTTAAGGGCTCAGAGCAGTTTTCATAGAAGGATTGAGCTGCAGAGTTTGATATGGGCCACATTTCAGAACCATTTCCATCCCCTATCACAAGGCCCTGTGCTCGTGTCCCTGTGCACCTGCAGAGGGGATGTGCACATGGATTTCCGTGTGCCCACAGAGTCACTGAGCTCACCAGTGAATCACAGGGAAGGCTTGGCCAGAGCGCAGCCCAGCACACCATGGCCAGCTCAGCTATATCTGCACAAATCTGCAAAGTGTAATGGGCAGGGATGGGCAGCTTGAAGAGAAATACCATGGGAGTCTGAGTTCCTTGTTAACATCACCATCAGTCCAATCCATCCTGGAAAGCCACCACCATCGTGGAGCTCCCTCATCTTCCCAGGGAGTATCCACCAGTCTGAGGCTGTGTTTGTTCTCCTGTCCAGGCACCACAGAGGCTGGTAAGAAGCCAAACATTGGTCACACAAAATCTGGAGCTTCTTATGGACGCCTTGCCCAGCCCAACACAGAACTGGGAGCATGATGGAAAAGAAAATCCCCTTCCAAGTACAGTAATTTCACAACTATAAGGCACACCCTTTTGGCTAAAATTTTTATCAAAATCCGGAAGGACGCCCTATAATCCGGTGCGCCTAATGTGTGGGCTAATTTTGGAAATTTGCCAATCCAGAAGTGTGAGCCGCGAGTGCTGGCAGCCAGGCTGCGTGCCATGAGAGCTGCAGCAGCTGGCACTGGGGGTGGGCAGGAGTGCCGGGGCCAGCGGCACAGGGAGGGCGCTTGGGGCTGCATTTAAAGGCTGCACTGATCCATGAAATATGTTTGCAAATTGAGCAGCTGCCAGCAAACCCCGTGATCGAACAATTCCGTTACTTATTTGTTACTTTGTCGCGTGAGGATCCTTGCTGCAAAAAAAAAGTGCAACTTATAGACCGGTGCGTTTTATATATGGAAAAAGTATGGGAAATTGCCAGAAACCAGGAAGTGCGCCTTATACTCTGGTGTGCCTTATAGTTGTGAAATTGCCGTACTCCATGCACTGTGGCCTCAGCACTGCTGCCTTTGTCCACTGCGGGCAGAGCTCTGCTGGGTGGTGTCACCTCAGCAGCCCTGAGCCACCACTGAAAGCCATCCCCTCTCCCCCAGGGATGGGCCAGCAGATGTTCAATGGCACATGGCAGCACCACAGAGTGGGGAGGAGGATTCCACACTCCAGTGAAGCTGCAGGATAGATTTGAATGGACAGAATGCAATTACCCAAATCATAATTTACTCAAGACATAAATCTTTTGAAACAGTAATAGCATCTAGCACATATGAAGCATTATACATCTTCAAAGCATAAATGTTAATGTTTATGCCAAAAAATATTTGAACTTGATCTTAATTAATAACAAGCAGGGAAATTGTACTGAGAGGTTGAGAGGTGTTTCTCCAGCTCTAATTCATAGAAGCAGCTGTTTTATTATTTTTTTTAACCAAGAAGATTTTTCTCAGACTTTCCCCCGTCTTCTGCAGATCCCAGCTTTTCTCCCAAGCTGAGTCAAGAAATAATAATAAAAAAGCCTCTCATCCTGCAAAAAAAGACTGCTGAGTCTCAGAAAAAGCAAGGAAGATGAGAAAAGATGTGATTCTATAAGTGAACCACTTTTAAAAATTGATATATACAAATTAGTCACATATATAGCCAGACATACTTTTTTTAATATGCATGTAAATATATGTATGTTTGTAAAAACTACTCAAAACTCACACTTTGGATATGAACCTTTGGTCCAGCTGAGCTCAGATAATGGTGCCTAGCTCATGGTGGTTTTTTCCTGTTTCCCAGGGTGTGGGATCCAAAAAGAACAGCATTAATTTCTTCATAAGCTTCTTCTTCTGCCTCCTGCTGCCACCTCTACTTCCAGAAAAGCATTGGAGTCATTTGAGGAGCCCATGTGTGATCAAGCCATATTCCTTAGGGAGTGGAAGAGCCTCAATCCCCCATTAGAGGGCTAGAATGGGCACATTCCTCAGATTTTAATGTCTCCGTGCACTGCTCCTCTACCAATTCACACATCTCACATGCAGAATCTGGCAAACAGGATTTGCCTGCCAAAAAACCTGCTCTGCATCCAAAGGCACATGAGCAATCTGGTGTTCTGAGTCTGACTGGGATGGGGCTGGACAGCCATCGCTCACTGGAGCAGCTGGGGGAGGCTGGGATGGATTTTCAGGAGAACAGTAGGTATTGTATGCGGAAAAAAGAAAAGAAACTATGTCTCTGGACAACTCTTGGAGCCAGAATTCATTTCTCTTCTTCTGTTCTCCTAAAGCATCAACAATGGCCAATGTTTGGAGCACTGGTGGCTCATTGGCAAACTCATCAGAGCTCCAGGGCCTCTTCCTCATTTGTGTATTTGCATAAATTTCCATATGGCATGGAAAACCAATAAATAGAGGCAGGAATGTAATTTTGTAATTTTCCATGTATTTGGGGTTTTTCTCCTGCAAGTGGCCGAGCACTCACTGCCCAGTTCAGCACAAGGGCCTGAGGTTCAAATTAAGGATGTGCTGAGGGGCTGCAGGGCTGAGCCTCCAGCAGCTCAGGATGACAGCACAAGCACAGGCATTTTTTAACAGCTGGATACATCTTCTTAGAGATGCTACAGGGATAGGAGCCTTGGAAACAGGCTGGGATGGAGAGGGAAGCCGCTGGGGGATAGCCAGGACCATTGTCTTGTTGAAATGCAGTTCGTGCCTGGTGCTGGATGTGCTCAGCAAGGAGCTGCAGCCTGGTTTTGGTGTGGCAGGGAACACATCCTGCTCACACCACAGACACCACAGACACTCAGCACTGCACCAGGCTGGCTCCCTGGGCCATCCTCTGCCCTCAGCACGTTATTATTAACAGGAAAGCTCTAAGGGAAGCCTGTAGTATCCCAAACCCACCTTCCAGACTGGGAAATGTGTTGGTCCTCACCTCCCCCAGCCCGGGATGCAGGACAAGGAAAGGCAGCATGAGGCTTTTTGGATGTGAGAAATTGTTTTCTAAATTATAATCCAGGGAAACAAAATTTCCACCTTGCCAAGGCACCATCAGCACTTCAGCTTAAATTCTTTTTCTGGGTGCAATCAAACAGAGCAGACTGCTTGAACCTTCCCTGCAGCAGGGTCCCAGTGGGGTTAAGGCTTTCTGAACTCTCCCTGCCCAACTTTCTCCCCCTCTCTTGCTCTGAGCTGGAGGGGAGACTGACTCATTTGGTTAAAAATAAAAACACTGCTATCTAAACTTTAATGGCTTTGTTTCTGATTGCTGCAGGCAGTGGTTCATATGCATTCCAAGCAGCACTTTGACTGCAAATGTAGCATTTTGGAAGCTATTCCACCTGAAAAACAATATCTTCCATCTCTATGCCTTGCTCTGATGGGGGCTGGGAGCACACCCATCCTGTCTCTAGGTTCAGCAAGGTGCTGGTTGGAAAAGGGTGGAGCTGGCTCTGCTGCAAGGATGGTGCTGGAGACAGCGAGGGCTAGGGTGGAGAACAGGAGTGCTGATGAGGAGGGCTTCAACTTCTGCTGGCAGAGAAAGTGCTGGAAATGTTGGGCTATGGGTGATGCCAAATCTTGCCACATCCAGGATTTACGAGGAGCCACACCAGCTCTCTCACTCTGCCCCTGCAGACCTCCCAGCCACTGATTTCACTGCCCAGAGGCTCCCTGTGCACCCAGACAGAGTTTGAATGTTGCATGCACTGATTTGCACATCCAATGGAAACTCCCGCACACGGGGTGGATGACAAAGATGGGACAGATGGAGCTGAGGTGGCTGTGCTGCCCAGCACTCACACCGTGCCAGCACCAGCTGCAGGCTCGAGTGGCCCCTGTTGGAGCCACAGAATCCGAGAACCTGGATGGACTGGTGTGGGTTGGAAGGGACCTCTAAAGGCTTCCTAGTCCAACCCCCTTCAGCATCCACCAGAGCTGCTTGGTCAGAGCCACACTCAACCTGGCCTTGAGTCTCCACTGCTGCTTCTCTGGCCAGGAGAGCTGTGACAGGCCAAGTGTGACCAGCCATGTGTGCCATCCCCTGTCCAGGTGCACACAAATTCCCCTTGGCTGCACAAATCCCACACAGCACAGCTTTCCCTGTGTTTATGGAAGGGAATGGCCATGGTGAGGTCTGGGGTGAGTGATTTGTTCAGCCACCATCACTGCAGCTCTGTGCTATCAGCAGCAGCACAGCTTGGCTGGTGGCCCCACTTCTAATGTTGAGTTGCTCCATTTGTTCAGGTCTTTTTGTGCAACATTTGACTGACAGTTCCCTACATCACTCCTGCTGCCATGGAAGTCAGGGATGAGCCTCTCACCTGGCTTTACATCGGATTTAAAAGGGACAAAGGAATCCAAGTTGGGGGTCACAATGGGATGGCCAGATAACCTGTCCTCAAAGGAGTAAGGTATTCATCTCATGCCTGTAACGACTTTGTGGGGTTGCCCTGGCAACCAACGCTCGGAGATGATGCAATCAAATTTGGGAACGATGTGATTAGAAATTACAGGCAAGGGGAAACAAAGGGAAGCAAAGTTGCTGTGGCAGCTGGGATGCAGCGCTCGGTGCGTAATGCACGGGTCGGGCTGAAAGACATTATTCCGAGCAATTACACTGAAGATCATATTCTATTTGCCAGCTAATTACAGAATATCACTCAGTGCCTGCCGGCCAGCCTGGTCCTGCTCTCCCCACTTTGGGAGGCCTGGGAATGGCACTCTCATTAACCCGCCTGTGTTTGATCTGCTCCTACATTTTCAACTGGCACCTGCCCAGCACAAACTGCCATTTGCTTCTTCTGCTTCTTTGCATATTCTCCATCCCACTGCACAGTCCCCTCTCATCCAGGGGCATGCTGCTCTCCCTTGGCACCTACCCATCCCTGTCTTTGGCCACCTCCAAGGAAGAAGTGATGAGCATCACAAAGGGGAGTGCTTTGCTTTGGGCTGCATGTACAGTAATTTCACGACTATAAGGCACACCTTAAGCCTAAAATTTTGATGGAAACCTGGAAGTGTGCCTTATAATCCAGTGTACCTTATAGTTGTGAAATTACTGTACTCAGCCACATTTTAACCCCAGGTGGGACAGCCTCAGAAGGTGTATGCACCATCTGTGGACTCCTAACTCCAGAATATAAAGCCTGTATATAATTCAGAAATGTGGTGCTTGAGCACAGCCTCACAGATGTTCTGCCAGCTTCACAGCCCCATATGATTTGGTGCAGGACGCTTTGCCAAGCCACAAGCAGCTCCCCTGCACAGCTGAGGGACCCTGCCACCCTCCAAGGGACACTCTGCCACCCTCCCGGGGCCACCCTGTTTGCTCTCACCCCTTTATTTGGAGCAGGTGGCAGGGCCAGGGGTGCAAGGTGTCCATGAGCTCTGTCAGACACTTCAGGCTTGGTTTATTTACTTACCATGGGGATCTGCTGTGTGTTCCTGGAAATAATTGCCCTGGAGAGGAGAAAGAATCAAGTGGAAATATAGGGAATAGGGATTTGCACTGTAAATATAACTGGTGATTCATAATCCTTTTTCTCAGAATTTCAGCTTTCTTAACTATTATCCCTCTCACAGGAAGCCCCGACTGTTCTTTTGACAGTTTTATGTGACCCAGCAGGCACTTTTCATTCATTTTCACTGAAAAAACAAGAAGCTCGATTCCCTGTGGCAGGATACCTGGTGGTGTCATTAGCCCAGTGCCAAGGATGAGGAGGAGCAATGGGAAAGGAGAAGAATCACTTCTGCTCTGATGTGACACCTCTCTACAGCCATCCACGCTGTCCTCAGCTATCAGACATATCTGACAGCACCCAAGTGTCACCTCAAGGGTGCAGGAACCAAATGTTTTCAAAGCACTGAGAAGGACACAAACCTGATGCCATTTCTCTCCCAGGGCCTCCAGCCTTGTCTCTGCTGCCAGAAAAGACAGGGTGGTTTGAAACAAGCATAACCTGACATGTTCTGAGATCCCCGTGGTGACAGGGTGCCGTGAACCTTGATGTTGTCTCCTGGTAGCACATGTGTACAGGAGACAGCAGGCAGTGCCTAAATGTGAGCCAGCCACGGGGTAAATATGATCAAGGTGCATTTCCTACCTCCCCTGCCCCCCAGTGAACTTCCCTTTGGTTTTGGCATCCCAGAAGAATCCTTACCCCACTAAATAATTTCCCCCCAGGTGGGAGCTGAGGCCAGAGAGAGGAGAAGGAGATACTGATTCACCTTGTTTCATGTATTTTTGATCTCTAAAGCTAAATCTCCACTTCTGATCCCCGTGAGGGCACTGTGATCTTGTGCTGCCAGGGAGAACAGACACCCCTCAGACACCTCTGCCATGTTCCCAAAAACCTCCTTTCCTTCTGCTTAATCCTGGTGATAACACCATCAGGATGTGAGAAGAGAAAGTGAGGGTGAGGGCAAGGCTTGGATTTCAGTTCCCACCTCAGGGTCCCTCTCTGGTCCCACCCCTACACCTTCCTTGTCATCCTCAGGGGTGCCCAGCCCAGCTCTCCTGGAACGATGCTCTCCACAAGTACAGTAATTTCACGACTATAAGGCGCACCCTTTTGACTCAAATTTTGATCAAAACCCGGAAGTGCGCATTATAGTATAAGGTGTGCCTTATATATGGACAAAGTTCAGAAATTTGCCAACCCAGAACTACGAGCCAAGCCGAGCCGAGCCGCGGCAGCCGGAGCCGGCACTGGGTGGGAGTGCTGGGGCCCGCGGCACGGGGAGGGCACCTGGGGCTGTGTTTAAAGGCTGCGCCGATCCGTGAAAAATGTTTGCAAATTGAACAGCTGCCAGTAAACCCTGCGATCGCGCCATTCTGTTACTAATTCGTTACTTTGTTGTGCGCGGATCCTCGCTGCAAAAAAAAAAAAAAGTGCCTTATAGTCCGGTGCGCCTTATAGTTGTGAAATTATTGTACCTGACAGGATACTGTGGCCAAGTCAGGGTCAGTCTTCTCTCTCAGGTACCAAGCAATAGAAGGTGAAATCTCATCGAGTTGCACAAGAGAAGGTTTAGATTGGATGATAGGAAACATTTCTTCACTGAAAATATTGTCAAGCGCTGGCACAGGTTGCTGGGGCACTGGTGGAGTCAGCATTTTTGGATTTGAAAGATGTGTGGATGTGGCACTTTGGGACACAGATGAGGGTGGCTTTGGCCGTGCTGGGTTAATGGCTGGACTTGATCTTTGAGGGCTCTTCCAAACTAAACAATTCCATGATTCTGTGTCTTGGGTTCCACTTCCTTGCAGCACATCAGTGGGGAAACACAGCACCTCCTCTTTTCTGCTCCTGCAAAGCAGCACTTGAACACCAACCTCTTCTCCCCAGCCCTCTCCTGGGCATCCCCATCCTGCATCCAGGAGCAAACTGTTGGAATGATGAGGCTGGGATGCCCTGAGCCCTGCTGGTGGCTGTGTGCACCCAGGGACTCCAAAATCCAGGCAGATCCAGCCATGGGATGAGAGGGAGGGAGAGCAGCTGAGGAGGCAGCAAACCCAAACAGGGGCTGCTCTTGCCAGATGGGGCACAGGGAGCAGAACTTCATTTGAATTGCTCGCAGGCTCAGCAGCCAGGCAGAAAGAAATATTCACAAATCCATCTCATGTAAACTAATGCTGGTCATTAGGAGGCAGAGCGCTGCCTGATCGGGAAAAGACATTAGAAAAAAAGTTCCTGAGCAGATCTCTGAGCCAAAATAGATCATCTCTGAACAATTTACTCTTCATTTACTCTTGTTCTCCAAATTGGGGAAGGGAGGGTTGGTGTTTCTAATTGTTTTTCCCACAAAGTAAAGTACCCCAGGATGATCTCATGTCTCAGATATTGAGCCAGGTTTTCAGCAATCATAGAACCAGAGAATCAGGCAATGGTTTGGGTTGGAAGTGTCCTGAAAGATCACCTAGTTCCACCCACTGCCCTGGGCACAGGCACCTGCCATCCAAACTGGCCTGTTGGGAGGAGAGCAGTCATTGTGGCTGTCAGCAGCAGACCAGGTCACTCTACGTCACTTAAAAGCACAGAGCCTTTCCGTCCACCAGTATCAGGGGTAATAGCTGATGCAGCTCTGGAATGGAGAACAGAACAGTCCTGTCTGTGCCTGGCACTGACCACAGCCCCCACCCCACAAACATGGCCGTGCTTAACAAGAGACAATGTTTTTGATGACTGTTTGTAAAAAAATCAATAATTCCCTCCCAGCTGCAAACACTGGATGACTTTTCCCAACTTTCCCATCCAAGGCACACTTTACTATTGAAAAGTGATCTCACAGAAATAACCCATCTTTCCCCAAAACATCCCTTTAAATTATTCAAAGTGACTTCAGTGCAAGGCTCCTTCCACTCCAGCAAACAGCAGCGAGCCCAGCACGCTCCAAACCCTGCCCTGCACCCCAGGACACCCGTGTAGGCTCTTGGCAGGGAAGGAGTTAATATGTTTGCCTTGAACAAGCCCGATTGAAGCCAGGCTGGGCTCAGCTGGAGAGAATCACTTTATCAGGAGAGGTTATGAGCAAAAGAAACTCTTAAAAGACTCTGGAGCAGAGTGTGGAGTTGGTGGGGAGTTGTGTGCTTGGAGCTGGGTGTGTGCTGGGAAGGGCACTGCTGCTCTCCTGCAGGGGCAGATTTTGGTGATCCCTGCTCCCCATTAAAGCTGGGGAGTGGGGCTGGTGGCAGGTGGGGGTGTTGTGCAGCCAGGCACAACTTTTGATGTTGTTCTGATGGGAAACTGCTGAAAACTTCCTTGTTCTTCACAAAACTGCTTCCCAAATCAAAGGCAGGTTTTGCTTTTTTATTGTTACTTGATAAAGCATACAGATTTTTTTTCAAAGAGTTAATGAAATGCTTGTGTTTTGGGTCACTCAGAGGGTTTAGTTTCAAACCAACAAAATAAAGGGAACATCTGGGATCATGTAAATACTGTTTTATTTCTCAGACTTTTCTTGTGTGATATGCATGAGCAACAGCTGTGCTAAGCAGAGGATTATTTCTTTAATTTAGAAAACATTAAATGTTTAAATATACATTAAAAAACTACTTGGAATTGAGAGGAAAAAAGTCACATTGGGTCAGCCTTTATCAGGAACCGTAATGACAGGGCAGAAGCAAATGGCTTCCCACTGACAAAATGTAGATTTAGATTTTGGGCAGGAATTGTTCCCTGCAGGGTGGGCAGGGCTGGCACAGCTGTGGCTGCCCCTGGATCCCTGGCAGTGCCCAAGGCCAGGCTGGACATTGGGGCTGGGAACAGCCTGGGACAGTGGGAGGTGTCCCTGCCATGGCAGGGGTGGGATGGGATTTTAAGATCCCTTCCAACCCAAACCACTCTGGGATTCTGTGATAACATGGTGTTATCATTGGTGAAGGCTGTCACCAATCCTCAGCTTCAAACCTCACCCTTTATGTGTAGAATCAGACTCACAAGCACTAGGATTTTGGCTGGGTTTTGGTTGAATTTCATGACTGTTAGCTCCTGGCTGTTCTGCCACTGCTGTTCACTCCCCCTCCTCCTTCTCCCTGATATGCCAAAAAAAAAGAAAAAAACGAAAAAAGAAAAAGAAAAGAGCTTAAACATATTTTGCGGTTAAACCACTTTTTTTTCATGTCTGCTGGTTCCCACTGGGCTGAAAAGCAATAAAAAGTCAGGAAGAAGTATGGGCTCCCCTCTCAGCTTTGTCATGTGGATGAATAGCACAGTAAAAAGCACTGAATGCTATCGGTTAAAACGAACTCGCTGCTCTTCCAAGTACATTTTGCAGCGCTCTGATGCAAAGGGGTGGGGGACTGGATGGTGAAAAACCTCTCCCAGAGATGAAGCCTTTGTTATGCTAGAGGTTTTTGCATTAAAAAAGAAATTCTTTTTATAATCACTTCTCCTGCAGCAACATTTCCAGTCCTCCCCTGCTCTTCCTTGACCTTCTTCACTTTTCCATGGCACTGGAATAAATCTGAGGGAACTGTGACCTGCAGCAAGGCTATCTGTGAGAATCTTGGAGGCTCTGTCAATAAGAGGCCAGGCAAGCATACAGGAGTGCAAAGATCTTCTTATTATCTCCCTTCACAGCCCTACCTGGGCATTTCTTCCCCTTGTGTTCCTCATAAGGTTCCCTGATGATGCTGATAACAGGGGAAAATAAAAATAAATTTCAATAATAAAATTAAATGGGGGGCTGTGATAATAAAATTGGATGAGAAGAACTTGTACTGTTTATACTTGGAAAATATTCCAGTCTGCAAAGTTAATGTGTAATTGCAGATAAAAGTAGATGAGCAGTTCCTGGAGACTTTCCCATTAAGATATTCAGATGGTTAAAATCACTTCTTATTTGGGTTTTGATCTCCCGTTGTTGAGAAAGCTGAATGACCTCACTTCAGGGGCAAGTAGCTCTGTTGTCTAAGATCCCTTTCCAGCAGTGACAGCCATGCTGGAATTTTCAATGAAACAGGTTTTTCATTTGTCTTTTACTTTCTCCTACTCCCCTCCTCTTTTTATTAGAGTAAAGCCAACTTCTCAATCCCCAAACCTTCTCAAAGCACATTTCCACCCTGATAAGATGGTTTAGCCTGGTCAGGAGGGATGTAGCAGGAGCCTCCACCACTGCTGCAGGAAGGAAACTGCACAGAAAATGCTCCACTGCAAAACCATAGACTGGAGGAACCTCTGAAGGGTCCAAGTCCTGCCCAAAGCAGCTCTAGCTTAGGTCAGCCTGCTCAGGCCTGGCCCATGTGAGCTAAGAATGTTTCCAAAGTTGGAACTTTAGCCAAGGTCTCTCCAGCCACCCCTGTTGTAGAATCTTAGAATAGTTTGGGTTGGAAAGGACCTGGAAGGTCATCAAATTCCAATCCTGTCGTGGGCAGGGACACCTTCCACTGGACCAGGCTGTCCAAAGCTGCATCCATCCTGGTCATGAACACTTCCAGGGTTGGAACCTCACCCAAGCTCCATTCAACCACCCTTGGGAAAGCTTTACCTCATATCTAATCAAAATTCCCTTATTGCTACTTTTGCCTGATGCCAGTGCTGCTGGCACAGAAATTTGGGTGTGAGGAAGGGTCTGACTTGTGGAACTTGGTGCTACAAAAACTCCACAGAGGGCAAGGGCTCCAGAGTGATGGACAGATAATGGACATCCATAGATAAGCGGATCAAATGTTTGCAAGGGATATAATCCCTTCTGTTCCTGGTGATAAGCCAGCTGCTGACTGACAGGGGCAAGGAGGGAAACCTTCCTGGGAAGATTATTCCAAACCTGGTGAATTTAAGCCATGGATACTTGCAGAACTGGTTAAGGCAATCTCAGAGTCATGAGTGATTTTCCCTGCATGCACCAGAAGATTGAAAAGACACAAAAAAATGCCTTACTTTTATAAAGTACTGGGAATATGGAGAATTATAGACCCACCAATTTATCTTCAGTTCATGAAAAATCCTGTTGGAAAGATACAAATGCATTATTCACAGTTATCTGCAAGGTGCCGAGGACGAGAATCTTGGAGACCATGGATTTGTCAAGGACACCCTTCTTTGACCACCTCTGTGACAAACTGAAGAAATGGACTGAGAAAATAAGAGGTTGGGATTCAGCTGGGTCAGGCAGAAAGTAATATGCTCTGGACTGATGGAGTGCACAGGTGAGCTTAGGCTGCACTTGAGCAGAAAAAGATCTAAGGTTTCTTTTGTTCCACTAAGTGAAAAACTCAGTGATACTGCACTGGTACAAAAATGACAAACATCATCCCAGGCTGTGTAAGAAGACAGCTGATGCAGGGGGCATCATTAATCCCAGGGACTGGGGATGCCACAGCAGAGCTCCATGGCTGCTTGGGAAGGAAGAGGTGGGAGAATGGCACAGAGGAATGATGAGATTTGGAAGAAATTATTCACAGGGAAAAAAAAAAAAAAATAAATAAAGCACTCTGGAAAGGAAGGAAAAGGGAAAAATTTGGGGATAATGCAATGCTTGTTTATAGAGCCAGTTTTGGAGGGAGAAGTTCACAGCAATTTCTTTTATGCCTGGAGTTTGGATGAGACAAAAAATTTTAGCCAAAGGCAGGGATGGGAAGGGCAGCTCAGGGGAGACCTGGGGGAAGAGGCTGAAGACTTCTCTGAGGATGGGTGGGTGTAAATAAAGCTTAGGGTGTACCCAGGCTCTGCATCACTGAAACTGCCCTGTGTGGCCCCAACATTCACTGCTGCACTGCAAACAAACTGGGGAACGTTTAATTTAATGTTTTTCCTTTGATTAAATGGCTCCTGCAGCTTTTGCAGGTCTGGCAGGAGGGGGAAGTGCCAGAGCCATGGTATCAGCGAGGTGACAGAGTGACAACCTGGGTGGGGTGAGAGTCCTCACCCCTGCCAGCATCCCAGCTGCTGCTGGCTGCTCTGCAGCACCAGAAGGAGATTTCAGCAGAGAACGAAAAACTTTGTGTTCATCTGCTGGTTTTAGGGGGTCTTGTTTTTTTGTTTGTTTTTTTGGGGTGTTTTTAAGGAAAGTCATCCTCCAGCACCTGGTTTTCTGGGTCAGGAGGTGAAGAGGTACAGGAGAAGGCATTCAGCAGCCTGGCAGCAAGCCTGGGAGCAGCATCTCCAGCAGAGAGCAGCAGACAGCAGGGAAAGTCCTGTTGGACCATCCCAAATGGACCCCAGAGCCTGAACAGAGGAGCTGCGGGTGCGAGTGGCTGCACGGAGCTGGGGCAGCCCAGAGAGCCCCTGGTGTGTGCCTGCAGGGAAAATCTGGGTTTTCCTGTGTGGAGTCCCTGCTCAGTGAAGAAACGGGAGCACACCGTGGGGATGGCAGAAGCCAAGGAGAGAGCAGGGAGGGCTCAGCCTCCCCTGCTCCCCAGCCCCAGCAGCCCTGAGCCGCTTCCAGGCTGCAGCAGGGAACGCTGCATGCCAGGAGAGTGTGAAATGCTGTGCAGGCTCCCAGCCTGCATTGGCCGTGTCCTTGGGAGCCTGCCAGGCCCTGCTGCCGTGGCCAGGGCACGGAAGGAGCCCGGCTTGGCTGACATCTGCTCTGCTCAGGCCACAGCAGAGCAGGAGGCCCAGGAGAGCGTGATGTCCCCCTTCCCTCCCACCCTGGCTGGCCTGGAGATGCCAGCAGCTCCTGGTGGCTCTCAGCCACCTCCAGTCACCCAGCACATTGCTCTGTCCTTAAATCTTGGTCCCAGCTGCTGGCACTTGGTCACCAACCCCACAGTGGGTGTGAAATCTGCTCTGGGGTGGGGACACGAGCACAGGGGCTCTGTGGCTGTGGGGACCTGCTCCTCTGTCACCTCAAGGTGAGTGAGCAGACCTGGGGACACGATGGGGAGCAGGAGAAAGCTCTGGCGTGGCTCAGAGCCCCTGTGAGGAAAGAGAGGAGCACGGGGGTTCCTCAGTAATGAGGGGATGATTTCTGCACTGACGAAGGAAATGCCTTGGAGCGCTGCTAATGTATGCCATGCTAACATATGCTAAGTCATCAGAAACATGCCATTTTAAAAATATCCGGGATGCTTGCCGTGAATATCAACCCAGCTTTGCCAAAGAAGACTTTCAGTCTCATTTATGGAAATCCAGGAAAGATTCTGCCTTCTGTCACCCAAGGGCAACCTCAGTATCAAAAGAGATAACATTTGTGCCTGGAAAACACTCTGAATATTTATCCAGGCCTATAGGACATTTTTTTAACTTCAGTCTTGGTTTGCTTTTCAATATTCTTTTCTCTTTTTTGTTATATTTGGGAAAATATATAAAGTTTGGTTATTGGAACATGCATCTTCGTGCAAAATATTTAATTGAAGCTCTTAATTGCAAGCTGTAAATGTAGCACTGATGACAGATTGTAAAGCCAGAAACCATTTGGTCAATGCACAACAACTAACAAGAGGGAAAAAAAAGCCAACAAAAAACCCCAAACCAGCATATAGGACAGTCATGTAGAAGAGACATGAGTTTTATTGCAAAAAAACCCAAAAAACCCAAAAACAACAACAAAAAACCTTCCAGGAAATTTAGGAAAATGTGTTATCAGATTCACATGATAAAAAGATCAGGGTTTTTTTGCAGTTAGCAAAAAATATACTTAAATTCAGTCAAAAGAAGCGAGACATATATTATTCTTACTGAAAGTAATTTTGTCTATAAACACATTCAAGACTTCAAAGCAAACCAAGCCGAGGACAGGAAATCAGGCTGTGGAAGGTTTGTTACTCCTGTTCAGCTCGTGTTCCCTCTTGTTGCTGTAAATCTTGGGTGATTCCTTAAATGTTTGAAACGACAAACACTGTGAGACAGCACTGTGAGGGATTCCAGCACCTCCTGCACTGGGTTTGTGGCTGGGGAGATGCTCCAGGTACAGCACAGCAAGGTCAGGTGCTGCTGCAGTCAGGCACTGATGTGAAAAGAAGATTTATGTTAATTGGGGAATTAGCCCTCTGTCAAGAGGCACCTCAGAAAACGTTGCTAAGAAAAAAAAAAGAAAAAAAAAGAAAAAAAAGAAAATACAATAACTTCTTTAACGGCTGCTCAAGTTTCAAGGCGCTCTTTAAGAATTAACTAAATTAAAATCTGTTTGGAGAGCTGGGAGATTTCTATACATGAAAGGGAGGTTGTCTGGGCTTATTGGAAACAGAATTTCAGTCACTATTAAACAGTGGTGAAATGGGAAGAATTACTCAGAATATTGTCTGAATAAATTAGAATCTCTTAAAGTGTTGTGAGAATTTCCCAGAGAAGCCGTGGGTGCCCCTGGATCCCTGGGAGTGTCTAAGACCAGGCTGGATGGGGCTTGGAGGAACCTGGGGTGGTGGAAGCTGTCCCTGCCCATGGCAGGGGGCTGGAATTAGAGATCTTTCAGACCCCTTCCAACCCCAATCATTCCACATTGCAGTTTAAGGAGATATCAAATGCTTTTGCATCTCATAATACTGAGAGTTTATCCAGGAAACACCAAATTGGTTAGAAATTTTTTGCTTGCAATTGAGAGACTGCCCAAACTTCAGTCACAGGGCAAGACTGTGATTTTATTCAGATATAAACATGGCTATTTTCTTTGATGTGTCTTTCTTAAGGTGCATCTTGTTATTGTTTCTTTTAAATAAGTGACTTAAGTATTGGCACCGGATTCACAGGTTTTATTTAAGATTATTCACGTTTCTGATTATCAACTATTTAGATTATCCTTAAAATACCAAAATAGGATTTACAAATTTCCCCCTGCTTACGAATAGACAAGCCATGTCTGTGCCTTGTTTTTCATCTACCATTAAAACAAGATTACAACTCATTTTAGGAAAGAGGTACTTAGCTCCCCTCCAAGGGTAAATCCACTCTTACCATATATAATCTCTGTTACAAAGTGTCCTCAGAGAGAAGTGCAGTGGAGACTGTAACTAGAATAATGATCATTTATTGTTTATGATTTCCTCTGCTTCAGAGTTTGCTTTTGCTTTCTTTGGCAATAAAATAGCCACAAATCATCCACTAAAATTGTTGTGTTTGCTTTTTATTGTTTTTATTTTAAAGACAGCTGTTGAGGATGGGGTGAGTAATAGCATTACAACTTGGTACTGCCATGAAAGGCAAATTCAGAGATGCTGCCCTCCCTGTGCCCCTGTTTCCAGCTTTTAGCAGTGTCTAAGGCAAAGCCCAGCAACTGGAGATATCAGCTCTAGTCCAGCCTGAAAGGTCTCCTCTCTCTGCTCCTGGGAGAAGAGGGTGTTCAGCACCTACAGCTTAAAAACCTTCCCCTGCCCTTGGAGGGAATGTCAGTGAGCGATGTCACTTATCACATTATCACTTATCACATGGGACCCCCAAATCCAGAGGGGAGGGCTGCCCAGGGCCCCAGGACTCTGCAGAGACACAGCTGACCCTGCCAGAGCCTGGCCAGACTGTGCTGGGAGAACAATCCTTGGCAATGAGTGATCTTCCTCAGCACAGACTGGGTGACAGCCACCAGCTGCCAGGGCTGCACGTGTGGCCTCTGCAGTGCGACAGGGCAGGGATGGTCCATGGGCTCTCACAGCCCCACCCCAGCCACCATCACAGGCAATATTAACCCCAGACTGAGCACTGGGACCTCCCTGGGGCTGTCTCTGCACTTTCCATGGCTGTGCTGCTCCTCTGTGTCCCACCCAGTGGCCCCATGGATGGATGTCACACCTGCCTGTCCCTACAAACCTCTCCAGGGCTGTGGGTTCCCAGCTGCTGGCCCTGCTCAGGTACGCTGGGATGGGCTGGCACTGCCAGCTGCTCCTCACTCCTGGCCCTGAGGCAGCAGCAACCCTTGTGGCACCTGGATTTTGGGGCCAGAAGTGCCATTTGCATTTATTGACCAGCAGGGCTGGGTGGGCAGGTAAGGCAAAATCAGCAGTACTGCCACCCATGAGTGGAGCTGAGCCTGGCAGGAGTCCCCAGGTGGGCTCCTTGACCCAGGATGATGCTGCACACTGGAACGGAGCCCTCCAGGTCACCTTGTCATGCCCAGACTTGTCCAAGGAAGGCTGTGTCCTTCAGGATGTGTCATGGTCACCTCTAGAAGCGTTGAGCTGGTTTATTCCAGGGAATGGTCACAGCCCCAAGCCTGAGAGAGCTCCAGAAGGCTTTGGACAATGCTTGGGACAGGGTGGGATTGCTGGGGTGTCCTGTGCAGGGCCAGGAGTTAGATGTGATAATTCTTCTGGCTTCCTTCCAAATTAGGATATTCCATGACTCTGGGACCACAAGCTCTCCCTAAACTGTTCATCCAGGCTCCTCCTGCTGTGCTCATTCTCTGCCAGGAGACACCAGCCTGGCTTTGGGGGTGTGTGGGGCAGGGGAAGCTCCAGCACAGCAGAGCAGTTTCCCAACCTGCTGTCCTGCGTGGCAGCAGCAAGAGTCAGGAGAGGTGATGCTGCATGCTTTTTGGTTTTGCTTTTGCTTTTGTTTGTTTGGTTGGGTTTTTTTGTTGTTTTTGTTTGTTTGTTTGTTTGTTTGTTTGTTTTTTGATAGTTTGTTTTTGGTTTTGTTTTTTCCTTTTTGGTTGGTTTGTTGGTTGATTGGTTGGTTTTGATTGGTTTGTTTTTGTTGTTTTTTGTTTGTTTTTTTTTCTTTTGTTTGTTTGTTTGTTTGTTTTGTTAATATACTGATTCAAGGGCTTGAGAGGAGAAATGATCGCCTGCAAGCTCTGTTTGTGCGTGCTGCGATCCCCTGCTCGTGCCTCACTGCCTTCCTCCCCCCTTCGCCCCTGTGTGCTCGGATCCCTGCGGATCTCTGCTCTCGGGCAGGCTCTGCCCCTGCCCCGGCAGGAGCGCTGGGTGAGCATCTCCCGGAGCTCCACCACCCCCAACTCCATCTCCCCCTGCTCCATCTCCCCCTGCTCCATCTCCCCCAACTCCCATCTTACCCAACTCCCATCTCCCCCAACTCCCATCTCCCCCAGCTCCATCTCCCCCAACTCCCATCTCCCCCAACTCCCATCTCCCCCAGCTCCATCTCCCCCAGCTCCATCTCCCGCAGCTCCATCTCCCCCAACTCCCATCTCACCCAACTCCCATCTCCCGCAGCTCCATCTCCCCGGAGAGGGCTGGGAAGGCTCTTCAGGTCCCGACTCGCTGCTGTTTGCCCGGCTGCACCGGGCAGGGGGTGCAGACATCGCCTGTGACAGTGCCCAGGCAGGGCTGCACCGGGCAGGGGGTGCAGATATTCCCTGTGACAGTGCCCAGGCAGGGCTGCACCGGGCAGGGGGTGCAGATATTCCCTCTGGCAGGGCTGCTCTTTGCTGTGTGCCCGCACATCAGCCCCGCACCGAGGGCACGGCGTAAACAAGCGGGAGGATCGCAGGGATGCGAGCTGCCAGCCTGTGCTGGATCATACTTCTGAAAGATGCCAACAGAGGGCATCCGCTGCCAGGCACAGCCTGAAAATTCCTGCTGCATCCCCCGCTCCTGGCTCCACATAAAGAGCATCTTAAGGTTGTTC
Source organism: Sialia sialis (assembly GCA_009812075.1). NCBI lineage: Eukaryota > Metazoa > Chordata > Aves > Passeriformes > Turdidae > Sialia > Sialia sialis. The sequence goes on from VRYO01002223.1 coordinate 2,565,700, forward strand.
TTCGTTTTTGTTTTTTGTTTTTTTTTTTTTTTTGTTTTTTTTTTTAACCCTCTCTTGCTTAGGCTCAGGTTTAGCTTTGTCCGAGTTTTTAAGTAGGTGTGCTTGTTCAGCGAGTGCTTTAATTTTCCTTTGGGGAAAGGAAACAATAATCCATGGCTGCAGTGCCTTGGTCAAAGCAGGGCTTTGATAATTAGTGACTAAGGGCTCCCCACAGCCAGGTTCAAAGTGAAGGCTGATGGTCTGTTGTCCTGTGCAGCTGTAAACAAAATCAGAAGCACCGCTGTGCTGGTGTTGGAGAAGAGCAGGAGATTTCATGATGAATGGTGGATTTAAATAGTCAGTTTTATTTATAGGTGCTTATTCCTGGTGTTTAATCTCCTTGTTTCATGTCTCTGTGAACAGCCAAAAAGAAATTGAACTTCTGAAGCCTGCTGCTCCCTCTTGGTAAACACATATTGGTGTTTGGGGCAGCTCACCATGGGTACATTATCACTTATTTTATGAAGACATCACACCCAAATATCTGAGATGTCCAAAGGCCAGGGAGCCTGTCTGATGGCAAGATCATGAATCCAGTTTTGAGTGGCACAGCAAAGGTCCTGAGGGGAGGATGGTGTTTGGCATGGTTTTTGTGAGGGATGGAGGGAGCCCCACACATAAAGCCAACAGAGGGATGATGGGCACAGGAGCTGGGAATTGTGCCTCTAAAAAAGGGGCAGTCTGAGCTGGCTGCGGGCTGAGTCTGAAGAAATGATTCCAAGTGATAATTTTTACTGGAAATTAAGTAAGGGTAAGACTGATATTCTGCTGCCCTTAGTTGTGTATTTCTTGTGCATCATCCCAGATGCAGCAGGAACATTTTGGGATCCAGCTGAACCTCAGCAGGGAAGGGATGCTGATTGCTGGGCTCCCAGGAATATGTTCTGTTCCAGGCTTTCCAGCCGCTTTGCACACAAAACAGGACAAAACCCTGAAAAATCAGACTGGTTGGAAGGTCTGCCTAGGACAGACATCAGTACTTGGGAAGGACCTGTCTGCCTCATGGAACTTAAGCTAACCCAAGCTGAGCCATGTTTAGCCTCATGCAGTAGTTGTTCTATGTCTGATTTAACTCTTGGTGTGGGAATATACACATTTTACCTTCCAACAAGTGCACACATTTTCAATAGCGAAGCTTGAAATACATAAACATGCTCCTTATAGAAAAGATGTTCATTTGCTTTAATAATTTAACAGGAGATTCCCAACTGACCAACAAAAAATCCCCAAAACCCCTGTTCTGTATGTACAGGTCATTTCTACTTCCTATTATACACTGAGAAAGGGCCAGTAACATCCAGCTGAATTTGATTTATGGACTGCCATAGAGATTTAAGAAATTTATGATTTGATTAATCCATCCCATATATCTTTTTCCTTATTACCGGTAATTCGTGCCATACATCAAAGGCTCCTGAGCAGGAATTTGGCTCAGATCAGGCAGACAGTGTTTCCAAAGGGTTAAATTCTATGGTGAACCAACAAGACAATAAACTATTTTGACCTAGTGCTAAAGATTTAATCAGCAGTCCTGGGGTCTGGCTTACCCAGTGGGTATTTAGGACAGGTAGGATGTGCAGAACAGCATTACTGGGGGATTAGGGCAGGCATGTGGAGAAAATATTGTCAAAATTCTGATGTGCCAGGTTGGTTGTGGTAGTAAATGAGCAGGCACCTGCCGTGCTCCTAAAAATACACATTGAGCCAAAAGATGGGCTGACCTGTGATCTGGATGACCAATGGGACTGCCTGGAAAAATCTTCTGAGGGCTGGCTGTTGAGCTGGGCCCTGCTGACAACCCCTGTTTTTCCTCAGAGGGAGGTGGGGGCTTGGCACAGGGCATGGAAAGCAAATCAACTAATTAACTCAATGAGGGAATATGGAATAGCATGCCTTGGATTGGATGAAGATGTGACCTGAGACTGTAGACGCTTCTGCTGCTGGTAAACAAGTTTTCTGTTTTTCCTGTAACACTATTGACATTTTAAAATGATCAGAATATTTCAGAGCACATTTAACCAGGCAGAGTACTGGATTTCAATACCGTCAACTCCAGAAAGCAAAAGGTGGGTCCTAAATTACCTTCAAAATCATAACAATTTAAAAAGTGGAATAATTTCTCATCTGCCTTGTGTTTTTTTCCAGCTACTGCAGGTCACCCAGCTGGCCTCCCTGGAGAAGGAGGAGGCAGAGGGTGATGCTGCTGGGGGAGGCAGCACGCACACACCTGACAGCCCTGGAGCACATTCCCTGTGCAGCACCAGGTGTGTGAGCTCCCCCTGCCTGGCCCTGCCCCGAGGGTCCCTCTCCCCAGCCCCTGCAGCCCTTGATCTCTGTCATGGGGATGGGGATGCCCCTTAGCAGGAGCCCCAGTCAACCAGGACTGCTGTTTGGGATCAGGAGAGTCGAGTGTGGTTTCACCCAGCCGCCTTTAATAAAGTCTCAACTCTGTTAAGCTGCCCACAATTTCATCCAGCCATCTCTTCCAGAAAAGCCCTGCATCTTCATTACCTTCCCCTCGAGCCATCTGGTCTCCCAACCTGACCTTTTTAAGAAAGATTGGTTAAAAAAACTGGAGCAGTCCCTGAACAGAAGACCTTGTGTGTCATGTTTAAGCCCAGAGCAAATTTTTACGTCCAAGCTGTGAAACCTTGAAAACAAAGATTTATAATTGAGATTCTGGCTGAAGCAGAGTGAACAGAAATGGTCTAATTAAATTCTGTGGTGGGTATAATTAACTGATTTATTCATTTATTACCCTTTATGCAGCTAATGCAGGCCCAACCATTGCCATTTGTTTATGGAGAATGTGTTACCTGCTTGGGATGTGGCAGCCAGGCCCGTGGCGATGCTCTGGAGGGGCTGATGTTCAGTACTAGCAGGTCTGAACTGATGGATTCCTTTTCAGAAGCCAGCACAGCTCCTGAATGAGTCAGCTGGGAAGGAGCAGGGTGGAAAGCAAAGACTCAGGGTTCTGCTTTGGACTCTTTTGCAGAGCTGCCAGGGAACTTTGGTCAAATGTAATGGTTTCAGAGAAAAAGGAGGTTTGGGTTTTTGTTTTTGTTTTCAAAGAGCAGAGTGGCTCTCTGGTGTCAAACACCTGGTACCGTGGCACTGAATCCCTGCTGTGCACGAGGGAGGGCTGCAGGAATATCTAGCTGATGTGTGTGGATTTCTGCCTTCCCTCCTTCAGAGCTCAGCGTGGAAATGGCATTTCCAAAGCCATAACACTGATAACTACTCACACATCCTTTGGGACAGCCTCATCTGACTAAAAGCCTGTCTGGCTTTTCCACAATGGAGCTGTTTCTTTTCACCCAAGACTCATTTCACTTCACTTTCTTGAAGCCATCATGGGATTAAAAAAAAAAATGAATCAACCAGAGATTATTTTTCATGAAAGTTTAATCAGGCACTGTCCTCTTCCTATGCCTGTGTGAGCAAACCTTGATGAGCATGTAGGGCCTGAACATGGAGCAAAAACCATCTGCCTAGAGGCAAGAAGTGCAAGGAATGCCTTTGCTGGCTGGCACCTCTCTGCCTGGGCAGGCTGTCCTGCTGCAGATGTGCTGCCTGCAGCTCAGGCTCCCTCAGCCCATCCATCTCTCAGGCAGTGAAAGCCAATACCACCCCCTCCTTCCCCTGCCTGTGCTGCTCCTTAATATTTCATGCATCAAAGAAGTTTCAGTTGTAATGCAAAAACTGATTAATTAAGTAGAGTGCAAGAGTTACATGCATTGAAGGTTTCTTTCATCTTGGCAAGGAGAGGAGCCCCACTGGAGGCTGCTGCTGCTCATGGAGTCGTGTCAGAGGGCAGGCAGTGATGGAGTGGTTATGGGGTTCTGAAGGAGGGGATGGGAAAGTCTCATTCCTTGGATTTTGGCTCAAGAAACAGGCTGCTTTCCACTTCTCCTTGGGTTTTCCCTTCCTCTCTAAGTGCTGTTGACAGCCAGGCTGGCCTGTGCCTTGCAGTGGGGCTGCTTGGGAGGGGGATTACAGCAGGTACTCCAGCCTCAGGGTGGGCAAGGACCCTTTCCAGTGTGGCTTTGGTCTTGGATGTCCCAAAACCCTGCTGCCACCACCCAAGAAATGTCTGGTTTTAACCCCAGTGAGCCCCAGGGAGCTATGAAGAGGCAGGCAGTGCAGGGGACAGCTAGGAAATGCCATGGCCATGGGCACCTGAGCACAGGTGAGCAAGGATGCTGGGTGGTACACAGCTATTCAGTCTGTACCTCAGCCCAAAATGCTGAACAGCTTCTCCTTGCTGTACAGATGAAGCAGCTCCCTGTTCCACTCCAGCCCTTCTGAACCGAGCCCAGGGGCTGTTTCCCATGCACAGCTGGTGGTTCACAGCTCTCCTGCAAAAGGTAGGAACCAGCAACTTGTACCTGAGGAGGGAGGAGAAAATTCAGCCTCTCCTGGCTGCCAAAGCAGGGAGGCTAAAGCTGGCAGAGTGTCCCCTCAGGCACTTCTCTGGAAGTGGTCAGGAAGCTCCCGTTTTGATGCAGTGTCAGAAAGCAGCATCTCCTGCAGCTTTGAGCACAGCGAGGGGCCCGCTGGCTCGCTGTTAACCCAGAAGCAAGAACGAGTTGCAAAGGGCACTTTATGCACCCCCTCCTCTCGCAGGAGGTATTTCTTGGAATTGCTGACCCAGCCTGTCTCCTGTGTTGCTTGGGAGAGCTGGCAGAAGCACAGCTTGAGCCCTGTGGTCACCGACCACAGTCAGGTACCATGGGGCTGGGGGCCAGCATTTGTACACTGCAGCTTGGAAACAAAATTAATTTTGTGCCATTTACTTCACAATAAAAAAAAATTTAAAAAAAAATCTTTCTTACTCTTTCAGCAGAGTTATTGATGCTGATATGACCCTGGCAGGGTGAAATATAAACCACTGATTACATCAGAGCTCTACCAGCGAGTTTCTCCTCTGATTGCAAGCAGCAGGATTTGCGACATACAGGCATTACAAACACAAATTGCTCTCTGTATTGTAAATACATAGTGCATTTTAATGATCCCTGCTGTATGTGCATGCCTTTAGTAATAGGGCCAATTGAAAACCACTCCAGAAAGCTGCTATTGGTATCTTTGCAATAACCTCCTCAACTGTGGCAGCCAATAAAAGGTGCATTAGTTCTGGGTGTCCAGAAATGCAGCTCACGGGATTGAAAGTCAAAGAATGCTTCATCTGTGACCCTTTAAACGACAATCACTTCTTTCCCCCCTTCACCATCCATTTTAAACTTAGATCATAGAGATACTTTAAGCACTTTCCAGCAAAATGTCTTCACAAACTGTCCGCAGAGGCACAAAATCCTGCGTTTGCCTCAGTCCCACTTGGGGTATTGCCATGAAGAAGGAAATAACCCTGGGGCTGAAGTGCTCTGCTTGGGACTAAGAGCTAAATTGAATGTCTCAGAGCTCCTGCTAAACTGTCCACTCAGGTGAAAATGAGGCCTGAAAGTGGGCAGATAGAGGCATAAGGCACACAGAGGCACAGCCAAGGTTCCCGGGTTGCATGACACACAACATATGCTCTGTCTTCTCCTAGAGGCTGCTCCACCCGGGAACAGCCCACTGCTGCCTCTCAGTCGTGGAGAAGCTCCCAGCTCCCGCTGAGAATGTTTCTGCTTTCTGTGCGGAAACCCCCACGCTTGGGACCGCTACAGAAATAATTCCCACAGCCCTCAGTATCTCTTTTTATCCATTATGGCAGCAACTCATTATTTTCCTTGCATTCCTGTATGTGTGAGAGGATTTAAAAAAAAAAAAAAAAAAAAAAAAAAAAAAAAAAAAAAAAAAATAGAGAAAAGAAAAACAGCAACAAAAAACCACAACAGATTGGGGAAAAAAGAAGGGATTTGCCCCCAAGCTGCACAGTCAGCAGCTGAGTTGAGAAAGGAGCTGGTGCTTCCTGACAACCCGTCAGGTCCCCCATCTCACCCTGCCCAGATGGGTCTTGTCAGTGCAATGCATTTTCACTTGCACGACAATTTCCATTTCCACGCAGTGTTTTTTGCTGGGAACGGCAGTTTTTGCTGGATTCTTGGCCCCAGTGCTATCGAAATTGACGGTCAGGCAGGAGCTGGTGTCCCTGAGGAAAGGCTGGATCCATGAAGCATAAGAAAAAGATATTAAAAATAGGCCTCGTTTAGAAATAGCAATCTGGGTTATGGGCTATGCAATTGGCTTGAAAATCCATGGTTCATTCAGATTTAAAGTATCTCCAAATTAGCAAGTCAGACAAACTTCTGTAAGTGTTCCTAGAATATCTTTTCAGCAGTGGAACACTCAGAACCCTGTTCGTGTCATTTACTTTTGTGCTGTAAAAAGGGGGGTAATAGAAACCTGTTTCCTCAGGTGTAAAGCAGGATTAACATATTTCCCTTTGCAAATATTATTGATGGTTTTCAAACAGTAGAGTTCTGCCTTTAGCTCAATTCTTCAGCAGGAAAAAGCAGGTGGAATCCTTTTCTCCCCAAAATGAGAATGGAGATTTGCATTTACACAGGGAAGGATCCAGACTAAATGGAAGCTGAATGTGCCCATTTCAGGCAGTGGTTTGCAGAACCTTCCCCTTGATCATTGTGTCTGTGCTGGTACAGGAGGACTCGAGAAAATCTCAGTGTGCTGCTCAGCAGAGAGTTGTTACCAGAGCTTTGTGAATGTAAAAAATAAAGCACAATTGGACCAAATGATGGATAGAGAGCTGCTGGACCTCTGTTTTCTCATCTCTCAGGACTTGCCCAGGCTCAGACAGTACACAGCAGAGCAGGTGTCCCCACCTGTGTCTCCTGACCTTTGCTTTCCAGCTCTAAGCCTGGAACATTCACCTTGTTGCTCGATGATATATGCTAGGTCAGGGAAAATCTGCATGCACCTAAAACATGTCCTGGCCACCAATTCAGCAAACTGAGAGGAGAAACCACATTGCTCAGAGCTGTGGCAGCAGCAGTGGGCATCTCTAGATCCCCTTCCTAGCCCAAGCACAGCTCATTCCAAAAATCTTCCAGTACTTGACAGAAAAATGTATCTGTTTATGGCAAGTGGATGCGGTTGAGCAGAAAGTGGCTATAAGAGGATTGAAGTAACAGGGATGGGCCTTAAAGAGAAACATGTTTTTCTTTTTCAGGATTTGCAGTCCTAAACTAATGTTTTAAATTTACTTATTTTGTATCCATATTGCCTACTCCTGTGTCACTTCATGTATGGGTGCTGCACTGGTTCTTTGTACTCTTTGACTAGAATAAATTTTAAAAATAAGAAAAGGAAAGGAGCACGTGTACCAATAACAACAAGGGAAGGGAAGGGAAGGGAAGGGAAGGGAAGGGAAGGGAAGGGAAGGCAAGGCAAGGCAAGGCAAGGCAAGGCAAGGCAAGGCAAGGCAAGGCAAGGCAAGGCAAGGCAAGGCAAACTTTTTTCCTACTATTACACTTTTCTCAACAAGCGCCTGCTGGCAGGGCTGCATTTTTGTCTGATTATTTTTTTCCAGCATGCCTAGAAAGGTCACCCCACCAGCTCAGAGCTGGGGTCCCACATGTAATGTTTTGCAACAAGTTGCCTGTTTTGCTGGTGAGCACTTTTTGCTCTCTCTCTGTTCCTGTGGCTGGAAACAGTCACTGCTCTCACACTCCAGCGGGGCTGCAGCTTGTTAAGGCTGGAAGCTGGAGCTGGGAATGGCCCTTGGGAATGGGGCTGGAGCTGTTGTTTGCTGGATTTCATATTCATTGCCATTCTGCCCTTGTTGTGGTTTTAACATTTGATGACCTAGGTATCTCAGAAAGCTGTTTTGCCTCAATAGGCATGTGATGAATTGCTCTTAATTAGCTTGTGGAAATAATATAAGCCTGAGCATTAAGCGTGCTTTGTTAGGGTTTTGACATCTTCTTTTATATGTACATCTACAAATAAAATCAGGTAGATTAGCAGTCACTAGGAAATTGTTGTTGTGAGTCACTGACTCACAGCTCCTGTAGGCTGTCTCTCCCTGTCTTTGTTAGTCATGCCCGACCGTGGGCAGGAGTTCAGGGCTCTGGGGCTGGGGTCAAATGTGTCTCTTTTGTCTCTAGGGACAGGGTTTGCCTTCAAATTCACCCCCATCATTCCAGTTGGAAGAGCCAGGTGGCTCCACCGCAGTTCAAGCCGGAGTGTGAGCAAAACCACGGCAGTGAAGCTTCAAGCACAAAGTGCAGCCTTCAGGTGGCACCGAGGCATCCATGTGATGGAGGGATAGGGGAATCTGAGATCAGACCTCAGGGTCTTTTATCCTTCAGGTCCCCACTTAAATGCAGGCTGATAAACACCAAATCTAAAATCTTTTGCTCTAGGTCACAAGCTTGTCTCCTCCGGGTTTGTTTTTACAAGCCATCCTTGTGTGCCCTGGATGCTGGAGGTGCCTATTCATTTAGAAGAGGGTAATAATTAGTAAAAGCTCACAGAAAGCTAATTTCTGTGCTCTTGCACCCTGGCAGCTCCCTGAGAGGAAGGAACAGCCTGAGGAAAGAGTGGCAATGAGCTGGATGGCGAGAGAGGTGGGAGGGACAGCAGGATTTTCATAAAATCATTAATTCTAGAATGATTCTAGAATGATTTGGATTGGAAGGGACCTTGAAGACCACCCAGTTCCACCCCTCCACCACGGGCAGGGTCTTCAACTGTCCCAGGCTGCTCCAAGAGCCGTCCAACCTGGCCTTGGACACTTCCAGGGATGGGGCATCCACAGCTCCTCTGGGCCACCCGTGCCAGTGACTCCTCACACGGAAGAATGTCTCCCTAATACCCCATTTAACCCTTCCAAAGCATCCCCCTGCCCTGCCACCCCACGCCCTTGCCACAGCCCCTCTCCTCCAGCCCTCCCGGCTCCGGAGCGATGCGGGAGCGCTCTGGCCGCGGCGGCAGCAGCAGCAGCAGGAGCAGCAGGAGCAGAAGCAGCAGCAGCAGCAGCAGCATCGCTCCGCCGGGGCCGGTGCCGGTGCCGGTGCGGAGCGCATCTCCGGGAGCGCGGGGCGGGCGGAGGGTCCGCGGGGAGCGGCGGCGGGGCCGGGGCGGGGCGGGGGGCGGGCCCGGGCGGTGGCGGCGGCGGCGGCGGGGCTGGGGCGGCTCAGAGCGCCCGGCTCCGCTCGCCTCCCGCTCCTGCGCCTGGCTCCGGCCGGCATGGCCGCTCCGCCGCGCCGCCGGGCCGCCGCTCCACCCCCGCTGCCGCCGGTGCCGCCGGTGCCGCCGCCGGTGCTGCTGCTGCTGCTGCTGCTGC
>VRYO01002223.1:2575988-2592360 GCA_009812075.1 Sialia sialis
CCGGAGCATCTGACACCCGCCGTGCCGGCTCTGTGTCCGCCCTCCCCGCTCCGCGGGCAGCTCGATGTGTTTTGGGGCTTTCTAACCCTGCCCCTTGTGCTGCATCCTGGCTTTTGGGTTTGTTTTTTTTTTTTTATTTTTATTTTTTTGCCTTTCCTGCCGGGGAGGGATTTTTTAGCAGGGCCTGAGGCTGCCGCCGCTGCCAGCCCCGGGAGGAGGAGAGCATTCCCCGGGAGGAGGAGAGCATCCCCGAGCAGGCTGGAAGTGATGGGGGCTGCCTCGTGTGCTCCAAGTTGAGCTCTGAGCCCCGAGGAGGTGCCGCCGAGCCTGGCAGAGCGGGAGGGTTCTGTTTTTCTTAACCAGAGCCTGATTTTATAAATGCTCATGTTAATTCTCGAGGCTCGCTCTCGCTTCACGCACAACTCCAGCGCCCGGGTCTGTGCGAACGCTGCAGACTTTCCTCCGTTCTCAGCTTCGTGGGGAGGGGGATGGGAATACAAATAATTCTGTGGTCGTACTTCGCTCTTGGTGCCGGATCCCGTTGTCTCGGATGGGGTGCCCGTGCTGCCTCCTGTCACTTTTGCCCATTTCTGTGCCGTAATCAGCCGGTCCTCCCAGAGAGCTGTTCCGAATGTCACCTGGGCAGTGCAGTGTTTACTCTGCCAGGTCACCGGAGGGTTTTTGTTATCTCTGCTTTATCCATCAACTGTCCTGTTTTTCGATATCCAGACCCAGGATAATTTGAGTACCTGCTTAACTCGGGTCTCAGGTATCCCTTGGCACCCGGCATTGTGACTTCCAGCACATCTCTCGGTGTGCCTCAGGTCTGTCGAGGTGTGCCCATGTCCAGGCGCGCTGGGGACAGCTGACCCCAAGTCCCTTCCCATGTCTCGTGGAGTGATTTCCTTTCACTGGGTGCAATGAGCAGGGGTAGGAAATGCCTGCCTGTGTCCCCCAGTCCTGTCATTGTACCTTGCGTGAAGCTTTGCTGTAGCAAACGCCCTAATAAATAAGTTGGTGGTACTTCCTGAGGCTCCCAGCTCCAGCTTTGCAGTTTCCTTAGACACGGTTGGTCAGTTGCAAAAATCCGAAACAAACCAGATACTCTGTTTGCACTAACAAAAGTGACAAATGAAAGGTTTGATGCAGCAGGAATGACGTTTACCATACCGTGGTTAAAAGTAACAAGAAGTTTCATGGTTCACTGAGTTAATTTTCAGATTAGAGTACAGTTTCTTCAGAGACTGGGTGTGAATTGCGCACTGATCTAAATATATCAGATAGCAAAGAAACCCCTCTGTGTGAGCTTAGATAATAGCTCAACTTGGAGGAGAGAAATTTGTCTTGATAGATCAGAGGCACGATCTTGTATAGCAAATCCTATTTCTGTGAGTGCCTGCCAGTAAAGAGACCATGTCTTCATCGAAAATTTTCCTTTCCTTGCCTGGCGTATTGGTTATGTGTGTACTCAGGAATATGAAGCATTTCTTGTGCAAATCTGTGGGGGTTTTCCTGTCCCTTCATGAACTGAAGACCCCAGAACATCCCCTCCTGTTCCCCTGGACTCACAGGCATCAGACAGATTGAAAGATAAACGGAGGCTGTGCCCATGGTGGGATGGCTTCATCATGGTCCTGGAATTAATCAGTTTGTTCCCTCCAGAGGAGGTAAAACACTTGTCCTTCCCCAAGGTCTACCTCCTGATTTGCTGCGGATGTTCTGATATTTCAAATTTGTTGCGTTTCTCCCGTCTCCTGGTGTGGCAACTGTCTTGCTCACAGTTAACTCTTCTCTGGGTGAGGGCTGTGGAGGATTTCTGCTGGCTGGTTTTCCCAGTGCAGGAATTAAGGCTGTAGTTTCCTGTGGTGTTTTTTTTTTCCCCTCTCCATCCTTTTCTAAGTTCTTTGATGGTTGGGAACCAGAGAGCAGCTGCTGCCTCGTAATGGGCTCTTGGAGGTGAAAATCACAGTTACATGTGGGAGGGCTTGGGAGTGACAGGGACAGAGATTTCTCTTTGGCAGAATCTTTGCAAGTCCTTATCTTTAGCTGATTTCTGGTGATTGTATCTCTTTATGCGTGTTGCTGGACATGTTTAGTGGCTGTCTGGGCATGAGCTCAGGAGGACACGTAAGAGCTGACGTCCTGCTGGCTGCAAATGTGTTGAGGGCTCCTGAATGTCTTGGAGTGCAGGATCTTGCTGTGAGCACAGATCACTTTCTGGCCACAGCGAGGTAAGGATGGGGCAGGATGACCTCCTAAAGCACACAGTTCAGGACAGCCATCCTGACTGGCATCCTGGAGGGGTTTTTGAAAGGAAGAAAGAAACAAAAAAAAGAAAAACAAACAAAAGGAAGCATAGAGCTGGCAGAGCTGAGACATGGTGCTGATGCTACTGACTCTGAAGTGAAATAAGTTGAAAAAAAATTGAGGCCACTCTGTTGTGCAGGGCTCAAAAGTCTCTCCAGGCCAGGAGGCAGGGAAGAAAGTGTTGTTTTGCTTGGTGGCAATGAGTTTAAGCAGCCAGGGCTGTAGTCCTGGGTCTGCTCAGCAGCTCCCAGCTCAGTAAATCTCCCAGCCCTGCAGTGGTTCCTTGGCATTTAAAGGAGGGTGGGTGATCTGTAGCTAAAGGCTGGCAGATGCCAGCCTGCCAGTTTCTGCAGTGGTGTGAAACTTAAAGTCATGGAATCATGTAGGTTGGGAAAGATCTTTAAGATCATCAAGTCTAACTGTAAACCTAACACTGCCAAGTCTACTACTAAACCATATCCAAAGTGCCACATCCTCCAGGTAGATGCTCTGAATTGGTGGCTGGTATAAAGCACAAGGAGTGCTCCGTGCCCCATTTCTTTAAAGGATTCCTCCTTCTAGGGAGTAAACAACTTTATCTGTTCCCTGACAATATGAGATTTTATTCTCTTAAGTGCATAAAGCGGGAGCTTCCAGTGTTGCATCCCTGCCTGCGGGGCTGCCTGGTCTGTGATGGAGGAGAAATCAGCACTAGGAAACATCCACACAGCTGGGCCTGGGCCCATGGCACACTGGCAACGTCAGGAGCAGCAACAGCAGCCACTCGTGGAAGGCAGGAGCCCACTAGGGGGTGGTGGGTACCCGGGGATGCTGCACAGCAGCTGCTGCTCTGTGTGCCCAGGAGGGTACCAGGGGTGTTCCACAGGAGGGTACCAGAGATACTGAAGAGCAGCTGCTGTTCTGTGTGCCCAGGAGGGTACCAGGGGTGTTCCACAGGAGGGTGCTGGGGATGCTGGACAGCAGCTCCTGCTCTGTGTGCCCAGGAAGGCACCAGGGATGCTCCACAGGGGGGTTCCAGGGCTGTTCCACAGAAGCTGCTGCTCTGTGTGCCCAGGAGGGTACTGAGGATGCTGGACAGCAGCTCCTGCTCTGTGTGCCCCAGGGTACCTCTGTGCTCTGTGGCACCAGGGATGCTCCACAGGAGTGTCCCAGGGATGCTCCAAACCCTCCTTGTGTGCCCATGTGGGCACTCTGGAATGCTGGACAGCATCTCCAACTCTTTGTGCCTCACTGGGCACCTGGCACCTGCAGGAAGGTGGGGAGCTCAGGGTAGGGATGGCTTCATTCTCTCCCAGCAAAGGTAGAAAACTTTGGTTCTTTGTGCATCCCTCCTGGACTGCACAAACACCCACTGGCAGCTCCTTGTGCTCGGTGTCCCTCCTCCAGTGGGGTGTCACAGCTCCTGTGTTTCCTACGCCTTGGTTTATTTTTTCCCTCTTGCGTTGGAGATAAGAAGGATGCTTCTCCCACTACCCCCCAGTTACGTTACTATAAAATTACTCAGCAAAGCCCAGTGGTGGCAGGAAATGACAAATGTAAGTGCCACCAGTGCATTACAAATTGCTGTGCCTCCCCTTTCCTGAAAAAGCATCCTGCCCTTTCCTTAACCTTGGATGCTACTGATGCTTTGTGGCTTTTCCCGCCCTCTAATTCTCCTAGAGTTACTCTGGCAAACGGTGCAGCCTATCATTGACTTTATCCCTGCACAGAGAGGTCTCTCTAAGGTGTGGATCTTGATTCAGTCAGCAGCCATGTGTTCCCTACAGAAGCTGCTCCAGCACGGCTTATCCTGCTCCGAGTGCAATTCAGGGAATGAGGCAGTTGGCTTCTGAGCTAATTTAGATGAGCTCTGTCTGTGTGTGAGCAGGTTTATATAGAGGAGAGAGAAGGGAAGAGGCAGACCAATTTTCACCACTGCTCTTACCCTGTAGTGGCTTACATAAGAACAGTTTACTACACACTTCTCATAAATGGCTTTAATGGGTGCTGTTTGACGGCGTCTGCAGTGCTTCAAGGTGCTTTGTTTTGGTGGTTGTCACTAAACAGGCTCGTGTGTCTGCATTCCTGGTGTCTCCCTGTGGCCCCTGTGTGTGGCTGATTGATGATTGTCCCCTGCTCTTCCAGCTCCTCAGCAGTTCAGTGCCACTTCTTTCATCTTCTTTCTTAATTTCCTGAAGTCATCTTGTAACTTGGACTTCTCCTCTTTAGGCCAGGAGTGCTGAGTGTTGAAGGAGCGCCTGGATGTGGCACTCAGGGCTCTGGGCTGGGTGACAGCGTGGTTGGGATCGGTCACACATTGGACTCAGTTATCTTGGAGGCCTTTTCCAACATGAACCATTCTGAGTTTCTATTAATACATTAAAATAAGGGAAGGGACTCGGTTCCCTATGGCTGATTGGATTTATTGCTGTTCCTAGAAATGCTTGAGCAGGGTTTTGCCACCCTCACTTTGGTCACCAACTCCTGTTTGTGCAGAGCAGGTGGGGAGGCTGAAGGGTCACCTGGGGAGCGTGGGTGTGACTGCAACTTAGTGATGCTGCTGTTCAGAAGTGCCTTTCCCTGCTTTGAGCTGGCCTGTGGGGTCTGGAGCAGCACTGTGTGGGTGTGTGGATGCAGAGAGTGTGCCCAGTGTGCACAGGGCTTGGCATCTAAAAATGGGGTTATCTCTGTGAAAAGCTGATGAGCAAAGTCTGGTTTCTGCACCTCCCTTTGCATAACTGCCCCCTGCTAGGCTTGAGATGCCTGCAATATCAGCCCAGAGGTTTGGTCAATCAAATGTTTTGGGTTTTGTTTGTTTGTTTGTTTGTTTGTGTTTGTATTTTTTCTGTTCCCAGCTAACCCAATAGGTTAAGAGTCATATCTTCCACCCTGAAAGCCTCAGTGAGAGGGTGTGGTGAGGATGAGGTGGGCTCCATGGGACAGGGACAGATGTAGACCTGACAGTGGGGCTACTTCCCTGCCCCTCCATTCCCATCCACATTTGTGTGCTCTGGAGTCTGGGCCAGGTCCCTGGTGGTGGGGGCTGCCTGGGGAGGCTGTAGGAAAGAGGAAAACCCGGTAGCAATTTCTTCCTCGTATTACTATGGGATTACTCCAGCTTTCCAAGACGTTGGATTTTAGAGTCGGGAAGAGGAGGGAGAGCCCAGCTCGGGATGGGGTTGTACTGGTGATGTGGATGCTGAGCTGCAGGTCTGCAAGCACTCTAACCCCCAGAAGGGCTGCAAGAAAAAAATGCCCAGGAAAGTGGGTCGGTCCTGAGACCATCCCTTCCCTCCCCAAAGGGAGTTTGAGCACTGCTTGTCCAGCACGGCAGGGTGTGGACTTGACAGGGATTTTGCTTCACTCTGGTGTTTTTTGGGCTGAATATCCCAGTTAAAGCTGGCAATGTGCACCAGCTTAGCTGAGTGCAGGCTGTGCTCGGGGAGCTGCTGCTTTCCAAGAGTACCCGTGTTGACCAGCTAGTGGCAACAGAAGATTAACTATGGAGGGAGAGAGGAGCTGGCTGCTGCAGCTGAGCTGCCACGGGAGGAGGCTGCTGGCTGGGGATCCCCCCTGCTCCCCCTGCCTCCCAGCTGATTTTCCATGATGCCTGCGTGCCAAAGGCTTTTGTTGCTCTTTTTCAGGAAGAAATAATGAGCTTTTATTCAGAATGATGCAGAGAGCTTGCAGTCCTCCATGGGGAGTGGGGTGGTGAATGACCTCCGAGTGCCACCACACAGATGGATGTTACCTCCAAAACCTGCTGCCTGCTCCCTCCTAAGTCCTAAAAGTGAGAAGCTCTGCTGTGTGATGGGCAAGCCTTTGTGCTGCCTCGCTGACACAGTGCTGATGTGTGGTGTTGGCTGGCTGTAAAACAGGGCTGAGCCCTCGGGCTTTCCTGGTGTGACAGGAGCTCAGGCACTCAGGGTCTGCCTGGGACAGCGGGAGAACAGATTGATGCCATGTGTGGGAATGATGAAGTATTGACTTTATGCTTCTTGGACGTACATTTGCAGGTGCAGGTGGCTTGAGAAACGCCTGCCATCACACCAAAATACCATGGAGAGTGTGGGGCAGGCTGGGGTTGGAGCTGAAAGAAAAGAAGATGCCTCAATTGATGCCTTTCATCATCTGAAATGTCCACAGTACAGCCTGTGCCCAAGTATCCTCCTCCTCTAGTGACCATGTGAAATGGGGAATGATGAACCTTGGACTGTGTTCCCATGCTGCTCCCAAATCCTGCCCCGTCACTGCCTGTGGCGTGTGTGATGGCATTGAGCAGAGATGGCTCTTGTGCAGAACCAGCTTAAGAAATGGGGCCACTTAAAAGAATTGAATGTTTGTGCTGCTGCTCGGGTCTCACTAATGCAGTTAAGGTTTCCAGTGTCCAGACAGTATGGAGACACTTAATGGTATTGAAGAAGCAGAATGGCATGCAGAGGGGATGAGCAGTGATCTTGGCTGCCTGCATCTGCACTGGCTGGGTGAGGTTTTCTGGTTGTCTCCTGGGAAGGAGGAAAGTGGGGGAAAGAATGGCAGAGTAAATGTTTTGGCTCAGTGTCCCCTTTGAGTGCCTTTCCCCTGTGCCCTGCAAGACACTGTGCTCTTAAATGCTTCCAGTGTCCTGCTGCAGGCCAGGGGGAAGAAGGGAGTCCTTGCAGGGGGAGGTTGTGCTGTGACTGCCTGTGACGAGATGGGACAGACAAGATTTGGAGCCAGGGCTCCGCCTGTGGGTGCAGGTGGCTGGTGAGGAGGGGGCAGAAGCACCAGTTCCCTCTATTTCACATTATCTGTCCCCCACCACTCCTGCACTCCTTTCTCTGTGCTTTCACCTCTCCTGTCTTAGTGCAAGACAAAGTCTGTGGGAAACCTCGACTGGCTTTGAAAGCAGCAGCAAAAGGGGAGAAAATTTCCATTAGCAGCATCAGCAGTATAAGAGATTTTTTCCCAGTCACCTGGTAACTGCTGTATTTAGGAAGATTACCGAGCTGATGGTGCTGCTCCCAGGCATATGCACGGGAGTGATCCTGTTAGGAGAGGGAGGCAAAGGATGCTCACACACTGGGACATGGGCTGCTAAAGGTCAGCTGTGCCGGGAGAGTGGATCCTGGGGCCAGGCACTGCTGTGCTCCATCCCCTGCTCCTCCAGAGCAGGGGAGTGGCACAGAGGTGGCACTGCCAGCTGCACTCAGGGGCAGCACTGGGGGCAGAGAGCGGGGCTCCCCGGGGCTGGGCGCTTGCACATCCTCCAGTGGAGGAGGGAATGTCAGGCTCCAGCCTGATTTGGGGCCAGGCTGGGGGTTTTGGTGCATGGTGCCTTTCTTTCTGTGGGATGGGATGGGATGGGATGGGATGGGATGTGCCTGCCGGGGGTCACTGCCCTGCTCCTGCTGCAGACTCACGACAGAGGAGACCCCACTGTTCCACAGCTCCAGGTCTGTACAGCTGGGGTGCAGGTTCTGGGGTCCCCAGCTTTGCTCCCAGCCATGACCATGCTCACAAGAGCTCAGCTGTCCTGGTGCCTTTGATTCTTTTCCCTTTTCCCCCTCCCTTTTCTCTCTCCAGGGCAGCGCCTGTGGCTGGATCCCTGCCCTGGCTGTGCTGTGTGAGCTGGGCTCCCTGGCCAGCCCCAAGGCTCCTGGCTGCTCAGGCACTTGCCTAACATGAGCTGGCATTCCCGAGTGTGCCTGGGGCTGTCTCGAGGCCATTCACAGCCCTGATCCTTCCCTTGCTGCTCCCTATGGTCCTCAAGCAATCCTCATTCCAGGGAGCACAGCACATCCCGAAACTGGGATCAAGTGACAGAATATCCAGAATATCGGAGTTGTCAACAGCATAGGAATGTTTTTGTTGCCTCAAGCCAACTGCTCAGTAACATCAGCTTCCTGCTGCAGTGCTGCTGTGCTGGGATAGGAACAAGGGATGGGAACAGGGGTGGTCTGTGTGTGTTTGCAGCGAGGGGAGCCTGGAGCAGAATGTGTTCCCTGCAGCCCCAGACCAGGATCTGCTGCTCCTCTACCCTGGCCAGAAAAGCCTCTCCTCAGCTCACTCTTGCTGTGGATGTTGCTTTTGCTACCGGGGGTCTGATGAGGTAAAAGTTGGTGCCACTGACCTGTGAATTCGGTTTGCAGGTGCCCCCAGAGCAAGGTCAGCTCTTACAGGCAGTGTCCCACTCAGATGTGCTTCCTGGCATGATGTGGCTCCCACAGCAGGTGCTACCAGTTGTTCCCATCTCCCTCTGCTACTCATCTTTGCCTTGCCCAGGCTGCCCATGGGGTGAAGGGTGATGGAAACCCTCTACCTCGGCTTGCTGGGCCTGAGCAGTGACTGTGGTGGGTTCAGCTTGGATGGGGACCCTGGAGAGCTTTGGGGGCTTATTGGGACATCCTGATATGGCTCTTTTCTTTCTACCCCCATGACACTTTTTCCATGTCCTTTGAACCTCCCATCTGCTTAAATTAGAGGGGTTTTAACTCTTTTCTCCTCCCTTGACTAGGGAATTCCTCCCAGCCTTCTTGTTGCAATCACACTCCTTGTTCCTCTACCTACAATATCCTGGGAAATCTGGCCAGAGAGAGGTGTCCAGGCTGAGCAATGCGTTGGCCAGATGATCCAAAAGGACCTGTATTCCTCACCCTCCCTTCCATGCCATCCAAACTGGGCAGCTCATGTTGAAGCTGTGTCCACAGCAAACATCTGCCATCATCTCCTGCCTGGAGCAGATGTTCAGGATGGGCACCTTGGGGTATTCGAGGGGATACCAGTGCTGGGTACCACTTCACTGAGGTTGGCTCAGCTGGTGTAGCCTCCTGGCCCTTACTGGGGGTGGCTTGAGACAGGAGGCCGTGAAGAAGGTCCCGCAGAAAAGGAGGGATGCTGTAGAGGAGGCAGTGACAACAGTGACATTTTGGGGAGCTGACAGATGTATTTGTGAGTCAGACATGTTGCAGGCTGGAAGCACATCCAGCAGAGGTGGTGCTGGCCTTATCTGTGCATGCAGGTCCTCCCTGCTGCTGCTGGCAGGGCGGTGGCTGCCGTGCTCCCATCAGGGGCTTTGGCATTTTTCCTCCCCCACGGAGGCAGGGAGGGCTGCAGGGGTGCATCCATCACCTGGAGAGCCCCCAGGCTTCGGCTGAACTTTGTGTTCCAGCAATAAAACCATGCGAGGAAATGTGTGCTGTAACAAAGCCCATGGATATAATACATCCGTATCATACTGTACCTTTCATCTTGAAGGATTCCCAAGGAGCTTTACAAACTCAGTGTGCTGCAGCCTGCCAGGGTGACTGAATGTTATCAGGAGCAGCGGCAGTCTAATCTCTGTGGTAGTATTTCCCCCCTTGCAGGGGGAACTTTATGAAGTCTGGTCTCAGAGTAGCGCTGTGATGGTGTTTTCCTCTAAGCCTGAGTTTCTCAGGAGAAACAGGCAAACCGTGTAGCTGTTTGTTATGCAAAACCACCGAAGAAATATTTTTTTCCTGGGGCAGTAGGAGTGGGTGGGAATTACTTTCACACAGCTTCAACAGCTTTGCATCTTGACAGAAGAGGCATTGGCAGGGGAATGTGCCCTCCGTGCAGCCCCGGAGAGGGGATGATAAAGTTTAAACGCTTGAGGAATTGCTTCTGGGCATTAGCAGGGTGGTAGAGTTCAGCTGGCAGGGCAGTTCTTGGGAGGCAAACTCTAAATGTCTGCCTGAAATTCTTGCTGTGTGAGTCTTTTGTCACCTAATGTTCCTCTCTGTCTCTGCAGTCAGTCCCTGAGCCAGCTCACACACCCTGCAGCTTTTGGTGACATCTGGGCAGTCCTGTCCGTGGGGTGGGAGCAGGGAAGGACGATGCCTCCATCCCCTCTGCTGCTCCCACTTCCAGCTGGGTGTATTTTCACTGCTCTTGATCTACCTGGAGCAGTGGGAGGCATCTGAAGGTGCTGCCAATGGTGACAGAGCCTAAAAATGAAAACTGAGCACAGGAC
Source organism: Sialia sialis (assembly GCA_009812075.1). Lineage (NCBI taxonomy): Eukaryota > Metazoa > Chordata > Aves > Passeriformes > Turdidae > Sialia > Sialia sialis. The sequence goes on from VRYO01002223.1 coordinate 2,586,247, forward strand.
TGGGGCACCAAGTGAAGCTGTTGTCAGAGGCATATGCTTGAAGCACGGCGGGTAGCTGGAATCTATTTTGGTTTGGAGTGGTACATATTTAGCCTGTTTTTGTTTAGCAGTTTGTTTATGGGATGTATTTTCCCGTTCTGTGTAGCTCCCCAAATGTGTGCTATAAACAAACTGTACAATCAAAAGCAGCCTCTACGTGTTCCCATCAAATGCATCACAGACTCAGGTCCCCTCTTCAGGAGGAGAAAACACAACACACACCAGGGAGGGAGCTTATCCTGCCAAGTTTGAGCACAGGAATTGCTGGGATGGAGCAGGGATAGCTCAGGAGAACACCAGCCCTTATGCCCATTTATTCTTGCTCCAAACCTTCCCAAGCTCATCCCTGAGGAGTGCAGGTGTTGGCTCCTGCTGCTCCTTTAGCTTTGCTTGCTTCTCTGAGCCCACTGAAGTGGTTCCTCAGGCTACAAGGAACGGGATGTGCTGTTGCCAGCATCATTCACAGATCCTGGACGTTAAGAACCTTCAAAATTGATCAAATTTCAAGTAGGCATTAGAGGTTGGTGGCTGTTTTTACTGTAGCCATTGCAGTCACATGCCTTGTACTGGATCAACATCTGTGCATTTCTTGCTTTAATTTTCCTGAGCGTGATCAGAAGGGCTGCAAGTGCATTTAATCAAACAGCAACAGCCTTGCCTTTTAACACAATTCAAGAAGCCAGAGCTGCTTGAAGACACAAACTCCATTACATTGCTTTACATCTTCTGGCCCTTGCCATTTCCCCTGCTGGTGTTTGCTGTTCTCCCAGACTTGTCCTCACTGTGTTCCTGGCTTCTGCTGGGGGAGGAGATCCATTTTTGGGGGAATGGCAGCTGGGAGGGAGGTCGGGGATGCTGCCTGTAGGGGCTGCTCGCAGCCAGCTTGGGGTCTTGCTGGAGCAGCAGTTTGCACGGCAGACACGCTGCTCATCCTTGGACTCGATTTTATTCTGCTTTTGTAGCAGCTGCCTTTGCTGCCTGGCTGACAAGCTGCTCCTTAACGTGCTGTGGCCCAGCACTGTGTGGGGACAGGGACAGGAGCTGGGATTTGGGCAGGATGGAGGCTCTGTGAGCTGAAGGGATGCTGCTGGCCTCAGGGATTCTGCCAAGCTTGGATTCTGCTGCCCAGGAGTCCTGCCTGAAATCTGTGTGCTGAAGGGACTATCCTCTGCTGCCTGGGCTTGCTTTTTAAAGACTGTTGTAAAACCTTTTCCCTCCTCGGTGATGAAGGGGTTTACAGTGTGTTGCAATGAGCCACTTAAAAGCAAAACAGGAGAGAAAAAATCCTGTTTGCAACACTCCTCCTGCCTGGGTCTCCGTGGTGTGAGATATGGGGTGGTTGTAGGGGATGCTGCATGAAAGCTGAGCCTTGTGAGAGCCTGTTCTTTGCTAAACAATCCATGGTGTTTTGCCTGTGGCATCTGCCAGCTGCATTTCCTCCCCAAAATCTTGTTTCCCACTGCTCAAAGGCTTCTCTGGTTTGAGGTGTGCTTTAAGTCATGTAAACCCAAATTTTAGTAGGCTGCCGTCTCCAAAGCTTTTCTCCAGCAGAAATGGTGCAAATTTATCCATGGACACCTTGGTCACAGCAGAAGCAGGTCTGTGGTCACTCCAGGGAAGAGCATCCCAAACCAGCCCTTGTCCTGCAGCCCAGCTCTCCAGGGCCCTGCTGAGGGACAGCAGCTCTGTGCCCCGGGAAGCAGAGGGGTTTGGGCTGGGAAGGAAGGTGATATTTTTCCTGTGGCTCCCAAAGGCAAAGGCATTTCTGTGCATTCGAGGCCCTGGGTTTTAATCGCTGCTTGTTTTGCTCATCTCTCTGCTAAACTGCTCTGGATGTGCCTAAGGGCAAACAAGCAGGTGTTAATGTTGATATTCTGCTCTTTTTGCTGTTGTTGGGTGGAGGGAAGAATTTCGATTGTAGGAAAGCTGTTGGTTGGAAGGATGCAGGGTGGGTGAGCCCTGGCAGGAGAGCAGTGCTGGACCTGGCTGGGAAGATCTGCGACCCTGAATTGGCTGCTCATGTCTCTGCAGCTTCCCCACTGTTCTCCAGCTCTCCTTATTCCAACTCTGTAAATATTTGCAGCAGTTAGGGGACTGCCCAGGGACATTTTTATTCTTGGCATGAATTGAATTAGAGGGAAAGGTTGGGCTGGGAGAGTGGTCTCACAGTGGGCAGCAAGATCTGCCTTGTCCCGCATCGTCTGCTGTGGTGGCAGAGGGTGAGGAACAGGGCACAGGTCTCTGGAGAATTCCTGAATCTGTTTCTTAACATGCTGTGGTCCCAGGAGCTGGGATTTGGGCAGGAGGGAGGCTCCAGGGGCTGGAGGTGCTGCCAGCCTCAGGGATGCTGCTGGCCTTTGGTTGTTCCTGCTGCAATAATGCCTGTCCTGACTGAGCTGAAAGAGTCTCACAGCAGCTCCTGAGGGGCTCCTGCATCTCCCCCCTGCATCTCCCCAGCTCTGGCCCCTCTGGGAAATCCCTCTGATCCCTGGGATGCTGCACTGTGCCCGCACAGACAGGATGCAGTGAGGGAAGAGGAAGGTTTTTCTTTGAGGTCTGAGGGATGAGCTGAGTGCTGACCAGGGGCTGGCACAGAGGGAAGGATGCTTCTGTTAATTAGCACGAGATGAAAGGAAAACTTGTCTTTATTCAAAGAGCAGCTTGTTCCAGTTTCATAGCAGTCCCTCAGTTCTGAGCTTTAAAGTTTGGTGAATGTGTGAACAATAAGTTTGGGAAGATGTTTTGAAGCCAGAATGGCAGCATTGTTATGAAAATGCTGAAGGGGAGTTGTGACACTGTTTTGAAGATGAAAGTATTTTTACAATCTTAAACTGACACATTTTTAAAAGAAAAGGAGAAAGGAAAAAGAAAGTTTTCATGAAAGACAGCTCTCAACATGACTTTCCTTGGCCACAATCAGACGTGGCTGTCCCTGAAGGCACTTTGAGGCACTCTTACTGTGGCTGTCACATTGCTGACCCTGTGTCCAGCGTGGTGGGGTGGTTCATGCTGGTGTTACTGGTGTGTGTTGGGCAGGCTGGGATCTGCACAGCCCTGATGAAGGGAGCAGTGAGAGTGCCCTGCGCTCCAGCTGATGGACCCACAGAGCAGCAGGAGGAGGGCACAAGGATGAGGAGATGTGGATGAAGCATGGACACATGCCAGTCCCACCCTTGCTGCTCCAACCATGCCCTCGCCACTTCTGACCCCACAGCACTCACTGCACTTTGAGCTGCTCTGTGAAAACTGATTTTCCACATGTTTAGCAGGCATCTATTAATGGCTTAGCCAAACATCACCCTGTCAGTGCAGAGTGGAGGGGAGGCTGGAGCTGCCCATGCCTGGCAGCAGCTCTGGGCTGCTTCTGCCCTCAGCTGTGCCACAGAACTTGCCAGTGTCTGCTATTGCAGCTCAGCCAGTGAGAGGCTGGGCTGGGCTGGAGGCTGGCAGACACACTGCTGGCATGGCAGGGAATGGCTTGGGATGTCTGGGGACATGCAGCAGCTTGGGCTCCATGCAGTGACTGGCTCCCCATCCCAGTGCTGCATCTTGCCAGCTGGATCTGCAGTCCCAGCCTAGCCCAGTCTCCCTCGTGCTGCTGCCTGAGCTCAGCAACCTCTTGGAATCATAGAATGGCCTGTGTTAAACATCCTCTCTTTCCAATCCCCCTGCCCACGGAGGTGGCACTGCAGAGGGTGTCCAGGGTGTTTGAGGCAGCTGTTCTGTGCCCACCTCCCCTCTGCCAGCTGCCTGCAGTTCCTCCTGTCAGGGTTGGCAAATGGCAACGTTGATCACACACTGACCACTTTTTCTTGGAATTTTCTCTTCCATGAGCACCTGAATGCACCAGCTTGTTGTGATGGGGTTTTTTATTCCCATAAAGCTCTAGTTTCCATTACAGTCCCTTGGACACCCAGGGGGCTCTGAGTGGGTGCCCTGTAATTAAAAGCAATCTATTGCCGTGTCTGAGGGGGCTGTGTGAGCTACGGGGCCGTGAGCCGTGCTCTCCTGCAGCAGAGCTGTCAGGCAGTTCCTTCCTTAGAAAAGAGACACCAAAAATTCCTCTTCCGCCCCCAACTTTGTCTTCCTGCCAGCCCTGGATTCCAGATTTATTTCAGGGTCTTTTCTTTTGGGCTTGGGTAGGTGCAGAGCATGTATTTTTTGCCATGTGAGTCTGACAAGCCCCTGGGGAGGATGAGTGGGTGTCTTGAAGTGTAAGGGAGAAACTTGGCAAGTGTCTCAGGATCTCTTTGCATTTTTGGCTGCATCTCCTTTTAATCCTGCTGCTCTTCAACTTTTCTGAACCAGCAAAATCAGCTCCAGCAGTGCTGCCATCCAGGAGCACCTCAAAGGTCAGGTCACAGGGACTGCCTGGGTTGGGGCTTCTCCCAAGGGTGCCTATCCTGGACTTTCCCTGCCCAGCACTCCCAGATCTGTGGATGGGGATGGTCTTTCCTCCTCTACATCACGGAGAGGGTCCTCTGCTCTTGGAGGTGGGCAGGAAGGTGCTTGGAGCTGGCTGCCTGTATGTGGAATGTGTGCTCCATACTCGGGTGATTCCCAAAAGAAGATGAGAGATCTCTCAGGAGAAGATTTTCCTGAGCCTCTGGGGGTGATGGATTTCTTGTTGTGTCTTATTCCATGCTCCCAGCTTGCTCCATGCTCCTGGCCTTGTCTGTGGGATTTGGGATCTGGTTCTCAGGAGGTGAAAACAATCACTTAGCTGTGCTGGGTGAACAAGCTTCCCTCCAAGGTCTTTCCTGAGCTGCAGTTAAAGGAAGCACTCGGGAGTGTGTGGATTAATCTGGTGGAAAATCCAGCACTTCTGGGTCCTTCTGGGATTCTCCTCTTGGCTTTGCTATTTCCTCATGAAATAACTTTGACCAAGTGAGCACAGTTCCTGTACCTTTCTTATCCACTGTTTGCAGGAGCCTGGAGGGGCTGCTGTTGTGTGAAATTCCCTTGTGGAGGTGGAAGGGAGGGCCAGACCCTCTTGGCTCCCTTCCTGCCACACTGCCTGCAGCCTGGTGCTGCAGGGAGGGCTGAGCAGAGGAGATCAGGGCAAGGGCAGAGCCAGAAGTGAAAGAAATGGGTGAGTGGGTGAGCAGGACCTGCTGCTTCTCTGAGCTGGGGAAGCTGCTTGCCCGTGCACTTCTCCATCCAGCAGCTCTTCCATGGCTCAGCAGGCAGCTGGACAGTGGGACACTGGCATGTGGCTGTCTCTGCCCATGGCTGTGACACACTGTCCCGTGAGGACATGGGGTTTTCTCTCTGCTTTAAGGAGCTAAAAATCATCTGTGTGTTCGAAAGCTCCCCCACATGCACCAGCATCTCCTGATCTCTGCGAGGCACTGACAGCTCCTCTAATTAGGCAGTGAGGAGGTAACCTTAGCAACTCCATGCTGCTGCTGGGGACCAGCTCAGACACCCCTGGAGATGTGTGTGTGGTGCTCAAACAGGCCCTCACAGGACAGGAGAGCTGGGGTGCCTGCACACCATCCTCCCTCCCTGGGAGCTGGGGGTGCCTGTCATGGAGAGCAAGAGCTGGCACCAATGTCCCTTCACTGCCTGCTCTGTTCTTTTTGGTGCCCAGGCTGGGCATTCTACCTGCCACAGCTCCAGGGAGCGGAACTGGTGCAGTACTGGGAGGGAACTGGTGCTGAAGAAGGCATTGAGCCTACTGGTGCACTGTTGAAACCCGTGCTGCAGGGACTGGGGATTTGGAGCTGCATCAGGAAGAGCTCTGGACCTTCAGGAGAGCAGGAACCTGCCCTCCAGGAGCACAGTGTGGGGCATGCCCTTGGATAGTCCCTGTCCTTGGTTTGCAGGTGGAGGGAGCTGCTGGCCTGGCATCAGAGCAGTGCTGGGCCTTGGAGGGTGGTTGTGAGTGCTCTGTGCCCTGGGAGCTGAGAGCATGGCCGTGCCACAGCATCCCTGTCCCCCTGCAGCAGCCCCGTCCGTCATCCTCCTCCCCATCCCTCATCCTCCTCCCTGTCCCTCATCCTGCTCCCCATCCCTCATCCTGCTCCCCATCCCTCATCCTCCTCCCCATCCCTCCTCCTCCTCCCTGTCCTT
>VRYO01002223.1:2593293-2604998 GCA_009812075.1 Sialia sialis
TCCCTCATCCTCCTCCCTGTCCCTCATCCTCCTCCCCATCCCTCATCCACCTCGTCCCCCTCCCTGTCCCTCATCTTCCTCCCCGTCCCTCATCCTCCTCCCTGTCCCTCATCCTCCTCTCCATCCCCCATCCTCCCCATTTCACCTGACCTGCAGCTGCAGCACCAAGCACTCCCTTACAGCCTGAGCACGCCTCCTGCCCCGTGGGCTCTGGAAGGGGCCTTGGCCACTCCAAACAGTGCTCAGAAATACTTTTTTATAGCAGCTGGGAGTGAGCCAGGGCAAAAATGAGCTGAGGCCGCTGAAGGGAGATAAGCTGAGACGTAAACTGTGATTTTCTGCCCTGTGAGCCCTATGCATGGATTTCATCTTTTAATGGAAGTGCAGTAAATAAAAGCCATTTTCACAATAAGCCGAGCAACAGGTCATAAGCGTCTGAGCCACTGAAATTGATAGAAGCGAGCTAAGCGTAACAAATCTCCCAAAATTGCACAGACTCCACTTGTATCTAGTCCCTTCCTGCATCTCACCAATTACGGCAAACGGCAATTATTTCTGAGCCAGAGCTTTCTCTGAATAAAACCTTAGCCAGACTGTAGATGCTTTATCTTCTTTTCAAATAGATTTGTACCGGAGGAAAAAGCCCCGGTGGGGAGAAATCCCATTTGAAGGGGTTTTCCCTCGCAGTGTTTGCACAGACAGTGGATGCTGGACATGCACGGAGGTGTGCAGTGACAAATCCACAGTGTGCTGATTGAGAGGGGGGTTTGGGGACATGTCAGGCATATTCCCATTAGGATGTGTCACTTTAGGATGAGGTGTGGGCTGGGGTGTGCTGCCATCAGGGATACAGCTCATTCCTGGGCTGCTCCTGTGGTGGAGCCCCTGTGGAGCAGTGACTTTTTCTCCCCCTTCCAGTTAGATCCAGTGACTGTCTCTTCCCTGTCTCCATCCCAGGGCTCTCTGCTGGTACCCAGTGATGCCTCTGGGGTGTGGAGTCTGAGTCTCCACTCAGACTAAATGCAATCCCTTTATAAGGACTTTTGTCCCTTATAACCTCTGTGCTTTTTTTAGAAGCATCTCTGCCGCAGAGCCTTGGGGATGCACCTCCAGCAAGGAGAGTGCAGGGGGGGAAATTTCTTTGTCTCTGCACCAGTTTGTCCCACTTGAAGGGGTTACTTAGGAAGTTATTTGCCTTTATTTGCAAGTAGTTGTAAAGAGATTTTATACATAGAGATGTGGCAGTGATTGCCTGCTCAGTCTCCAGTGCACAGTCAAAAGCCTTTTTGGCTCTCCGTGTTTGAGCAGGACATCCCTGGTGCTGTACAGACCATGGGGGCCACCAGGGAGTTGTGGAGGTGGCCCTTGATGTGTATTTGGTCACTTCTTGACCAAATGGCAGTGCTAGGGCACCAAACATCTCAGGCCCTGTGTTTTCCTGTAGGTAGGATGGAATTGCCTTGCTGGGGAATTGCTGGAAGTGTGCTCCTGCTGTCAAATGCAGCTGGAGATGCTGATGAAGAAATGCCACAGGGTAGTGGGTGTATGAAGCTCAACTGACTTTCTAGTTCATGTCATTAGTACTCCCTACTGAAAACCCCCTGGGAAGCTGGACGTGTTCTGTCTCTGCATTTCTGCAGAAGTTGCGGCCGAACAGCTTCTCCACAGGTGAGCAGAGGCTGCTAATGTGGCACCCTCCTGGGTGCCTGGAAAAATGGCAAGGTCTGAAATTGCCCAAGGACTGATTTGTGTCTGGTGGTGGTGTCAGTGAAGTGCCTCAGGTGTTTTGCAGTGCCTGGGAGCCTTTGGGATGGGACAGAGAGGTGCATTTCCTGCATGGCCCCAGAGCCATCTCTCAGGACTTCTCTCAGCATCAGGGAGTGATGAGTTCTGCTCAATGGTGCATCCTCCCCTGTCATGGGGGAGCAGGATTTGATTGATTCACTCTGTGTTAGCTCCTCGTGAGCAAAACTGCTGGTTATGTTTTTATAATTTTTACCCGAGACTTGGGAATTACATTCCCCATCTCCCTTGGAGGGTTGTTAATGAAAAGCACTGAACTAGCTTGTCTTCAGTTTAATTTGTCTGACTGGCAGCCCCCTCCAAACACCTCCCAAAATATGTAATGGAATCCCAGAATGGTTTGGGTTGGAGGGGACCCTTAAAGCCCATCTCATTCCACCCCTGCCATGGCAGGGACACCTCCCACTGTCCCAGCTCTTCCAAGCCCTGTCCAACCTGACCTTGGACGCTTGCAGGGATCCAGGGGCAGCCACAGCTGCTCTGTGCCAGCACCTCACTGCCCTCACAGGGAAGAATTTCTTCCTCCTATCCAATCTAACCTTGTCCTGTGTCAGCTTGAAGCCATTCCCTCTTGTCCAGGGCTCTTGATACATCCCACCACAGGGACGCAGCCTCATCATCCACCTTCAGAGCTGCTTTTATTGGCAGGATGGGAGGTAAATGAAATAAAGCACAGGCTCAGCATGGTTATTCAGTACATCCCCCTTCCCCTGGTGTGTGGTTCTGCAGGCAGAACATGTTCATTTACTCGCCTAAACAAAATCTCATTGTCTACCTCCCGTGGTGTGTAATGGATCCAGGCAGAGACGCTCGGCCCCTGTAGCCACAGCAAAGCCAAGCTCCTTGAGATGCTGCACAAACTGTGACTTTCTCTCTGCATCTTGCAGCGTTCCCATAATGCAGTTGTCCCCCACAAACCTCTTTGCAATTTGGGAAGTGCCGTCTTTGTTTCCTTGTGCCTTACCAGCTGTAATCCCTGCCTGGTGCTGCCCCTTCCTGGGGAGCTGTTTATTTTCCTTAATCTTTTATGAAGTACTTTTATCATAAGCTCTCTGAAAATCCACTGAAATGAGACCCTCCAAATCACCTTCATTTATTTTAAAAGCTTGCTGTTGCTGATAATACTGCCAGGTTGCTTAGCAAACCTCTTTTCCACCCTTCCTTAAGGAAATTGTCTTGACCTTGCTCAGATTCCACTTTGCTGCCTTCTACACTGGCTGACCCCTAATTAGACTCTGAGTGAAGTTCTTGGGCTCCTGCAGTTTGGTATTTAGTGCTTTGGTCCTGGAGCAACGGCCTGCTGCTTTTTAAAAACAAAGTAACAATAATTAAAAAAAAAAAAATGCTGCAGCTGTTTCACTATTTACACAGCTTTCAGGAAAAGCTTCCAGGGCTTGGCAGATATTGCAGGAATTGTATTAGAGTTCGAAACAACTCTACCTGAGCTAAGAAGCCTTTTCAGATGTGTAGGAGTGAAATTAGCTTGGCAGCCAGGAAGCACAAGTTTGGCTAAATACATATAATCCTACCATGGTTGGAGATGGAAGGGACTTTAAAGCTTACCTCATTTCACCCCTGTGCCATGAGCACCTTCCACTATCCCAGGTTGCTCTGAGCCCTATCCAGCCTTGCCTGGAGTTCCCAATACCTCTGCAGCACCATTTTGGTAGTTCCTGCTTTTCCTGCCTCATTTGACTTGGAAGAGATTTTTTTTCCCAGGAGATACTGACCCGAGGACAGGGAGAGCTGTGAATGAGCTGTTTGCCCACAGGCTGCTTTAGATCAGTGCTCCTGTGCACAGGGAGGCTGCAGCATAGCCCAGCACTGCTGTAGGGAATTATTACAGTAATTTCATGCCTATAAGGCGCACCCTTTTGACTAAAATTTTGATTGAAACCCGGAAGTGGGCCTTATAATCCGGTGTGCCTTATATATGGACAAAGTTTGGAAATTTGTCAACCCGAAAGTGCGAGCCACAAGAGCTGTACCAGCTGCACCAGGCGGGAGTGGCGGGGCCCACAGCACGGGGAGGGCGCCTGGGGCTGCGTTTAAAGGCTGGCCGATCTGTGAAAAATGTTTGCAAATTGAGCAGCTGCCAGTAAACCCCGCAATCGCGCCATTCTGTTACTAATTCGTTACTTTGTTGTGTGCGGATCCTCGCTGCAAAAAAAAAGTGTGCTTTATAGTCCAGTGTGCCTTATAGTTGTGAAATTACTGTATTTTTTTTCCTGGGTGGTGAAAGTTGCCCATTCTCAAGACATGTGCCTGTGGCCTTTTAGCTGGTGTGAAAGCTTGGGGGGAAATCACACTGCTTGAGCAGCTTGCTGTATTTGGGAAAATCGGGCTGTTCAGAGCAAAGCCCCCACTTTGCAGGCTCGGGCAGAATACCCAGCTATTGGAAGCTGAATTAGATAAATTCAGGCAGAAAACAAAGCTCCAATCCCCAGATGAAATGAGGAGGCCACTGTGGGGCACGAGTTTGTGCTGTGGGATTGCTGTGATCCATCCTGTTTTTGGGAACTGCTGGATCCTGGAAGTGCTGCTCATGTGGAAGCTCCCTCCAGGCTCAAAATGCTGTGAGTCCTCAGCAGACTGGGATATTGCTCTTTTTTATGCATTCTACAAATTAAACAAGGTTCTTCCCGGGCTTCTCAGGAAGGGTGGGATGTGGGAGGGATGTTTCTGAATGGAAACATCCACCCTGCCCTGCAGCCCTCCTCCTCCTCCTCCTCCTCCTTCTCCCCCATCCTCCCACTCCTCTTTGCCAGGTTAAATGCCACAGTAGAGAAGGAAATTGAGTTTCAGTGTCTGTGCTCCCAAAGGCTGCCCTCAGCTAGGGAAATGCATCATCCCTCTGGGCTCTGCTGCTAATCCCTGCTGGGGATTGCTTGGTGCCTGGGAGGCAATGACACACACCCAGGGGGCTGCAGCTGCTGCTCCTGCTGTCCTCAGGTCAATGGGATACTGGTCCCATTATGCACTTGTAATGGAGAGGATATCTCTAAAAGGAAGGATTTATTCGCTGTGTCTGGCCTGGCAGGGGCAATTTGGGATTGCAAGGAATAAGTAATCAGATTTCCATTTTCTGAGGGCAATGCCAAGTGAAAATGTATGAGTCTATTTCCTTTTTTTATTATTGTTTAGAAATAACAAAACCCTGTGCCCTGCAAGCAGGGGGTGCCTCTACATTAAAAATAGAGGTTAAAGACCTGGAGCAGAGCTACAGAATCCTTGTGAGAAAGAATCCAGGACATTTTGCTTGGGAATCCCAGGGTGGAAGAGCCACTGATCCCAAGATGAGCTCACAGAGAAGGGAAAATCATGTTGTCCCACATCCTCCCACCCCCCATCTCCTTTCCTGTGGGACTCAGGGAATTACTCTGTTCTGATCATATAGGTTGCTATCAGCTGATGGGGGATTTTGTCTCCTGCATCCATTTGGCAGCGTGTGGTACTTCAAAGAAAGATGCTTCATAGGCCTCAGTTTTTAGAAAGTGGAGGAAAATTGAGCCCATGCTGCCCATCAGTGTGCGTGTATATGTACATGTATATATATGTGTGTATATAAAAAGCATATTTGGGCATGTTGGCTGATACATTAAAAATAATCGTTATTGGTTCCACAAATTACTGGCAATATTGCTGTGGCTGCATTACAGCCTCAATTTTCACTTGATTGCCACCACATAATTTTTAAGCAAATAACCTAAGCATTCTAACTTAAATATTGTCACAGTATCCTTTTAATAGGCAAATGAGGTAATTATAATCTCCTTGGATAATAGGATCACTTCTACCTACCAACATGCATGTAATGCATTCTGCTGATTTTAGGACGATTGGGAGAGCTGCATTTTCTTTAGTGGTGGCTCTACAAAGCTTGAAAAATCCTTCAGCTGGGTGAACAGGGAGAACCCTAGAATAATAAAATAGCCTGAGTTGGAAGGGGCTTACAAGGCTCAGGGAGTTCCTGGCTCTGCCCAGACACCCCAACAATCCCAGCCTGTGCCTGAGAACATTGTCCAAATGCTACTGGAGCTCTGGCAGCCTTGGTGCTGTGCCCATTCCTTGGGCAGTGCCCAGCACTCTCTGGGGGAAGAATCTTTTCCTAACATCCACTCTAATCCCCCTGGCACAGTTCCAGCTCTTCCCTTGGGTCCTCAGCTCAGGGCTACTGTGGCATCTCCAGCTCTGCCCTTTTCCAGTGCAGCTAGACATATGTTCTAATGCTGAAGTTGTAAGAGCTGCTTTTGTCTGGGAAGAGTTTCTCCATGGCCAGGGGATAAGCTCTGAAATAATGTGCACAGGGGTGGCTGAGTTTTGGGATTTGTGGCTGAGTGGAGCTTGTGGCAAACCAAGATTTCTGGTGTAGTGCTGCTGTCTTAAAGGGAGCTTTGATCTCTTGCAGCCCCAAAACCTGAAACATTCTCTGAGTGGCTTCCCAGGTCTGCATGTTGAATTTTGGGCTTGAGCAGCAGTGTTCAGCTCCAGCTGCTGGTGCTGCTGGGGGCTGCAGGGAGCTGGTGCTGGACACAGGCAGAGGTTGTTATTGTCACTGGCTTTGGGCACTAGTTGGCTGCACCTGCTTTGTCACCTTCCCTGAGTGCTGCCTGTGAATATTCACTGTCCCTGTGAAAAGTGAAGGGCAGGGACCAGGGGGAGGTTTGTTTCTCACTTGTCTGTGCAAAAGTTTTATTGGCCTGGTCTGAGGTTTGCAGCAAGGTGCTGGAAGTGGGTTTTGGCACTTGGGTGTGGAATTGGTGGTGGGAAAGCTGGCAGCTCTGAGGCAGTTCCTTCTGATTTCCAAATGAAAGGATTGCTGCTGGGCTTGGAGCTGTTTGAAGTGGTCTGCACAGGGAGGGGAGGCTGGAATTTTGCCCATTGCCTGCATCCAGGGGCAGGAGCTGGGATGCAGAATGTGCCTGTGAGCAGGATGACCAGCTCCCTGCACTCTGGCAACCCAGGGGTTGTGTGCACACAGGGGAGCTCACAGGAGCCAGTGGGCACAAAAGATTCACCCCAAATTCATCCCCTTCATCATCCCCTACTCCTTCAATCATGCTTTGGTGACTCCCTGGCTCACCAGAGCAGCATTTCAAGCACCAGCATCTCCTCTGTCCCGGGTGCTGCCTGCGATGGAGCTGATGGCAGGGAAATCACAGCTGCCAGTGACCCTGGCTGCTGTACCTAAGCCATCCCCTAAGCGATACTTCCCTGCTTTCTCCACCCTGCCTCCAGTGATTGTAGCCGGGAGAATGCCTTGATTGCCGACAGCTTCTCAGGAGTTGCGGCACAATTGAATCAGTTCCTTTTCAGTGCATAGAAGCCCTTCAAATTGTAATCACAGGCCATTCTGCATCTCTGCATTGTGTTCAGCAGCCAGCTGCGAGCCAGCCTCTCCTCCTTCTCCTGCTGTTCCCCGAGCCCCCTGGGCTGGGCTGGCACCGATCCCCTCGCTCTCACCGCTCAGGGTGGGGAGCTGGAAGGGGCTCTGCAAATAAAAAGTGATGGGGTGGGCTGGGATGGCATGGAAGAGCCTGTGGGAGCAGGTGAGGTGACTTGAGGGGACAGCTAGTGTCATGGGGGCAGCTGCAGGGTGGGGATGCTGTGCTGTATATCCGCATCCCTCTGGGGTGTGGGAGGGGGAAAGTCCTGGCAGGAAGCAAAGTGAGGATGCTGCCAGGCTCCTGCCCTGCCTGCTGTGTCCCCAGAGCTGTAATCCTGGCTCCAAGGTGGGCCTTCTCCTAGCAGAAATCCATTTTTGGGGGAAAGTCCAACCATGAGCAGGGAGCAACCACATCCCTTAGAAGCCAGAAGAGAAAGTAGAATAGAGCCTCTGCTGTCTTTGGAGCAAAATCATGTGCATGTGTCCCTGCTGCTGTGCTGGGTGTTCCGGGGAGAAGTGACCAGGAGCCCTGCAGGGCTGAGCTGGTGACTGCTGAGGCCAGGAGTGTTCCCCCAAGCCAGGTGAGGCTGTGGCAGAGCTGCTCTGCCTCCCTGCTGGTGCCATGCAGCTCTTTGATCACCCATTTATCATCCATTGTGCTTCCTACGTCATCACCTGGATTTCTGCTGCTCTTGCTCTTCTTTCTCTTCCCTTGACCCTTCACTTTCTTTGTTCTGCATCATTTTTTATTTCCTCGGCTTTCCTTTTGTTCCCCATCTCCTCCTCGGTGTCTTTCTGCTGCCTTCAGAAGCTTCCCAGGCGTTTCTGTCCCACAGGGCTGTGTCCGTGCTGATGCCAGCAGGAGCAGGAGGTGCCTGGCCTGCCCCTCTGTCCCAATTCCATGTGGGCAGGTGAGGGAAGGCTGCCTGCTGCCTGCCCAGAGCGAGCAAACGCAGCAGAGGGTCAATGGAAAATTGAGTGCAGAGAGAATTAGGGCAGCAAGGCAGAATAATAAAACCTATTGCCATTGAAACTGCGCCAGGAGAAGCTATAAAGAGAGGGCTCAGTGCCAGCTCTAGGGAAAAAGATATGATGCAGTGTGACCCAGAGCTCATCTGTCTGCAAATTAGGATGGGGCTGGGATGAGCTGCTGGGCATGGGGACAGCAGGGAGGTGACACTGGCTGTGGCAGAGCCCAGGGACCTCCTCCCTTTGAGACCTCATTCCTCTCCCCACAGTCTCCAGTGTTCACTGGTGGGGCTTGTTCGACTGGATTTGATCTGGCTGCTGTCCGGTGTTCCTTCTGTTCCTTCCCTGAAGGGCTAGGGAGGTAAATCTAAAAGGTAAATAAATATTTAGTGGGAAAGAAGAGCTTGAGAGAGGCAGACAGATTGTGTCCTTGTGTTTGTTCTCACATCTCATACTTTCTACAAAAGGAAAATCTAAAACTGGTTAAACTTAAAAGGCCTGATGTACCCAGAGTACAGCATGGCTGGGGGAATGGCTGTCCTGCCCTGTGCTGGTGTGAATTCTTGTCCTGACTGAGGAGCACAGCCCAGGCACATGCTCAGCTTTCAGCACTGCTGAGGCTTCAGGTCGATGCTCTGCTGAAACAGATCTGACAGACTTGTTTGCTTTGTTTGGATTTTCCTTTTTTTGCCTTTTTTTTTTTTTCTTTCCCCCCATGTTGGGAAGAAGAGCTCTCTCAAGGTGGCAGTCAATTAAAAATAACAAAACTCCCAACCTGGCTGCTGTGATCTGTCACTCTCCCTTCACTGAGCCCCGCCGGTTCCTCTGAATGCAGGAACGATGTTAGCAATGTTAACAACGTCGTCTTTAAGGCAGCCTGGTTTGTCTCCAAGGCTTTCAAACTTTCTTTTGTCCCAAGAAGTCAAAGTAAATTGTAGGCAGCCAGCTAGAGCGTGTGTCCCTGAGGAATCCTTTCCCTGGCAGGTAAGCAGGGGGTTTGTTCCTTATTGAGGTCCCCAGCATTCCTGAGCGCTCTGATGCCACTGTCACCATTATGTGCTGCACAGGGGCACAATGGGATGTACTGGGAAAGGGCAGGGAAGCAGAGGTATCCCACAGCATCCCACAGCATCCCACAGCATCCTGGCTTGACATCCCACTGCATGATGGCACCTCCAGCCTTCGTGGCAGCCTCTTTGGCACAGGATCTCTAGTTTTACCCATGGCAGGAGCCTGGATATTCCCAGCAGGATGGCCCAGACCTTGTTTAACCCTGTCCTGGAGCTGGGGAAATGACCAACTTTCTTCCCATGCCAAAGCTGGGAAACAAATGGCCCTGGCTCCAGCTTAAAGATTGCGTCCTGCCATCAGCTGGGGCACAGCAGCTCATACATTCTCGTTTCCCTAAATGAAGGATGCACTCAAGCAATCGAAAACAACTTCTGGGACAATCTGGTTCCATTATGTCTAATGGCAGCGGGTATACGTGGTGTGTGCTGATATCTTAGAGAAACAAAGAGGGATTTTCCCATTATTCAGAGAATGGATGAGACGTGAAATGAACTCCTCAGAGGCGTTTCAGTTTGTCACAATAGAGCAAAGTGAGTCACGTTTGGAGGATTCAGGAACAAAATGTGTGTGGTTTCTTGTATTCACGTTTGTGTGCTCCCTCCCTCTTCTGTCCCACTCCTCCTTTCTCCTGTTAAAATTCGGCAGCACAAACCCAAACTCAAGGCACACTTGCTGCACTTGTTGAGTCATCAGTGGAAGCGAGATTCCAGCACTCTCCTGGAATGGGGCTGCGGGAGCTGATCTTGTCAGCCCAGGCATCAGAAGCTGCTCCTGAAATGGGGTTTCATTTCTCATTTTGTTTGTGAGCCCAGAGGAGGCATCACCTTGTGTCTTCAAAGCTGTGACCATGAGGAGCAGCTAATTAAAGGCAGAGCATCTCAGCTCTTCTGGATGTTACTGTTGGAGCACTAAAAACTGACCAAATGTCCTGTGAACTGGAATAATTAATCTCAATTTGATAAGTAAGCTAATGGATTCAATGGGCTGCGGGAGGTTGTATTTGCACACCTGGGGCTGTTACACAGCCAGAGAGGAGCATCCAAAACTTTTCTCACAGCTTTTCCTTCAGAAAACATCATTTCACTGGGAAAAGGAAGGAAGCATGGGGGAAACACTTGGTTTCTACCCTCCAGTTGGCTGAATTAGAATTAAAACTGCCATTTTGCTTTGATGTATTGTTTTTCATGGCTGAATTGCAGAGGTTTAGGGTTCTGCTGGGCAGGTGTCCTACTTGCAGCTCTGCTCCATCATGAAAGAGGGACGGGAGGCAGGTTTGCCATCAGCAGGGAAGGTGAGTAGCACTCATTCAGGAGCAATGCTGCCTGAACCCCGATGTTTTTGTGGCACTGGAAGGTTCTCAAGGACAAATGGTGCTTCCCAGAAGGTTTGTCCCAGCTCAAGCAGGGGTGGGTGCCAGGGACCTTGTGCCAGACCCAGCAGTGCTGCCTTACCTAGACAAGCAGTTGCTGGACATCCTTGATTTTGGGTTATTCATACTTTTCAAGTGGAGTTTTTTCCCAAAGCAAGGCAGGGAGCCGGTGTAGGGATGGTGATGCTGAGGCTGGTGTGGGCAGCAGCTCTCCTTGGTCAGGTCTCCCACATTTTGGAAGGGCAACACAAAATGCTGCAGTTTGTTTCTCCTGTCATTTACTTCTCTCCTGTGAAAATACTATCCAGAAATAAATTTTAAATGTGATACTTAATCAGAAAGCCTTGGACTCAAATCCCTTTGTGTCCCCCAGTCCCACCCTGGCCACAGAGATCCCTGAAAGCCAGGAGGGGAGAGCTGCTCTTGCCACTCTTTCCCCTGGAGTGCTTTCTGCCTCTTGTTGAGCTCCTCTTTGCTGCACCTGGGTTGCTGATTAGAGAATTGCCTTGAAAGGCATCTTGAAACTCTTAAAGGACTGTTTCCCGACTTAACAAATCAATGCATTAAAATCTATAAATATTTAATCACTGTTTGCCCTCCAGTGAGGCTGGCATGGTGCCTCCTCCCCTCCCAGCTCCCCCCTCCTCCGCTGAGACCCTTCCCTGCAATGCCTAAATAATCCATTTATTAATGACCACTGCATGACCATTCCATTATTCTCTGGCAGCACAAGGTCTATGGAAGAAACAGCCCAAATGTGCGTGGGAAAACCCTGGTCTGCCCAGCTACCAACCTCTTTCTTTGCAAGCCATGGTCCTAAATTGCAAAAAAAAAAAAAAAAAGAAATCCCTGAGCAAACTGTAAAATTATTTAGAAAAGAGACACAAATAATGTGCTTTATGAAGGGGGTTCTTTATCACTCTGAACATTTTTTAATTTTTTTTTTTTTTCCTCCACTGCAATTAAATTCAAGGTCTTGTATCATCTGCTGTCATCATTCCCAGAGAAAAAGCTCTGGATGTGACAGCAGGAGTGTGCTGGGAGGAGGGGATGAAGCTGCACCTTGGGGTGGGGGGCAGGCTGTGCTGGGGTGGGGAGGCTGCAGAG
>VRYO01002223.1:2605008-2623534 GCA_009812075.1 Sialia sialis
GCTGCAGAGGGGCTCTGGGCTGAGCTGGGAGGGGATGGCCAAGCTGGGGTGACACAGGGATGTGGCACAGGGCTCTGTGAGCACAGCAAACCCAATTTCCAGCAGAACTGGTGAGGCTGACATTTCCAGTGCCCACTCCAGCTGGGCTTTTCTTTTCTGCACAGAACTCTTTGTGGAAGGAGGGCGAGTTTCTCAGGAAAAAACAAAAAACAAAACCCCAACAAACATTGAGGGAAAAGCTGCTGGCAGGTTGTGCAGCAGAGGAGCAGGAGCTCCCATCCTGGGCTGCAGGCTGCAGCTCTGCCTCTGCTCTCTTCAGCTCCCCGTGGCTCTGTGCCACGCTGCTGCTGTGCCTGCAGTATTTGTGTTTTCCCTGTGGCTTATCTGGAATATTTCTGGGGCTGTTGGCCTGAGGATGGGGACAGGAGCAGCTGTGCTGGGGCTCTTCCCAGGCAATCTGCTGGTTCCCACTGCTCTGCAGTTCATTAGCCTTTGCCCAGCTCCAGAGATTTAGCTGTCTTTGCCTCTTCTCCTGAAAATGTGATGTTTGAGGGGCTCAAAGATGACAAAGTGAAGGCTTAAAAAGGGCAGGAATGAGTGGCTTGGTGCTGATCCTTCTCCAAGCTCTTCCCTGAAGATGCTTCCAGCCTGAGGGTTTGTGCAGGGAGAGCCCTGTGCGTGCCAGGGGTGGATGTTGCTGGCTCTGTGCTGGTCTGCTGTAATTTTGAGAAGTCCTGGTAATGTGGGCTGGCTTTTCTGCATGTTTGGGGAAGGTGTATGTCCCAAGGTTCAGTGCTGGATGCCCATTAGTGCTGTGTCCAGCAAGAGGCAGGAGAATGCCTTCCCCTGCAGGAACCTCAATAGGTTGGCCCTTTGTCCTGGGCTGTGAGTGTTTCCATCTGGAATCTGCTTTATTTTTACTTCTGAAAGTGAAAATGAGACAGAACCAAGTGTGTGACACTGAATGATTCCATTCTGGGGGCTTTTGTGGAGCCCTCCAGCCTGCAAGGAGACCGGGGAAGCCAGGAGATCATCAGGAGCTATCCCATTCTGGAAACAATGATTTCTCCCTCCTCCCTCCCTTGAAACAGGAGGGAAATTCAAAAAAATCCCATCATGACAACTCTGACAGTTCTGTTTCCATTTGCTCAAAAATTACCTTTCAAATATAGTTCAGTTCTCTCCAGCAAACCTGTCAGAGGAGCTCTTCCAGGACAGCTGAAGAAGAGAGAAAGTACTGAAGCAGCATCCGTCCCTATCTCTAAGGGAACTAAACGTGGCACATTTCAGCTCTGGGTGCCTGAGCCTGCTCTCTCCTTCTGCAGCACCAATCCCAAAGGGAGACTGTGTTCTGAGTATTATAATTTGATGATAATAATTCAGCATTTACAGAATCTTCTCTCTCTGAATAACAAAGCGTGTCAGGGAAAAAAAATTATCCTTGGTGACAGGTGGGGGGGGTGAGAGGTGAAGTCGAGGGAGTTGAGCTGAAGATGTGGAGGGGAAACCTGGGACTTGTGACTTGGGGGTTTTACATTCCTGATGCTCTGACTGTGCCCTGCTGTGTTGCAGGGAATGTCACCAGAGGATGCTGATTGATGCTTTGGGTGTGGAGGGATTGCTGAGTTTGCAGCCTGTCTTCCTGGTGGGCTCTGCTGAAGGTGAAGATGCCAGCTGTGAGAGAAGGGTGTCCCAGGGGTTTGGAAACAATGAACACTTTTTGTTTGGAAAGCAGATGAATTCAAGCCTCCAGGAAGGATCCTGGTGCTGTTCCCAATGACATGAGGAATGACAGAGCCTGAGCAGGGGTGGCTTTGTGGTGCTGCCCTTGAAGCAGCTCAGGCATCTGTATGATAGCCATGTCGGAATGATCATTAGCCCTAATTGTTCAAACTCCTCCTTGGCTGCATGATTTCACTTCTGAAATGACCCAATGAGAGGGTGGGGGTGGAAGAGAAGGGGGGCCTGCGGCAGTGACTCAAAACCAGGGATTAGAACAGAAATTGTCTTATAATTAAAGTTCTGGAGCTGCAGTGTAATTGCTAATGGGGATCAGTGAGGCGCAGAGCAGGAAATGTGGAGATACCCGGCTGTGGTGAGCCTGGGAGCAGGGCTGGGCAGGCAGCACCGTGCTGGGGGTGGATTTAGGGGATGAGCAGGATGACAGGAAGGGGACAAGGAGGAGATTCTGTGCTGCTGCAGCTCCTGGAGGTGCTTCAGGACAGGGGACTGTCCTGGTTTGGAGGGCAGGTGTCTGCTAAGAAAGGCAGGAGCCTCCCTTTCAAATGGAGAATGTAAACCCCCTCTTTCCAAATTATTATAATTTTGAAATTAGAGGCTTTCAGGCAAAGATATGGGAATTAGGAATAAAAGTTCTTTACTAGGAAAATTAAAATAGAAATACAGTACTACAAAGAAACAAACTCCATACCCTGACAAAGTCAGAGAACAACCTGACACCTGTCAGTCAGTCAGGGTGTTGGCAGCAGTGCCATTCAATGGTGGCTACATCCTCCTGCAGTGACAGATGTGCTTCAGTTGGAGCAGTGCTCCTGGACAAGGGGCAGTTTCCTTCCGAAGATCCAGTGGTGATGTGGAAAAGTCTGGTTTTCCTCTGGAGTCCAGGGGAACAAGGGCTCCCTTGGTGTCCCAAAACCCCTCTTTTTATCCTGGTAAGAAATGTTGGGCTCTTCCCCCTGGCTGGAGCATCTCCCAATGGGATGCAGTAATTTTATCAGTGCCACAGTGGGACTCAATGGCCATGAGCAGAAGAGAACTCCCTGCAGGAAGGATGGGTTGTGAAAAGATAAAGAACAGTGCCCTACCTGGTTTCAATGCATGGCCCATTAGCAGAATATCTCCCATGGCGATCAGGATCACTGCCCCCACCCTCAACAGATGGTGACAGAATAGATACCTTTGATCACATTCTGTGTTGTAACCCAAGACAGGGACACTCCTGGTTTGTGTGTGCACTCAGGGACACTGAAGTGCCTTGCAGTCCCTGCTGCTGTATGCATGTGCTGTCCTCCAAGAGCAGCCAACCTGTTATTTGTGTGGAGGGAACATTTTATTTGGTTGTGTTGGCCTCTGCTGCTTCATTTCATGCTCAGTGCTCAGAGATCAAGGGCTGTTCCTTTCCCAGACCTTTATTAAATGCTTCTGGGTTACTGAAACTGGTTGGTTAGCCCAGGGAGGTGTATTTTTCCCAGTCCAATGCTTGTGGCTGTTTTGTTGCATTCCTCTGCCCCTTCCAAGCACATGCTGCTGAGTTTTTATTTATTAATATTAGCCAAGTATTGTTTTGGGGAGGCTTCTCGCTGGTGACACAGTTAGAGCTGCATGTCCATGAGCACTCAGGAATGAGCAGTTATCTGTGTCTGCTCCCAGCAGAGGCCATGGCATTGCTGGCCACCAAAATGAGCTTCAGTGACCCCACTTTGGCTCTTGTGCTCCAGAGTCAAAAGGAGTTATTTACATTTTTTGCCTCCTGCACAGCCGATGCCATCCCTTCTCATTTGGATGCTCTTCCTGCTGGTCTCTCTGCCCGATTCCAGCTGGATGTGGTCTGGTATCCAGAGGTACCAAGAGGCTCCTGCCTGGGGTGGGAGTGTGGGATGTGCTGTTCCATAGACAGGCATTAAACTGGTGACAGCAGTGCAGCAGTGACTGCTGTGTTGTACTTCTTAAAACCATAGAATCACAGAATGGTTTGTCTTGGAAAGGACCTTAAAGATCATCTTGTTACACCCCTGCCATGGCAGGGACACCTTCCTCTATCCCAGGCTGCTCCAAGCCTTGTCCAGCCTGGCCTTGGACACTGCCAGGGATCCAGGGACAGCACAGATTCTGTGGGCACCCTGTGCCAGGGCCTCAGTGCCCTCACAGAGAATTTCTTTCTGGTGTCTCATCTAAACCTACTCTCTGTCAGTGTGAAGCCATTCACCCTTGTCCTACACACCCTTGCAAAAAGCCTCTCCCCATCTTTTTTGTCACTTCTCTTCAGGTGCTGGTGTGTCCTCTGCATGGGATGGGAGTGGAGAGGGTGACAAGGAGTGCCAGGCTGCAGGGACTGATGCTAATGCACATCCCTGCAATATGCAAAATGCTTACAGGAGCAGTGGGAATTTCTGCCTGACCTCAGCTGGTGTGATCAACTGATGCCCTGAAGCATGAAAATAAATAGCTCTGACTCATAAGAACAAGTGGTGCAATTACTTTAGCTAGGATAAAATATTTGTAAGTATCTAATCCTTCTCTGCACCATGTGCAGGAGCGAGTCCTTATCTCCTGGCTGCTCCCTCTTCCCTCCAGCAGCACAGATCCCTCTGAACCAGGAGCCTCTCCAGCTCCAGGGGCCTGCTACATCGCTGCAGCACCAAGCTGGGCAGCAGGAGGGATGCACAGCCCCAGGGGTTGCTGTTAGGAGAACTCACATCTCTTCATTCAGGATTATTTTGTAATTTTCTGTTAAAGAAACAAGACAGCAGAGAGTGCCTGGGGAGCTGTGAGCAAAAGGGAAGCTCAGAAGGAGCAGGAGCAGTGAGGTGAATGTGGGGAGGGTTCCCTGCTCCTGGCTGGCTGTGCAGGGTGCTGAAGCAGCAGCTTTCTCCTGTGGTCACTGGGGTGTGGAGAAGAGGCTCATTCTGGCTCAGAGCAGGGAGTTTGGCCCAGCCAAGGGGCTGGCAGCAGTGGGTTTAATTTGGATTGTGTTTAATTTGGATTGCTGATCACTGCATCTCGGTAGAGCCCTCTGTGTCAGCTCACACCCAATCCTGCTGACCCACGGGGCAGTGGTAAACCCAGTCCCTGGATGTGTGGACTTGGAAAATCTTCTGGGGCAGGATGCTGCCCCAAATCTGTGCTGACACATGGACAGAGGAGCACTGGCAGGGTGGGAGTTATGCTCTGGGAAGGATCAGGCAGTGCCATTCCTTCCACTGGCCCAGCTTGGATGGATTTCCATCCTTCTTTCCTTCCTAGTGTCCAGGGGTCATTCCCCCTGGGCTGATCCCACAGCAGAGCCGAGATTTTTGTGACTCAAGCATTTCTTTTTTTAATAGGTTTGGCCCAAGAGTGATTTAATGATCTCTTTCTAAAATTTAAGGTTTTTTTGGCTTGGTTTCAGGCATTCAGTATTTCAGAACTAATTGTCAAATGAAACATTGAGGTCACAGCAAAACATTTAATGTTTTATTTTTTCCTTAGTGCTTTCAACAGCCAAAAAAAATGACTGAATCTCAAGGCTGTGCACTGTATATTTGGTACTGCTGTAACTGGACAAGTGTACATGGCAATACATTTCTCTTTTTTTTAATTTATTTTTTTTTTTACACCAATTTCACAGTCAGCAGGAAAATAGTCCTGACTTCAGCTGTACTCTTACAGCATTAGCATCTTGCAAGGACCTGACCCGAGCAGCTGGAGGTGTCAGGTCACTGCTGCAGGCTGCCTGGAGCCTGCAGCTCCCTGTTTACCAGGGTTCTCTGTGAGAGCAGGGCAAGGGGCAGCTGCAGGAGGAAAGCTCTGTAGGAATTGTGTTTAAACCTCTCCAAGGTGATCTGGATTTAGCTTGCAGCAGAACTGAAGCTGAAGTTAAGCAGCATGGCCAGTGTGTGTTGAGGGAGGGGATTCTGCCACTCTGCTCTGCTCAGGTAAGACCCCACCTGCAGAGCTGGCCCAGCCCTGGAACCTGCACAGGAGGGACCTGGAGCTGCTGGAGAGTCCAGAGGAGGCACCAGAGCTGCTCCAAGGGCTGGAGCCAGGCTCTGAGAAGGCTCTTAGAGCCCATTCCTGTACCTAAAGGGGCTCCTGGAGAGCTGGAGACCAGCTTGGGACAAGGGATGGAGGGACAGGACACAGGGAATGGCTTCCACTGCCAGAGGTCAGGGATGGATGGGACATAACAGGACATGAGGGTGCTGAGGACCTGGCACAGGGTGCCCAGAGCAGCTGTGGCTGCCCCTGGATCCCTGGAAGTGTCCAAGGCCATTGGGGCTCTGAGCAAACCTGGGATAGTGAAAGGTGTCCCTGCCCAGGGCAGGGCATGGAAAAAGATGAGCTTTAAGGTCCCTCCCAACCCAAATCATTCTGTGATGCAGTGATCTGATGGTCCAGCAATGCCCTCACTGATGTTCCTCATCCTCCCCTGAGTCCTGGTGCCACTGGGGGCTGTGGCTTTGCCCTGTCCCTGGTGCCCCAGGTGAGCATGGAGAGGTGGTGCTGGTACCTCAGATGTGATGAGCTCTGCCTGGGAAGGGAAACATCATCTCATGGGACTGGGGGAGCAGAATGAATCACTCCCCCAGCAACAGGATTTGTGTTTCTTTAAGGAGACTAAAATGAGATATTTCTCATGCTGTTCCTCTCTGGAAGTTGCTTGTTTATGAAGGGGGAAAAACAAAACCAACTGTTTTTTCCATAGCAATTGATTCGTGGGACAAAGCCAGTTTTGGAGAACTGGAGGCCAGCCTTGTACCAGCTCAGCGCCCACCATCAGCTCCTGGTCGTTCAAAGGCGAGTACTCCTGCCTGGCTCCCTGAAAGCCAAAATGTCTCCAGTGCACACAAACTAATTAGTGTCTGCAGCCCCCGGAGAGTGCATGTGAGGAGAGCTGCAAGCCCGCTATCTTGATTGTTCTCTGGGAAAAAAACAAAGCCAGGCTTGTACCCGAGCTCCCTGAGGACTTGGGGAGATGTGTGGCTCAGTCATGATTGCATTTCTCCGTCTGCCACACGATATTAAAAACATCTCATAAACACTTCTGCCGCGCCTGCGCCGGGCCAGCTTTGTGAACCCAGGGCTCAAGTTCACTGCAGGAGCTGTTTCTTCCTTTGCCTCCAGCATCATCTGGTCCTGGCCATGAGCTTGAGTCACCATTTCCTAAGGGAGTACA
This sequence comes from Sialia sialis, assembly GCA_009812075.1. NCBI lineage: Eukaryota > Metazoa > Chordata > Aves > Passeriformes > Turdidae > Sialia > Sialia sialis. The sequence continues at coordinate 2,611,904 of VRYO01002223.1, forward strand.
GCGATTTGACAACTATAAGGTGCACCGGATTATAAGGTGCACTTCCGAGTTGTTGGCAAATGTCTGAACTGTGTCCATATATAAGGCACACCGGACTATAAGGAGCACTTTTGTTTTTTGCAGCGAGGATCCGCGTGCAACAAAGTAATGAATCAATAATGGAATGGCGCGATCGCGGGGTTTACTGGCAGCTGCTCAATTTGCAAACATTTTTCACGGATCGGCGCAGCCTTTAAACGCAGCCCCAAGCGCCCTCCCCGTGCCATGGGCCCCGGCACTCCCACCTGGTACCGGCATTCGTGGGCCGCACTTCCGGGTTGGCAAATTTCCGAACTTTGTCCGTATATAAGGTGCACAGGATTATAATGTGCACTTCCGGGTTTCGATCAAAATTTTAGTCAAAAGGGTGTGTCTTATAGTCATGAAATTACTGTAGCTTCCTGGACTTCAGTGCTAAAGCTGGTCAGGAGGAGATGTGGCTGTCCCATGGCAAACCTCCAGGCTTCAGTGCTTCCAAACTCTTGGACATGTACGGATATATTTTGTATTTTCCTTTCAGAATGGGGCTGTGTCAATCTGCCTGCATCACAAAGGTTGTGTTTTGCAGTTTATTGGGATTCTTTTTTCTGCTCTCTTTCTGATCAGAAGTGACAAAAGCCTCCCGGTGGCACCTTCCCACTGAAATGCAAACACACTGGGAAGGTTTTGGCTTGAGGAAAGTGTGCCCTTCTGATGGAAACCCATTAGCTGCTGCTTTGTCTCTCCTCCCTCCTCTCTTCCTTTGCTAGAATAAAGTGGTTTGCATCATTTTTTCCCTTGTTTCAGCCAACAAACATGTTTGTTTCTCCTTAATTACCTGGGTGTCAATGGGGTGCTTCATCACTGTCTTTACTCAGCTGGTTCTTTTTCCTTTCAATATTCAGCAGATAATCAGAAGCATCAATTGCAGATCCTGCAAAACTCTCCAAATCTGAAACTGTAAAATAACCCAAAAATGACCTTGAGATGACTTTCCATGTCCATGGAAATGAAAATTAACTGGACTCATTTGACTGGCCTGAGGGGAAGAAGGTATTAAAAAAATAAATAAATAAATAAACCTGACAAATGAGCTAGGAAAGTTTCGAGTGTCTCAGGTGAACAGGAACATTAGAATATGTATTAGTTATAAATGCTCTGGCGCAGGGTGCCTGAAATTGTTAGAGGAAAATAATCTGTGTGTATGCATGAGGAATGCATGGGAGATGTGCTGAGGAATGTGACCCTGGGAGCTGGGAGAGAGCAGGAGCTGCCTGAGCTGGGAGCTGGGTTGAATGAGCTCGTGCTCAGCTCTGCTGTCTCAATGAAGATTCATTTCTGTGGCACTGGCAGCTCTGCCCCAGCCCGACCCTCTCTTCTGCTGCATTTTGCACAAACGCCGAGAGCTGCAGGCTCTGAGCACAGCACAGGGACATGTCCTGCGGGTGGCTGTGCTCTGTGTGGCACAAAACAGCTCTGCAGGGTCCTGGAGGATGGACCTCGTGGAATCACAGAATGGCTTGGCTTGGAAAGGACCTTGAGGATCATCTCATTCCAACCCCCTGCCACCCACCAGGTCACACTTCAGCCCACGTCCCCTGAGGTGCCACAGCTGTACCTCACCTGTGAGGCACACACTTCTCCCACTGCACAAAGCAGCTGATGGACATGGGGTGGGAGGTGCTGGAAGGTGTGCATGGGGCTGATCCTCTTGGGATTTCCCAAGCTCTGTGTCTTTTTCCCAAGGGCTCTGTGCTGAGGTCCTTGGAGCTGCCTGTTGGAGGCTTGTCCCATTCTGAAGCTGCAGGAGAAGAGATCCCCTTGTGCTGCAACAGCTCTGTGGAAGGTCCAGCCCATTGTTTGGTCACCACTGCTTCATGTTTGCTGATGGACTCTCTTGTCATCTGTGAGCTTGGCTAGTAGAATTATCTTGACAAGAAAGAGAGAGATTTAGAGCTCTGTAATCCATGCTTGTCCATCCTAATTATTTCCCTTATCAGCCTTCAGGAGAGTAACTTTACAGTGGTAATTAGTCTCTGCAATCCCACCCTATCTTAATAATTAACACAGAATTAGAATGGTAGGGGAGAATCTGTTTTGGGCTGAAAAGGTCCTTCTGGGGCAAGAGTGGCACAGATTTCTTAAGCAGTCAAGTGCAGCCTGGAGAGGACAGCAGTGAGGATGGCACCGTGTGCTGAGGACCCGTGGGACAATGGCAACAAGTGTCAAGAAATGTGTGCCAGAATTGTGTTTGCACAGTGAGAGTTTGGATGTTTTATTAAAGGAAGTGCTTGGCAGGAGCTGTGGTATCGGAGCAGTGAGCATCTGTGGTTTGTGTGGGCTTCACCTGGAGCTGTGAGCATCCAGCTCTGCGGAAAATGAGCCCATTCATCATCTCCAGTGCCTGAGACACAGCACAAAAAGGGCAGTTTGACCTAATATTGCCCTATAGGAGCTGCAATTACTGCAGTATAATTCATTCCAAATAGATCCAGAGATTTCCTTCCCATAATATCCAGAGTGAAAAAAAGAACAAGCAGGCAGGATTTGTGAGCCAAGCAGGGATCAGATCGATCACCATCACAGGCAGGGCACGAGCTGGGGATCTTGTGGAGGTGAAGGGCAGGACTGGAACTAGCAGAGGTTGGTGTGCACCTCTGGAGACATAATGCTTTTCATTTCTGGGGTTTCAATGATGATCTTAACCCTGAGTGCAGGTGGCAGTATAGTGGGTGATGTGATGGTCATTGTTGGCCATAGTGGTGAATCTCTTGCAGGAAAAGTTGATCCTCAGCTTTTTTCAAGTAAAGTTCACTTGATAAAACTCATGTCTTTGGGGTAGCATGTTCGTTTTGGTTATGGCCTTTTTCAGAAGGAGGCCCACATAAAAAAAAATGTAGAAGAGGGTAAAGTGTGACCCTGGACGCTCCTCCATTCTGATCAGTCCTGGAACACAATTTTGGAGCAGGACACACAGAAACTGGAGTTAACTTGGACACTCAGTGCTGCCTCAACTGGAAGATCTGGCTGTGTGCAGTGAACTCAGTGTTTCTTTGGAATTGCTTAGCACTCAGTTCAGTGTTTTACACATTTCTTGGAATGCAGCCATTACCCAGCAAGGTGGATTTGGGAGCAGGACGAGGTTTGCATGCTGCTCCCATGCTGGGATGAGGGCAGCTGTGGCTCCCCTGCTCCAGTGCTGACCCTGTCTCTGAGGAGCTTGTGAGTAAATGTACATCAAGGGATGGGTGGGATTGACATATTTTTTCAGGCTGTGCCTTTAATTTTCAGACATCTGTCTAACCTGGGAAAAATACATCTTGGTTTTTATTGCAAGCCCCAGAGGCTTATGCTAACAGGCTGTTTTAGAGCTGCCAATAATACCTTCCAGAAAGTGTCTGTGAAATTGTCTGGAGGCCGGATTCTGTCACCACCTTCTCAGGATCTCTCTCCTCACTGGCTTTTTCCATCCCTACCTCCAGTCTGTTTCTTTGTGCTGAGACTCCAAGGAAGACCTGATTCTGCCAGGTCAGCCAGTCCAGGTTATCCACAGGCATGGCCAGGAGGGTCTCAGGTCCTGGGTTTTCAAGTGGGGTGCAGGATTATGAGCAGGGTGTGAAGATTCCCTCCCTTCCCTGTAGAAGGTGTGTTTCCCTTGGCTTCCTCCAAGATGGATTTGATCCCCACGATGCCAGGCAGGTGTCAGGCTCTGATGGATGGGCAGAGACACTGAGTGGCTGGGTAAGGATCCCCTTGGACGTGGCCCTTGGCTCCCTGCCCTGCTCCCGTGCCAGGGACACGGCCCCTCTGCAGCCCACCTTTCCCTTCCATCATCATCATCCTAACCTGCGGAGACAGCTCCATTCAATAATTCATAACCTCGCAGAGTCTTGGTAATAACTAAAACAGGAGCATAAAAATACCCTGTGGGTTGTCCTTCCTCCAGCCTGAAGGTGGAGGGCCAGCAGTGGTGGAGGCTGATGGTTTTTTGGGCAATGATGGATGCAGTAATGGACACAAACCCTTCCTTGCAGACCTTCATCAGGGTAGGGATGTGGGGCAGGAAAACCCCTCTGAGGGTGTGAACATCATGCTGGGTGAGGAAGAGACCAGAGAGAAAGCTCCAGCTAAGATTTTGCTTTTTTGTTTGGTTTTCAGTGTGTCTTAATGATTCACTTGCTCAAGTCTGGCTTTCAAAGAGGATTTGATCATTCAGGAATCAGGATGTTTCTGAAAACCAACAAAACTGGCTCTTACGGAATTTTGCAATGAGTTTTAAATTGTTTTCTTGTCCTCTATGTAACCTATCCTCATGAAATGACTGCATAAGCTAGTTCTGCTTCCTTTGGCTCTAAGGTGAGGTGTGGGTTTATCTCCTATCCCAGGTTCATTCTCACTCTTGTACAGACTTTTCTGGAATCCAAGTAGAGGGTGCTGTGCTGTTTGATTGTTTAGAAGTCACTGGAGTATCTCATGTTCGCTATTTTAACAATTGGAGAGAGGCTTTTATTTTCTCCAGAATCATAAACACAATCTTCAGCGTGTTTTTTGGAAACAATAAAGCTAAACTCTAATAACCACACATTTTCCTTGCTTTATGTGCACACATCCTTGGGGAACAAGGCCTCAAGGACTCTGCTTTTAGCAAGGTTTGAACTTGCTCAGGTTAGAAAGTGCTGGAGAGCTGAATTATGAATTTGCTTTGGTATCTAAAGAAATTTTTTTTTGCCTTTGAAAATGCTCAAGGTGAGCAAAAAAAGCACCCCTGGAAGAAAAAGCCAGTGATGTAGCATGAAGATTTTAGCACCACCATCTGAAAATCATGCTTCATTTAAATGTTGTATCTTGCAAATTCCTCTGTATGAGGACTAATTAGCTCTCTTCCGTCTCTTTCCCGTCCTGTGAATAATACTGTTTTCTTTTAGACGAGATCAGAGGCTCTCGGAGGCAATTTATAAAGGAGGATGCTCTGCTACAGACGGCAAACCACAGCAGGGAGATGAAGGGACACGGCTCCTAAAGTGTTTAGCCACCTAATGGCTTTTTATTTTTGAGTGCAGAAGTTGGTTAGGGCCTGAGCTCCATCTGTGGTGGTGATTTTTTGATGGAGAACTCACTTAACAAGGTAGTTTTCATCCAGAAGTGTTGAGAAATCCAAAATGCCATGAGATGCTCCAGTTTTGAGAATTTTTGGGGGGAGGTGAGGGGAGAAAATCACATCTGCAGAGTGTGACAGGGATGGGCACTGCACAGCATCTCCAGGCTGAACTTACAGAATCTCAGAATCTCACTTACAGAATTATAGAATGCTTTGGGTTGGAAAGGACCTTAAAGCTCATCCAGTGCCACTCCTGCCATGGCAGGGACACCTCCCAGTGTCCCAGGCTGCTCCATCCCCAATGTCCAGCCTGTCCTTGGGCACTGCCAGGGATCCAGGGGCAGCCACAGCTGCTCTGGGCACCCTGTGCCAGGGCCTGCCCACCCTCACAACAAAGAATTCCTAATATTTTGTCTAAATCTAAACCTATGGATAAATTCTTGCGAGCCTCATGTGCCTGGGGCAGGAACCCCAGTGTGGGGGACATCAGAGGAGACAAAATACATCTGTAGATCCTGAAGATTCAGCACCAAAGCTGGAGGAGGGTGGACCTGTACACCCAGTGCACAAATGACCTTGTGGGCTGGAAAGCTGGCAGGAGAGGAAAGAGGAGGGGATGGATAGTGTTGCTGCTGCTGCTTCCAGACAGAGGAGTGTGTGAATGCAGGCAAGTGCCTCTCTTTTTGGGAAGGGAGAGCTTTGATCCAGCAGAGATGGACAGCCTGTGGGCTCTGCTCACCATCCTGGGCAGCAGGAGTTAATTACCAGGGCTCTGTCACAGGGACATTTGCCACCACCATCTTTTCAAGCTAACATGGAGCTTGCACGTCCCAAGCCCTTTGATGCTTGTCTGAGAGCGTCAGGGCTCTCTGCTCTCCAGAAGGAGTTCTTCGCGGAAGAGTGATAAATGTGCTTAATTTTTGCAGAGCTTGTAGCCTGGTTTTATCCCAGGATCCGTCTCTGGAGGTTTTATTAGCTGATGGTGTCTGTAGGAAAAAGTCAAAGCGACTAGACAGGAACAGCCGTGGAATTGATGTAGGAAGCAAGAGCGTGTTTTGGAGATAATGTTTCTCGTTCTTTACGTGCTGTGTGCCGAGTTTGGGCAGTGCATTTCCAGTGCTCACAGAGTTTTACAGCTGCTGCTGCTGCCAAAAACCCCTCTGGCTGGCCTCCCCCTGGGGCAGGCTGTGAGCAGGGATGGGTGCCCTGCTCTGGAGCATAGGGACTGCTGGCAGGTGACAACCATCCTGTCCTGGTGTGCCTCTGGTGAGCCTGGCACAGAGGGAGCTCAGCTGGGCTCCAGGTGTCAGGAGAGACCCAGGAGCACTGCTGGGGGGAGATGATCACCCTTCCTTTGAGCCTGGCACAGACATGATTTGCAAGCATGTGTTGATGCGTTCTTCTCGGAGGAAGCCAGGCACTAAATCATCACCTTGCATCCTGCATGCAGATTCGTCCAGGGAACTTATTTAATTAGGGGATAAATTTAGAAATCAATTATTTGCAGAAACAGTTTCTTTCCCTCTAATGAGGCTGCAGGATTCATCCCCCTCTGCCACTTTCCCATGACCTTTGTGCATGCAGATCAAGGGGAAAAACGCTCCATGTGTCCTCTGTCTCATGGTAGGTATCCCTTTTTGGGCAGCTCCTGTACAGTTTTCACCAAGGCCCTTGTTAGGACAGCAAATGAGAGCATGCTGCTGCTGGATTTAATGGTTAGGGTACTAAATAATGACAAGAATTAGCTTTTCCTGCTGGGGAAGGAGATGGGAAGCTGTAGGGAAAGGCTGGAATGGGTGGCTGGGTGGTGTCTGTGGGTGGTGTCTGCTTCAGGCTCTGGTCTCTGCCACTTTGTTGCTTCCAATCTCTGACAAATTGCTCTCTTCTCTTATGCCTTACCCACTTTTAAATGGGGAAAAATTATTTTGCTCCCAGGCTCTGAGAAGCCTTAATAAATTTGGTTGCTTTTATTATTTAGGATTTTAATGTCTCCTCATCTTACAATGCCGCTTTCTGAGCCCTGCAGCGACTTTGCTGTGCTCTTATATCAGCTGCTTGTGTCCAGTTCACTGCAGGGGAGTCAGCCCAGAGAGAGGTGAGAATTTTCACATCCAATCTCCGTAAATCTTTTGCTTCTGGCAGCCTCCAAGGGCAGCTCCTAAGGGCAGCCTTGGCTTCAGGGCTGAGGCTGCCCAGGTGGTTTGTCCTGCTTACTGGGGTCTGGCAGCCTGGGCTGGCATCTTAGGGGGCAGCAGTCTGCTCTCCCATAGCCCTTGATGGGCTTTTCTGTAAAACTCTGGTGGTGCTTGGCCAGTGGGAGAATGTCAGTGTGCTGGGCTGGGACAGTCTGAGCCATTTTTGACAGAGTGTCCTGGGCTGGGACACTCTGGGCATTCCTGTCAGAGTGTCCTGAGAACCTCTCTGGGTGCTGGGGTAAATAAATATGCAAGGTTGCTCCTGGGTTAAGCTGTCATAGTCTTAAAGAGAAACTAATATTCTGTGAGGTTGTAAGAACTCATTTCTGTAAGTAAGAGCTGGATTTGGGGTTTGTTGAGTAGCCCAGACAAAACCTGGGTACATGACTGGTACGTTGGGTATCTGGAAGGCTCTGGAGGCTATTCAGGGAGTCAGCACTCAAAAGTCTCTCCTGGAGAAGAGAGAAGATTCTTAATCCTTTGGTAACCAGTGTGGATGTGTGCCTTGACAGCAGAGAAGGGACCCTGTGAGTGAAGGAGCTCCCATCACAGTCCAGGGGGAGGGGCAGCAGCAACTGGTCATTCCTGGTAGCTGATATTTTTGCCTTCTTGGGCTAGGGCACACCCAGAGTTTTCAGGCTATTTGGCTTTTGATGCACCCACCTGCTGCGCCAGGTGACACAGAGGCAGATCCCAAGTAATCCACCAGCTGCTTTTTTTTCTTCCCTGAAAATACCCAACCAGCTCCTTCTCCTTGGAAAAGAACATCCATCTCTCAGCAGGTGGAACTGTCTTAGTGTTTGTACAAGGTGAGCAGAGCTTCTCTCTCCTGTTTTCTTCTCCTCCTCTGCCTGTTCCATCTTCCCTTTGGGAGGGCAGGTCCGTGGAGGAAGTGTTGTAGAAAAGTTACTTCTCAGTGTGAGCAGAGCCCTGAGCTATCAAACTGCCTTATCATTTTAAGAGGTGTGTTTCCCAAAGAGAGGTTTAAAAATGCAGAGGACTTATAAAGCTGGTGGCTGGTGCTAATGGAGCTTGGAGCCGTGCTCACCCCTCAAGGCTGGCGCTTGCTCCTTGGCAGCTGTAAAGCAAATGCACCTCTCTGCTTTGTCCTGGAGCCTGCCTGGCTCTGCCACACTCTCCAAATCACCTCAGTAGGTCATGTTGCCCTTCTGCTCCTGTCACAGCTTGCAGGGAAGACAAGCACATTCCCTCTGTGTCCCTTTGTGGCAGTCCTGATGCCCACCCTGCTGTGCCAGGCTGCCCCTGCCCTCTCCCAGCCCTCAGCTCCTGCAGAAACTCACAGACAAAGGGAAAATTGCTATTGCTGCTGTTACCTGCGCAAGGAGGAGGCCAGAGGGGTGGCTGTCCAAACATCTTCCCCCTGCACAAGCCTTGCCTAGTGCCATCCTGACACTGCTGCTCTGCTGCCATGTGTCTGTGTTGGAAGCTGTCCTGGGAAAAGGCATCTCCCAGTACCCAGGAGAGGGAAGCAGGAGCAGTGCAGGCAGGTGGGGGCTGACTGGGCTCCGTCCCTCTCTTTCTCTGGGATCTGGGTTATGACATCAGCAGAACCCATCTGGCCCTGATTCCACGTGCCAGCATTCTCTGTGCTCCTGGGAACTGTGCTGCCATTGCAGGTGATGCACAATGCCTCTCCCTGTGCCCTCTCTGTGTCCTTTCCCTGTGTCCTTTCTCTGTGCCTTCCCTGTGTCCTTTCTCTGTGCCCTCCCTGTGCCCCTTCTCAGTACACTCCCTGCCCTTCCTGTGCCCTTTCCCTGTGTCCTTTCCCTGTGCCCCTTTTCTGTGCCCTCCCTGTGTCCTTTCCCAGTGTCTTCCCTGTGCCCTCCCTGTGCCCCTTCCCTGTGTCATTTCTCTATGCCCTCTCTGTGCCTTCCCTGTGCCCTTTTTCTGTGCTCTCTCTGTGCCTTGCCCATCCACCTGCCCTGTGGTCCCTTGGCTGCAGTGAAAATTCCCGTTGGTGGTTATCAGAGGCAGCAACTCTTCCTGTGGTTTTGTCATTGGACCCTTCAGATCCATTCAGGCTCCAAGCACAGCTCTGGTGTCACCATTGAAGCACTGTGAGATGCTGAGCTCTGCCAGGGCTTGGGGATTAAATCAGGGTTTCTTTCTTATCCAGGTGCCTTGTGGAGGCTTTCAAAGGCCATTCCTCTGGATGTGTGGTGGCAGTAGACTCTCTAAGGCTTGTAGTGGTCCTGCAGGAGCCAGGCAGGGTTTTCAGGCAGGTTGGAGTCCCACACAGGGTTGGAGCAGGGATGGAGAGGTGTCCTGTGTGGCACCTGGAGTGGGGCAGGTCAGGTCCGTGCGGGGCTCAGGGCTGGTGGCATTGCCTGTGCTGATGCAGCAGATCTGCTCATTCCCTGCCCATCACTGAGTCTTCTGAGCCAGGAAATCCCCTGAGTCTGCATGAAAACCTGTCTCACTTAATCCACCCTGAGCACAGAGCTGTGTGCCCATTACCTTCAGAAAAGCTTCACAATCACAGACACGGATTTCTCTAACACAGATTGATTGGACCATCACTAAATGATGCTTGTGCCTTTTAGGTAGACTTTGTTCTCCTTGTTTGTTGGGTCTGTCTGTTGTTGGGTTTGGGGATCTGGAGTAACTGGGAACACAGGACTGTCCCAGCTTTTCACAGCAGCAGCTTCCCTGGACCAGCAGCTCTTTCTCTTGTGAGAGAGACAACTCTTTTCCTTGTGCCTCCAGGTGCTGCTTCAAAAGTAAAACCTGCACTTCTCTTGAGTGAGCCAGGAGGCTCCAGAGAAGGGGCAAAGCTTGAGATTTTACTAAAACTCTAAAGAAAACTCCCATGCCCTAACAGAAGGGTGTAGAGTGGGGAAGGAGAGAGAGAAGGAGAGTGAAATCCATGCATCCAGGCACCTCCTTCACACCCATCTCTCTGGCATCTTGCCCTTCACCTCTGCAGAATGAACAAAATAGAGGCTCTGATGATTGAAGTCACATTCCTTCATCTGCTTTTTCCTCATGGCAGCATCATTAAGAATCCCAGGATGAACTAGGTTGGAAAGACCCTTGAGATTATCTAGTCCAGCCTATGAGCCGACAGCTCCTCCTCAGATAAACCCTGGCCCTGAGTGCCAGGCTGTTTGTAAACACATCCAGGGACAGTGACTCCAGCAGCTCCCCGGGCAGATGATTCCAGTGCCCAGTCACACCACGGAGGGTGTTTGAGTACCCCAGTGCTGCTCCAAGCCTGGGTGTCCCCTCTCTTTAAAGCCACACCCAGGAGTGCTCTCCCCTTGCTCTCCCATACCTGGTGCTTCTCATTCCAATGGACATGGCTCACCCATGTGCCAGCAGCTCCTGCAGGACCAGGTTCCAGCCTTGTCTCCCTCTGTGCCTTTGGCTCCCACCGCCGGCCAGGGGGGAGCCTCTGTGACAGGAAAAGAATTGAATGGAAGGGAATTGAAAGTCAAAGGGCTCTGTAATAATTTCAGAGTGCCTGAGGCAGCACACGGAAGCCCTGGCATTATAAATAAGGGTAATGTGCTGTAGCCTGAATTGCAATCAAAGCAGCTGCAGGAGCACACCGTGTGCTGAGCTTCTCTGGGCTTTGTGAATCAGATCTGTGGGCAGCGCAGGCAAATCAATATCTGCTCCCTGGGGTGTTTAGGGACCCTAAAGCCTGGGATTAGAAAGGCTAAAGGGATGTGGGGATGGTGCAGAAGGCTCCAGAGCCAAGACCAAGAGAGCTGAGTTGGAGCAGCCCAACCCTCCGGCTGTCTGAAGTGTTTCCAGGGGCTAAGCCTGGAAGGGCTGACTCTGTCCTTCCTGCTCACCCTGGCTCATCTCCTGGAGGATCTCCTGCAGGCTTTCCATCCCAACTGAGCAGATTTTCTTGGTTTTGGGCTCCTGTTGAGCTTGGGATCTGCCCTCACCTTCAGTCACACTGCTCTGGTTGTCACGAACCCTGTGGTCCCACATCTCTGTGTCTTTGAGGTGGCCAGTCCCAGGAGCATGCCTAAACCTGGCTGCTTGTTCTCCTCCTTCCAGCAGTCTGAAAACTGTCAAACCCACTTCCCTGCCAATCCCATTTTGCCTGTCCAGGGTCAGATGTGTGATGCTGCTGGCAATGAGATGCAGAGAGTGCTCCAGCCTGCCCTTGGTGCCAGTGGCATCCTTGCACTACCCCAAGACCAGGCTGTCTCTAGCTCTCCTCCACCCAGCATCAAGCCTTGGATTTGGCACTGCTGGCTTAGAACAACTGGACTTGATGATGTCAGAGAGATTTTGTAATTCAAACCATTCCATGATTCAGTGTCCATGCAGTCCCACACA
>VRYO01002223.1:2635666-2673962 GCA_009812075.1 Sialia sialis
TGCCATGGCAGGGGTGGCACTGGATGGGCTTTAAGGTCCCTCCCAACCCAAACCTTCCATGATTTTATGATTGCTCTCTTTCCCACAGGTGGACATAACATCATCACACCAGTGCAGCTGGGCTTATCCCAGCTTGAATGGGAGTGGGGAGGAAGCTGAAACCCTTTTCAGAGCTGGGCTGATCCCCACTGTCCCCAGCCAACAGCTCTGTGAGGGATCACTCCAGATCCTGTGGGCTTTGGGCACATCCCCATTCCGGCTCCTTCAGCCCCAGCATTCCCTCAGATTGGCCCTTCTTTGTGGGGTGCCTGGCTTCCCTACCCAGCAGTGTTTTGTCCTCCTTGGTGTAAAACTTCCCAGTGGATTCCATTCCTTCCCTCCCCTGTGCTTGCATGGTGCTGTGTCCTGTGGGATGGCTGGCAGCACCACTGGACCTGGCTTCTCCAGAGATGCAAAACGCTGCTTGAGCCTTCCTCTGGCTCCTTGCAGCTTGTCTTGCTGATGGCAGCACTGGAGCTCCTGTCAGCCAGCTCAATGGGAGAAAAAAACCCTGGTGTGACATGAGTAATGAGGTAGTGAAGAAGGCACAACATCTGTGTCATCATTTCTGCACCAGGAGGTCAACCAGATTCATCAAACATGCACTTCCAGCTTGTGATGTGTTTAGAAATTAATTAAGATAGGGAGAGAATTGCTGCTGCAGCACATTTTCTTATCTGAAAGGTATTAAAAAGCTAAATTGATCTCCAATGAGCTGTTTTTATTAAATAAAAAAAAAAATAAACCAACAAAAACTAAAAGAAAAGCTCTAAAACCCCTGGGTTCAGCATGTCCCTGTGTGAGGATCATGTGGGGAGAGAAGGAGCTGCTCACCTTGATGTGGAGGTCTCAGCATCCCCAAATCCCTGGGATGGGGATGGGAGCTGCAGGCTCTGTGCTGATGGCAAACCAAGCAATCCTCAGACCATCACCAGTCCTCCCCACACTGCTGGAGGGAGCCCTCAGTTCTGTCCTGAGCTTCTTCAGGGTGGCCAGAGGGACTGGTGGGCTCTGTGCTGGCTCAGGAGCTCAGGGCAGAGGGGCTCAGTGCCTGCAGTGCTAGGCTCAGCTGAACTCCCCAGTCATGCAGGAGCACTGGGACTGCTACACAGAGCAGTTTTGCAGGTCTGTGCTGGAAGAAAGTGCCACTCTCTCACCCTGACACTGTTGTGGCATCTGCTCTTCCCCAGGATGGGACCTTCTTTGGCTTCGAGTTCCATTTCCATTTTAATGTGCCATTAACCAACTTCTTGCTGTCTGGGAGAAGGAGCCTCTTTCATCCACCTTCCCCCTTCTCTTCACTCTCCTTTGCAGAGTCAGTATAAAACAGGGACTAAATGTGGTTAATGATGTGCTCTGATATTTAGGGAATTCATTTTGAGAGGATTTGTCTTCAAATTGTCACTTTTGTGACAATGACACCTGTTACATTAATAATTTTTCACCAATCTCTCGGTTTTCCACCTTAGCTCCAGTGAATACATTAGACCCTTTATGGCTTTCTCTCCATCAGACTTTTTCCACCCCACTGTGTTAAAATATGTAACTGGAGTGTTTGATTTGCATCTCTGATAAAGGAAGGCTGAATAAATGTTCTCAGTTCATCTGAACTGAGCAGCAAACTCAATTTTCTCATCTCATCCCCAGAGCAATTGAGGTTGGTACTGGGGGGAAAAGCAGCCTTGGGAAGCACTGGGAAGGGGTTTGGATTCTGCAGATGGCATCAAAGACGTGGGAGTGATCTGCAGCCTGAGAAAATTTCCCCAGCCCTGACGTGCCAAGAATCGAGGAGGGAAGGGAAAACGTAAAAACTCCCATTGGAAAAGTGGCCAGTGTGGTCAGGGGGTGTGAGAGCTGGAAAGGGGGATGCTGAAATCGTGAGGAGAGGAAGGAAGAAATGCCAGAGGGAAGGTTTAGGGAGTGGGGTGAGGAGCATTGGAGCAGTGTGGGCTTGTGGCACAGGGTGGGACATGCTCTGTGCCTGCCCTCGCCCCCGGGCTGGGTCCTCTGCCTGCCGGTGGCACTGAGAGGGTATTTTTATTTTTATTTTTATTTTTATTTTTATTTTTATCCATTTGCTGATCTCAGAGGCTTGTCTTGAACTTGTTCCCTTCCTTCCTCCTCCCCACTCTTCCCCTTCCCACCATCTGTCTGGGAGAAGCACTCACATCCACAGTGCTGCAGGGTGTAGCTGGTGGCCTGACCTTTTGGTGGTGGTTTTTTTTTTTCCCCAGTGTGGGACAAGCAGATGGAAATCCAGGTTTCAGTGGGGTGACTCTGCCTCAGCTCCTGGTTTCCATCCCTCTCCTCCACAGGCAGGTTCTCACCGTGCTGCTGGGCTCCAGGAGAGAGCAATTCCACGTGGGAGCCCTGTGCTAATCCTGTGTGTGAAGTGCTGGGAGTGCTGGATTTGTACCTTTGAAACATTGACGTAAACACAGAAATGCTTTGCAGCTCCCAGCCTGGATCTAATTGCTTTAAACTGCCAGGCTCCAAGGTACATATGGCATTAAAATTGTCAGGAAATGTTATTCCAGAAAAACTCCTGTGGATGCTGCCTCCTGCAGTGGTGGCTGGGAGTGGGTGGCCCCTGGCTCTGAGGCAGTACCTCACCAGGAGAGTGTTTTCCTGGGATGCAGGCCTGGGAATGCTGGCAGGGTGGAGGGTGATGTCTCCTCGCTGGTGAGGCTGTGCCTGACACTGTTTAGTCCCAGCAGGAATATTGTAATCCCCATCCTTCTGTTGGTACAACATCTGCTCTGACCCAGGGCCAGGAGCCTCACTTAGCTCCCACATCCCCAGGAGGAGCCTGTGGGCTTCAGAGCTGGGCTGGTCTTCAGACAAGCAGCAAAAAGCCTTTTTTCTTTCTTTCTTTCTTTTTTATTTTCTTTTTTTCTTTCAAACCTTGTGTTATCATCGCTCCTCTCAGCTGTTACTCATGTTTGAATGTGAGTTGGAATTGTTTGCATCACTTCAACATGTCAGTGTCAGGCGCTGGCTCGTGTGGAGGTGAGCTGTGCTCAACCTCACGCAGAACAGCTTCAAGGTGGTTGGGAGAGAGGTTACATTACAGCACCACGAAAAGCTGAATTCTCATTAGATTGGTGAATCCTGAAGATGGGAGTAAAGTGTTAACGACAGGATGAAATGCAACATCATATTTTTCCCCAGAAATATATTTGCTCTCAGTTTGGGCTTTCCTTTTTTTCCCATTTAAAAATAAATTGGACATGGTTTCACAAGGCACTGTGATGCCGTGAAAAGGCAGAGCGCTTTTTGTTCAGGGAAGTGTCAGAATGAAATGTTTCTACTCTTCAACACTTTCTATATCTTCCCCAAAACCACTTACACTTTAGTTTCAGCTGATGTGAAACTGTCTGAGCAGATAAACCGTTCCTGGAAAAAAACACCTTTCCAGGCTCAGTGTGGAGCAGCAGTGCCTGGAGCAGGGCAGATGTGGTGCTGTGGGTCTGATCATCACCCTGAGTGCCTGCAGCCTCTGCAGTGCCTGCTCCTGGGGCAGGGCATGCTGGCAGGAAACAGGGAAGAAGCTCATGTATCCATGATTTTCTCTGGCCATCTGTTTTAATTTGGAGGACAGGTGTCTGTTAAGAAAGGCAGGAGCCTCTCTGAAATGGAGAATATAAACCCCTCTCTCTTCAAATTATTACAATTTTGAAATCAAAGGGCTCTCAGGCAAAGATATGGGAATTAGGAATAGCAGTTCTTTACTAGGAAAATTAAAATAGAAATACAGCACTACAAAGAAACAGACCCCAAACCCTGACAGAGTCAGAATACAACCTGACACCCCATCAATCAGGGTGTTGTCAGCAGTGCCATTCAATGGTGGCTGCAGTCCTTATGCTGTGTTAGATGTGGTTCAGTTGGAGCAGTGCTCCTGGACAAGGGGCAGTTTCCTTCTGAAGATTCAGTGATGATGTGGAAAAGTCCGATTTTCCTGTGGAGTCCAGGGGAAAAGGGCTGCCTTAATGTCCCAAAACCTCTGGTTTTATCTTGGTGAGAAACTTGGGCTCTTCCCCCTGGCTGGAGCATCTCCCAATGGGATGCAGTAATTTTATCAGTCCCACAGTGGGACTCAATGGCCATGAGCAGAAGAGAGCTCCCTGCAGGAAGGATGTGTTGTGAAAAGATAAAGAACACTGCTCCAGCTGGTTTATAAAATATGGCCATTAACAGGAGATGTCCCCTTTGGAAATAAAGAACACTGCCCCAGCTGGTTTCAGTGGATGGCCCATTAGCAGAATATCTCCCAGGGAGACCAGGATCACTGCCCCACCCTCAACAATGGTGATAGAATAGATACCTTTTATCACACCCAAGACACCATCCTTAGGTTGCTCATGCACACTTCTGTGTGTGCCTGGGTCTTGCTGCTTTGGAAGTTGGGCAAAATTCCCACTGGCTTAATTGGGAGCAATATCAGGCCAAGTGTGGTTATTTTTACCTGTCGCTGCTCCCACTGCACCTCTTCCCTCCCTGCTCCATCCCCTGGGTGAGGGGGAACGAGCTCTGTTTCAGCTCTCCAAAGGTCTCTGCCAGCTCTGAGCAGGAGCCTTGTCATGGAGTCTCATGATGTGCAGCAAAGGAAAAGGGAGAGATTAAAAATAGGAATTGTGCTTATTGTTAAAATCCAATTCTATAAAAACTGCAGGTAAATGGCAGTTTATGAAGGGAGCTGGTTGACTGGCTTGGCTTTGCCTCAGTGCTTCTGGCAGTGTCTGGAGAGGGAGTGAGTGGGAACACCAGCCCCAGCCCTGCTGGGATGCACATGGATTTCAGGGCTTGGATATATTTTTCATTGTGTTTCCCTTTATCCAACAGGAAAACTGGTGGTTTTCCTTTCTAGCTACCTCCTTTTAATCTCCTCAGGGGAGAGGAGACCACTTTACTCTTTATTCATATGGAAGTTGACGAATCTGCCTGCATGTGGATGGCAGCAAAAAGCAAAACCCCTGATGCTTTATCTGTGCCAGATGTCTCCTTTTCCCTTCCCAGCGTTGGAGCTAGGTAGCAGCTCCTCACCAGCCATTCCTTGGGCAAGCCTGAGCTTCCCTGCTGCCCTGACTGTGGTTTTCCTCATTGTTGCAGCCTGGTGGGAGCAACAATTGTTAGGGGAGCAGACAACACTCCCAGTGTGGAATTTTACTGCTTATTTGGCATCTTTGGAGCATCATTTTGGGTCGGTTGGGTAATGAAGGAGTAAAGGGACAGGCAGCCCCATGTGCGGCGGGGGGATGTCTGGAAGGTGCTGGGTAGTGCCCCAAACAGAGTCTCTCACCATAATTTAGCTGCAGGTTTCACTTGGCATTTCCAAGAGACCCATCATTATTCAGGGCAGCACTGAGGCTGCCAGCCTTCCTCTGCCTCAGAAGTGAATGATTGAAACTGTCCCAGCTCAGGTGCTGGGATGCAGCTCAGCCAGGCAGGTAGAGGCTGGATCTGATCCCACCCTGCATCCTTGGGGTGTTTGGGACCTTGGGATGGCTCAGAGCAGCTGCTTTTCCCACTGCTCTTCCTCAGGATGGGGATTTGTCCCCCACACCCTCCCAGCTGGGTTCAGACACATCTTCGTCCCCTTAGACATTGGTCCTTCATCCCCTCACAGAGCTGGGATGTGCTGAGGGATGAATATTGGGGTGCTGGTTGGGGAGGGTGGGGTGAGGATGGACTGGTGGCTGCCAGCCATCCACAGCGCAGGGGTAGGCAAGGAAAGGCTTGTTTACAAACGGCAAACAAAAGCAGGGATTGCTGCAAGTCATGGAAACAAACAGGAATGAGACAGCAGCTCCAGGTAGGGCCTGAATCTGTGCTGAGGATTCCTGGTGCCTGCAGACAAGCTGTGAGATGTCTCTGGGCTGTGCTGAGCATTTGGTTATCAAGTCAGGCTTGTGCCTTAGGCTGAGGCTGTGGAAAGGATGTGGATGTGAGTGTGGGTGTGAATGTGGCCATGCCCTCCCTAGCTGGGAATGGTGTAAATTACCATGGAAGCTTTTCTGCCCACTTTAGATGAACTGCAAGGAGGTGCTGGTGCTATCACTGTCTGTGGTGTCACTGCCAGATATTATTTTCTTTTCTTTTTTTTTTTTTAATCCTGTTTTTCACCAAACATCTTGAGAATCAGTTGCCTGGTCATGCTGGACTCACAGATCTTAGCTTCCCCTTTGAGGGCTATTTTAATCTTGTCTTGAAGCATCCTTGGGTCAGGTTTGGGGCCACCCTTTCCCAGATCCACCTGGGACACTGGTGGCTTGTGCTGAGATGAATGCTGTGATTCTCCTCTTCCTCTCTGTGTGCTTGAACTGCCTCTGCCACAGACCCCAGCTCCTGCTCTGGCTGTCTGGGGCCAAGGGGAGGAGGAGGAGTCCAAAGTGGTGTTCTAGTGGCTGCTGCTGAGTCCTGGGAGCTGGGGAATGGCCTCGTCACACCAGAGAAGTGAAGTGACCTGGTTCTTCCCCCCCTTATCCCATGTGCTGGGAAGGGAGCGATGAGCAGGGCTGTTCAGTGGCTTGTGTTTGTGCTGTCCCCCCATGACAAGGAGAGAGGGGTTCATGAGCATCTCAGCAGCCTCAGTGTGCCCTGCAGGGAGGGTTTAGTGACACAGAGAGATCTTTTGACCGAACTGCTCCTGCCTTAGGATCCTGACTACATTGGATTTGGCTGCCTCTACCCCTGCATATCCCACCCTGGGCCTGTGAGCTCATGGCTGTGCTCCCAGGGCTGTCTGGAGCATCCCAGGTGTTGCAGGGACAGCTGAGCCTGCAGGGTAGCTGGTGCCCAGCTTGCTGATGTGATGCAAAACGAGCATCAATGACAGTCATGTGCTGTGTGTGTTTGCCAGAATGATCACATTTCACCTGGCCATGCCTTTGCTGATGTTTGTGCCTCTGCTGGCACCCAGTCTCCCTCCTTTCCATGCTGCAGTGTTTTCCCATCACCTGTTCTGCTGCAGTGGCTGGGAGGGGGCTGTACACGCCCCCCCAGGATAATCCCCCTTTGCCCAGCTGGGTGTGAGAGAGTCAGGTTGTTCCTGGGTTGGATAGCTGGGGTTGTCCCCCTGCTCTTCTGATCAGTCTCCTTCCTTCTCTTTGCAAAAAAGAAAAGGTTAATTAAATATTGGACTCATCCTGTCATTCTCTGAGATGCTGTGGTTCTCTAGCAGCAGTTTTTTCACCCTGGGTGTTTTCTGGGTGCTGGTGAGCTCCTTCCTGCACAGCATCCTCAGCAGAGGAGCCACCTCCATGGGATCTGCTGGGGAGGAGAGGCTCCCCACCCCCCTGCCTTTTTTAGACCATGAAATTTTGAGGCAAAATCCCTGTTTCACCCCAGTCCTGCTAGCACAAGTGTCCATTAATCCCTGTGGGATTGCTGGGGGTGAGTGCAAGGTCCTCCTTTTGGGGGCTCCCTACAGGGGGAGTGTGCAAAAGTGCCCCTGCCTGTGTTTGCTTTCCCTTTGCTGGCTGGGGGATGTGGGGAGGGCAATACCTTTGTCCTGGCCACTGAGCAAAGCAACGGCCCCAGATTATGTTCACTCACCTCCTGCCACAGCTCTGTCTCCACAGCTTGGACATAGCAAAACAAGTAGTGTGGGATTGTTTTTTCTTTCATTTTAAAACTTTTTTTTTCCCCTTGTCTTCTTCCTCCTTGGCACACAGGTCAACTCCAGACAAGCTCTCCATCACATGTCCCTTGTTTTTTGTGTGTTATTTTTTCCCCACTGCTGCCCTTGCCAAGAGAAGGACATTGTAGAGCTGCTGAGGCTGGCAGGGGCTGTAATGCTGCCTGCCAATAGCCTCGGTGCCTGAAAAGACTTAAGAAATGCAAGCTCCAAATTAGCTCCCAAATCATCTTCTTCCCTGTCTGGGGCTGGAGAGCCCCTCAGAGGCAGCCCTGGCTCCCGTGTGTCACAGGGCTCTGCAGGCAGCAGCCAGCTCTGCTGTGGGGCTGGGGAGGCTTGGCCTGGAGAGCACAGCATCCCCCCTGTGTTCCCACATCCCGTGGGGACAGCGGGAAGAGCCTCAGCATGGCTGGAGCACTCCAGGGACAAATGCCATATGTCCCTCCTCCCAGCATTGCCCCCCTGCCCAGTTCCCTCCTGATATAACCAGGGAAGTGCTGGGGCTGCTGGAGGGCAGGAGGGGAAGCACAGAGCTGATGGACATCTGCTGAGAGCCTCCCAGGGGAGGCAGGAGCCCCATCCTGTGCTTGCCCCAAGGATGCTGCTGAGAGCAGCCAAGGTCAGGGCACCATTGGCAGCACACGCGACAGTGACATCTGGGGCCAGCAGAATCTGGAGGAGAGGAGCAGGAGGCATGCTGGCTGTGTGTCTGCTGGGGAAGGGGACAACCTGTGCCCTGGCCAGCTGTTCCCCTCATTTCTGCCCTTGCCAGCAGCTGGTGAGATGGGAGAGGGGCAGCTCTGTGTCCCTGTGCTCTGCCTGGGCACGGTAGCCACAGGGCAGAGCTCTTTGGAGAGAGCTGCTCCTGGAGCAGCCGAGCCTGGGGAGCAGCACTGAGACCAGTGCTGCTGTTTTGGCATGGCTGTGTCTCACAACTTTGTCTTTGCTTCTGTTGTCGCCTCTCAAGAGACAAACAGAAAGGGCTCAGCTTTGCTGTGTCTCCTGGAAATTCAGGCTCCAGCTCTGCAAATGCCCTGAGGTTCTGCATCCCCCCTGGCACTCCAGCCTTCACACTGAATGCAGATTGCACTTTAAATGTCTCTGTAGGTGGATTTTAGTGCTCAGGTGCTTCAGGCAGAGCACAGGCATCACAACTGATCAGCTCTGCGAACCCCAAACCATCCCAGGAAGGGCTCTGGTGCCATGGGGCTGCTCACATCCCATCTGGATTTGCCGTGGGTGAAGATGATCATGGTTCCTCGAGGGCTGAGGATGTGTTGCTGTGCTTCTGAGGCTCAGGGATGTTGTGCTGCTGCTGCCAGCATCGCTCCTTCCCAGCCCTTGGAGGTGGCACGTGCGTGGGAGAGGGAGCAGAGCTCCACAGAGCTGCCTGGGGCACTGAGTCTGTCCCTTCATCCTAACAGCAGGCACCTTGGGAAACAGCACAGGAAAATCCCACTTCTACGGCAGTGCAACTTAGGGTTTGTATTATTATATATTATTTTTTTAAGGCTCTGTCAGCTCTCTCCCCCTCCCCATGATGCACAGCCAGCTCTGAAGCAGAAGTGATATTTTCTGCCAATGCAATGATTAGCCTTTCTGCTAATGACCCACGAACAGTGTCCAAAATAAATGAGCCCAACCTGCTCATCTTATTAGCCAAATGATTGCATAGAAAGAGGAAATATCTGCAGAAACAGCTTAGGCAGCTGTAATTTGGAAGCGTGGAGGAGTCACTGTATGGAGTATGGAGAGGAGCCATATGTCTTCAAAAAGCTGGGAGAACTCTTGTGTTATTGGGGTGCTTCTGCCATCCCCTGCTCCCCCTTCTGTGGAATGATTGTGCAGGGCTGGAGCTGTGTCTGTCCTCAAATTCTGTTGGTTCCTGGGGCTGGAAAGCTGGAGACAGGTAGATATTTCTCCTCCTGTGTTCCTTGTCTGGTTTTTGGCTTCCCACATCCTGTAGGTGACAGGCAGCAGCCGTGGGGTTTGGTCAGGAGAGCAGCTGATGCAGTAGCCAGTACCAAGCTGCTCTTCAGGAGCTGTTCTTGTGTCCTTCAGGATTTTCCCAAAGCACTTGGCAAGGTTGTGGAACATCCTTGTTTGGCACAGAGAGGGATGAGGAGCAGAAAGGGGGAGGTGAAGGCAAGGGAGGTTTCTGCAGAGAAGGGAGGTGAAGGGGGTCTTGTGATCCTCCTCACAGACTTGGTGATACTGAAGTAAAACAAGAATTTGCTCTGGAAGGCTTTTCAGGCGTTGTGTAAATGCAGGAGAGAAGTGGGGCTGGCTCCAGGAGAAGAGCAGAGCATGAGGATGGGGGAATATTTGGAGAAACTGGAGAGCTGAGTGTGAAACTCTTTCGGATTTTGGGAACAGCTTGACCTTCTCTGGGAGGTGTACTCAGCTAGAGAGGTGGGTTGTCTTCCCAGTTGCTGCATGTGTGTCTCAGTAGGTCTCTTGCCCACAAGAAGGGCTGTCCCTGGGTGAGGTGACAGCAGTGTGGCTGTCCTGGAGAAGGGCTCTGGGAGCTGACACAAGCCCTGGAAGGCTGGCCCTTGAAGCTGTATCACATCAGAGGATGTGCACAAGCTCCTGTCTTGCATAATAGCAGACAAAACCACACTTGATCCTTTTGTCCCCTGGAGGGAGGGCAGCTGGAGACATGGATAATGATGCACCAGCCCTAAAAACTGCTGAGGAGGGTGAGGCCATCCCCTTGCAGCACCCTGTGTGCAGGCCATGTGTTTCTCTGACACTCTCTGTGGCACAGCTGATGTGAGTTCCACATGCCTGTTCCTTGTCCAGCATCTCAGTTCATGGGGTCCCCTCAGTGCCCTGCTCCCACCAGGATCCTTCAGCAGCTGACAGAACCAGACCCTGCTTGATATTCCATGTCTCTGTTCACATGTCTGCATGTATATTCATGAAACAGAAACTCTATATAGCTATGTGTATATTTATTTTTTACCAAGCTGGGATCTGAAGGGTGTTATACACAGAAATAAGAACCATTTCTTTAATTATCAGTTTAGCTACATTCATATGTAGATACTTCATTGCTTTTTTTCTGCTTTATGCAGACAAATTGTGGACTTCTTTCTTCCTTTCTTAATTAATGGGGGAATTGCAAATTGTGCATTTTTTTCTCCTAAGAAGTTTTGGGTTTAAACGATTATCTGTGTTTGGAAAACATCCTGACAGTGCAAATATTGAAAACTGAAACATTGAGTGGATGAGCAGATGACCCTGGCTCTCCTTGCACCTCTCAGAGCCTTTCACTGAGCTCAGGAATGCTGCCCTTGGTCCCTGGGGCTGAGACAGGGGTGTAGGTGTGGATGGAAGGTTCACCTGCATGCCCCAGGCTGCATCAGTGTACTTGAGAACTTTTCATGTTGTTCTCTTAAACAAGTTTTTCAGGTTAACGCTGAAGTAGTTTGGCTGTGGAAGGTGTGACTGCAGGGTTTTGTTTCTTTGGTTTTTGTTTTTCCATTTTTTGATTGTTTGGCTTTGGCTTTTTTGTTCTGTATAAGTGGGGCAGTTTCTTCTTCAGCACCCCAATTCTTGCACACCTGCCAGCCCTGTCCCTTTGGGACACTCAAAGGAGAACTTAGTTCCCAAGGATGAGGATTTGCTTTTCCACAGGATCTGTGGAGCAGAAGGGATTTGGAGTAGTCATTGAATCCACCTCTGTGCCCTCTGGCAGGATCAATAACCCTTTGTCACTGGTGATGGATGTTTCTCTGTCCTGTTCTGCAAGAATTCCCGGTCCCTGTGGGCTGCTGTTCCAGCCTGCCCTGTCTGACAGGGATCAGGGTCCAGCAGCCCCAGCAGCGCTCTGCCTCCAGCCCAGCTTTGTGACAGCCCAGGCCTTCAGATAACTCCTGCACCATTTGGACAGATTTAAATAAACAGGAGGTTTGAAGTGATGGATGGAAGCCCTTTTCCTGGAAATGTTTTGCTCTGAGGATTTTGCTGCAAGTCTCTGGCTGCTGGCAGCATGCAGGGATGCAGGCTGGCATCCCTCCAGGGCTGCAGGGGTCGAGGGTGACCAGTTCATGTTTTTCTTTCCAAGCTGCCCTCTGAATGTCGGATTACACCCGTGCTCTGTGATGCCAGGTCCATTCCTCTCTGTCCAGCAGGCACAGGGACATTTGGTTCCTGAGGCAGGGACCTGGATTGCTGAGGCTCTGAGTTCTGGGATTTCATTCCCTGGAGCTCCTGTTCAGTCTGTGCAAGACACATTCAGCCTCTGGTTTTAAAACTCACACTCCTGTCCTGTTTCTGTGAGGGCACCTGTGATCAGTGACTGTGCTGCTCTTCTGTGCTTCCCAGCACTCACTGCATTTACCCTGGATTTATGGGTTTATCCTAGTCCCACTCCCAGGAAACACGGGTGGGGCTGCTCCCTGAGGGAGTCTTTCCAAGGGCTTATCCAAGGATTGCAGCCATGGGCTAGAAAGGCTGAACCACCAAATTTCCAGTGCTCTGTCTGTAGCACAAAACAGAGACTCCATTCTTTTTTGGGCTTCCTTTGTTCTGTGGGAAATTACTCTGGAGTGATGAAAACCTGAAAGAAGGTCAGATGCTGAGCACAAGAGCTGAATCCCTGAGGAGTAAGAGGTTTTTTGTTTGGAGCAAGGGGAGGGTTTGAAAGGTGGAGGAGCTTGTGCAGGACAGTTCTGCCTCTCAAAGGGCTCTTATCTCCACCCCAGAGCTCCCTCCTGTCCTTGCCACCCAGGTGAGCCTCTTGGAGCACACAGGGCTGGATATTCATCTCCCAGTCATTCCTTCCCTCAGGCCAAGCTGTTTCTTTTGCAGGGCTCTTCTGAAGATGGGAGCATTGAATAAACTGGGCTTAATTTAGATTAGATGTGAACTCAGGCCAGCCACAGGATAAGCACCGCATTGAGGAGATGGGTGGAAGTTGTTTTCCTGCCTCCTACAAGCTAAAAACAAACTGCTGGGGGATGCCTGTGTGTGGTGGGGGGAGTGAGCAAACTAAAGCTCAGTACTCAACAAACAAGGAGTGGAGAGGAGCTTTGTTCTTAAGCTGCATCAAGGGAAAGTTAGGTTGGATATTAGGAAAAAGTTTTTTACAGAAAGGGTGATCAAGTGCTGGAATGGTTTGCCTGGAGATGTGGTGGAGTCACCATCCCTGGATGTGTTTAAAAAAGGACTGGATATGGCACTCAGTGTCTAGTTGAGGTGTTGGGCTGGACTGGACTGATCTTGGAGGTCTCTTCCAACCTCGTGATTCTGTGTGATTTGTGAGCCCAAAGGTGTGGGCAGAAGGACTTTATTAGCTCATTTGAAACATTTTCCTCTCTGTTCCTGTTTAGCTGTGGAATCTAACTTCATTTTGGTATTACATCTAAATTTTCAAAACAGGCCTGTCAAATTACTGAAAGGAAATTTGATTAGAAAATGGCAGCAGGATTGAGGTCTTTGTTTTTCTCTGTTCACACTTTGGCTCAGCATCTGCTCTTTACCAAAAATTCATCATTGGAAAAGTGAGTTTTAGCTCGTCAACACCTCCCAGTTGTGAGGAAAAAAAACTAGGGATGGAAAATCCCTGCCACCTGCTTGTGGCCCCTTGTCTGGGACTGGACAGTCAGGTTGTGCCACCAGGGCTGAGGTGGCATTAGTGGTGACATGGGGACTGGAGGGGACAAGGGTCACAAAGAGTGGGGTGGCTTTGTGCCTTCCCTTGCTCTCTCCTGCTGGCTGCCATCCCCATGTCTGGTGCAGCTGCTGGAACTCCCTGAGCACAGCAGGGGCTGAGCCTTGGAGCACTTGAGTTAGTGGAGGATGCTTCAGCTGGGGGTGCTGGGCTGGTTTGGGGTGAGGGGCAGAGCTCTGCCCATTAATCCCAGCACTTTCTGTTCCCAGTGTCTGCCCAGGCTGTGCTGGCTGGGACCACATTCCAGAGGCAGAAAGGCAGATGAAAAAGAGTTAAACTCTGGCCAGAGGAAGGGACAGAGCTGGAGAACTGGGAACTTCCATCCCAGTGCCCAGGAGAGCTTCCAGGGGGATGAGGAGCTCTTGGGGTTGGAGGAGCAGCTTTCCTTGCCCAGAGCTCTCTTGGAAGCCTGGGAGCAGTACTGGTGTCTCAGACTGGCTCTGAAGTGGCCATGCTGCCAGGGATGGAGCTGGGATCTGCTCCACAGGTATTCACAGATGCTGCAATTAGGCTGGAGACACGGTGTCAAAAACCTGTGGCAAACACCTGCCAGCAGCCCCGGTGTGTGCAACGGGGAGTGGGTTATTAGCCTGTTATTATCCATTTACACAGATAGCCCAGCTAATCAGCTTTCAGATGGGGAGAATTAATTGGTTTCGATTGGAGCACCAGGCACCTTTAATTGAAATGAATCCTTTCCCAAGCAGGCACTTTCTCAGCTGCTGCTGGCTGGGGAGGGGGCTGCAGCCTTTCCCCCACGACCCCCAAGGTGTGGTGCAGCTGAGCTGGGTGAGCCATGCCCTGCAATCCTCCCTCCATCTGTGAAGGAGCTCTTGTTTCTCCACCCCTGCATCCCACCCAGATGCACTCCAAACCCTCTGCTCCCAGCTGGGATGGAGAGTGAGTCTCAGATTGTTTCAGCCTCTGGGAGCAAACCAGCACTGCCACCTCTGCTTTCCTCCTGTTGACTTTGATGTCCTGCATCCATACAGAAAAAAAAAAAAAAAAACCCAAAAAAAAAAAAAAAAACCCAAAAAACCAAAATAAAACAAACAAACAACAACAACAAAAAAAAAAAAACAACAAAAAAAACCAAAAACAAAAACAAAAAAAAAAAGCCAAAGAAGAACTTGAATTTCAGAAGGTTGGGGATGGGGACTGTCCTCAGGATGTGCAGAGCTCTTCAGAGCTAGGGGTTCAAAGGGCCATTTGGGAGGTACAAATTCAGCTTTTCACTTCCCAGCCCAGTGGCAGGGTGCCCTGTCCCCCCTTCCCCCAGGAGAGTTCACTGGCCTCACACCCTTCAAATAACAAAAGAAAAGCCCCAAATCTGGTGCATTCCCATAGGTTTGTATTCCCAATAGATACAGCAAGAGGGCTGGGTGAAAGAGGAGCAATTTCACCAGGATGTGCTGCAGAACAAAATGTTTTCTGTGTGTGAGCAATGAGTGTGGGAGCTGTACAGAAGGAAAAACCATCCCCATGGGTTTGTTTCTCCACTGAGCTGAGCCCCGAGGTGGTTTGGAGGCACCACATGCAGAGCTGGGTGAGGGAACTCTCAGTTCTTGTCAGGGAGATGAAAAAGCCCTGGGAGATGAAAAAGCCCTGAAACACTGGATAAATTTTATCTGTGTGCAAGGTTCCAGTGACATTAATGGGAGTTAAGTGTGTGGTTAAGTGCTGTATTTAACTGGGCTCTTAAAAGCCTGCTGGGAATAGCTGTGGTGTTTTGGGAGAGGAGGCTCCTGGTGTTCCTGAGGTCTTGGATCTTTTCCTTAAATCAAAGTCTTGGATCTCCCTGCTTGGTGCTACGTGAGGGACAGCACGGTTTTAAGATTTATTCTCAATTACAAATGAAAATTGATTAAAAATTAAGATTTGGTTTGATTTTTTTTCCCTTTGGTGTGTGATGCCCAAAGTACCAGTGGAGGATTTTCTCAGGATATGGGGGCTGTGGTGTGTAATTCCTGTAGTGTGATTTAGGATGCCAGAATTCCAAGTTATCCTCAATGCCAAATGACATGTGGAGGCTTTATCCCTGATATTCTGATATTGTGTTTGAATACCCTCCCTCTCCTTCTGGAAAGCTGTGGTTTGTGTTCATTCAGCTGTTGATGCTCATTATGCTGAAATGTTTGCACTTTAAATATGGTAAGGCAGGGTTTGTTTTTTGTGGGTTGGTTTTGATTCTTGTTTTTACACAATAGGCTGGATTGTTCCCAAAAAAACCAAAAACCAAAAAAAAAGAGAAAAAAAACCACAGCCAACAAAACCAGCTTTTTTCCTTCATGTCTGTGTGTACAATAGCACCTTCCCATCATCTCCTCGCTCCAAAAATTGTTTGGGAAGTCCATAAATAAATGCTAAACCTCTTTTCCATTATCTCTCCCATCTTCACTGTGAGTAGAGCAGCAGCACAAGCAGTGCAGAGGAGACCTGGCCTGTCAGTGGCGTTTGGAGGTGTTTGGCTCTCTAAGAAGTCCCTGTACCTGTGGTGAATTTTTGGACTTCTGCCACATTTTCTGGACAAGTGGCCAAGGTCTGGCAGCCCCAGAAGTGGGCTGGTTAATTGAGCAGAACAGGGGTTGTACTGAGTCCCTCTCTGGGGCTCGGGAGCTGCAGGCACCGTGTGAATCCTGCTCGTGTTCCCTCACCTGGAGATGTGCATCTCTTATTAGATTAATTTTTCTTCTAATATATGCAGAATATACAGTGGGAACAGCATTAATTCGCACTAATGGTTGTGAGATCCACTGAGAATTAACTGCATTTTTTGCAAATTAGTGAGGAAGCGGATAAACACAATTATTAAAAAAACCAAGCAAAGGTACTTTTGCAACAGCAGTACGTGTTTGTCATTTATCTGACAAGTGTTCTTTACTTTTAATTATATTTCATTACTTGCTAGCAAATGCTGTGCTGGCGGATATTGTAATAATCCTCCTAATTTGAGACCTTGCTTTAGCATTTGCTAAACCTTTGTTTGGCAAGGGCTGGGTAGGTCAGGGATTTGCAGTGGCTGTGACTTTGGGAGGTCCCATGGCAAGTGCCTTCCATCCCTGAGAGTGTTACTGGTGAATCTGGTTAAACCAGGCTTAAACTGAACCTTGGAGGGCTTCATTGCTTTTCCCTCTCAGTTGGGAAGGTATTAGGGCCACACACTGTCAGTCTGGGAGGATTCCCTTCACCCTCTCCCTGGCAGGAGCTGCCTTTGCTGGGATGTGGCTGTGGCATGGGGCTGCTCCTCACCTGGGCTGGGATCCCCTGGGCTCTGTGCTGAGGATGGTGCAGAGGGACACTCTGTCAGGGGTGGCCCTGAGAGATTTTCCTTTAGCCCCCCATTTGCACTGGGAGGTGTTTTTTCGTGTTGCCACAGCCCTGGGCACTCTCAGCCTGCAGCATGTGGGTGTCCTGGCCAGTGAAACATCACCTGCACTGGGAGACACTTACTGTGATGGGGTGGCCTCTTCTACTTAAAATCCAGGTCGTTTTTCCTTAATTCATGTGAATTTTTCCCCCTGTTTGGGATATGGGTGACACACAGTTCAGTCATGGGGTAGAAATGGAGTGGGATGAGAGGAGAGGTCTCTTGTTGGCTTGGCATGGAGCAGGGCTGGGGCTCTGTAACTCCTCAGGGGGAAGGAAAAGCTTTTGTTTTAGTCTCAGCTTTGTGCTCCCGGGCTGCCCACATTAGGAAAACATGAGCGCAAGCGCAGGAGCCCTTATGAATTTTAAAATCTTCCCTCTCTGAGGGCAGGCTCCGGGTTAGCAGGTCAGTCCATTTAGGTGAACCGTTTAGCGCGCATTAAAATCACAATTTATGCAATCTGCGCCCCGGCTTTAAAAAGAGCCAGCAATCAGGTGCTTAATAAAATCACCTCCAGCCCTCCTCTTTCAGCTCGCTGCAAATAAATGCCTTTTTTTTACATAATAAAAATGGATTAGGAGTCATTTTGAATTGTTATCCTAGTGAGATGTGCGGTTCGGGGCACGCAGGCATGTTGGCTGTGATTGAGGGTTGTGTGTTTTGGTGCTTGCACACAGCCGGTGCCTGGGAGACCTTTCAAATAAACATTTACTGGAACATCACATTGCATGTCTGAGCAGCACAGAAAGGCTGATTGGCAGGTTCGCTCCTTCTTTTGTTTCTCTTCTTGGATGAAACAGCAAAACAAAACAGAGCACGGCTTAAAAAAAAAAAATATATATATATATATATATACAAAAATGTGATTTGTCTGACTTGTTCTTTTTTTTTAAATGTGGAAGAGTCAGAGATTCTAAAGTTATGGTTCCCACAGCAACTGTAACTCTCATTGCTTGTGTGTGTGTTGTACTTTTCAGGACTGTATGCACTATGAAATTTATGCCCTGTGGTGGATGCACGGCATGGTAGGAGATCTGCATGGTGTGGATGGAGCCATCCTGTGGGAACCCTTCCTCTCAAACCAAGGCCACATCCTGTGCTCCTTGCACCCATTCAGAGAGGGTGGTTCAGAGGTGCTGTGACCTCTGGGCAGGGTGAGGTGACACAGCTGTGATAAAAGCACCCACAAAAGACAGTGCCCCGGCCATATCTGCAGCTCGGTGAGGTGGTGAGCTGTGAGAAGAAGGGAAAACAGAGATGTAATACAGTTCTCTTTGGGCTGCAATTCAAGGAGCTGTCCCTGCTCAGCAAAGCACTGAGGCGTGTGCTGCAGGCTCATGGACTGCAATGGGAATTAAACACATTTTTAAAGTTGAGTGTGTGGTTAGGCACCTTGGTGAAGCTGTGCTTGAATGGAGATTTGAAATGTACAGAGGGAAAATGTTGTATTTTAAGGAGATTTGCCCTGGGTATCATCATGGTCTCTTATAGAGAGAGGTGAGGTTGAGTGGTCTAGAGATCAGGACTGGATCTAGATCTCTTTATAGCACATATATATATATATACAGTAATTTCATGACTATAAGGTGCACCCTTTTGAATAAAATTTTGATTGAAACCTGGAAGTGCACCTTATAATCTGATGTGCCTTGTATACGGACAAAGTTTGGAAATTTGCCAACCCGGAAGTGTGAGCCATGAGCGCCGGTGGCCGGGCCGCGAGAGCCGTGCCAGCCGGCACTGGGGGCAGGTGGGAGTGCCGGGGCCCACAGCACGGGGAGAGCGCCTGGGGCTGCGTTTAAAGGCTGCACCGATCCGTGAAAAATGTTTGCAAATTGAGCAGCTGCCAGTAAACCCCATGATCACGCCATTCTGTTACTAATTCGTTACTTTGTTGTGCGCGGATCCTCGCGGCAAAAAAAAAAGTGCAACTTATAGTTCAGTGCGCCTTATAGTTGTGAAATTACTGTATTTTAATCCTGGTATCTTTTCCTCTCTAGCCTCCATGCTGGCTTGCTGTCTGTGCTTGTCCCCATCCCCATGCTCTGCCTCAGTTTCCCTACCTGGTGCTCACTCATGGGCTCCTCACTGGCCCTGCAGCATGTGGGGGTTTGGGCTGGCAGGGGGGCTGTGGTTTGTGCATGGGGTGAGCTCTGCCTGACCTCTCTTTGATCCAGGGTCTGGTGGTGCTTGGTGTGTCTGGGTTGCCTGGGAGGGGGTGAAGTGCCCCAGATGAGAGATAAGATGCTGTGGAGCTGAATTGTGGGAGAGCCAAAACTTGGGTGAATGGAATTCAAGGAAGGACCATGGGATCATCTGCTGTTCCCTCAGAGCTGCACAGGATGTAAGAATGCCTTGAAGCCCCTATTGCTCATTTGAAAAAAGTATGACTTTTTCAAAAAGCATCCAGGCTTGATGTAAAAAAAAATAATAATAATAAAAAAAATTGACAGTGATGGATAATCCACTACACCCCTTGGTAAATTGTCCTACTGTTTAATTACCTTTATAGCCAAAAAGGAGAGAAAGGAAAAGTACACAGTGTGAAGAGCCCTGAGGGGTTGTGTGGTTATTGCTGATTCCTGATTGCTCACCTTAATTCACCTGCTGCGATGATACAGGCAGAGTGATGCTCTAGCACTGGGGGCTGTTCAGCCCAGGAAGTGATGGGGCATCCTCGAGCTGTCCTTGGAGCAGTGTCAGGGGCTGTAAGAGCCCTGCTTCATCCAGCAGCAGCTCAGTAGCCATGGGGCTAGTTGCCAGCACAATGATGGACAATAAATGGCTTCAAGTTAGGAGAGAAAGAGGGATATTTTTGCCTCAGGACAAAAACTTGCATCAGTGTTGGGAGAAAGGGGCCCAGGTCAGCACAGACTTGAGTTCTGTGCTGTTTAGCACTGGGTTTGCTTTGACCTACACAAGGGATGCTGTGCTGTGAGAGGTTCTGCCCAGCCCAAACTATCCGCTCCAGCCTGGGATTTTCTTCTGTGACTTCAGCCCTTTTGGTGTGGTGGCTGGAAGACTGTCAGGGCTTGATTTCTGAGCAGCTGGGCTCTACCACTGTGTGACTGCAAGGCTGCAGGGATGGAGGATTCCTGCAAGGAATCACACCACATCCCAGCATTGTGGGGAGCAGAGCTGGAAATAGAGTTTGTCTGGACCCCAAGGAGCAGTGGGACCCCCTTGTCTTTCACTGGCTTGGTAGGGCAGGCTGGGGGTTGTGTTCAAAGTTGTGATGTGTCCTCTTGCTGCTCAGAAATTGTTCAGCATCTCAGAGATTCCTGCAGAGTGATGGCCCTCAATCCAACAGCCTGGCAGCCTTCATCATTTATGTGAGTGTCCCATCTCTTGGGCTGCAGGTGGCCTCTCCCACTGATTTTCCTTCTGAGCTTCAAATAAATCCCAGCCTTGCAGCTCTCCAGCTTCAGCTGAGCTTCACTCTGGTGCCACAAGCCCTGCAGTTCTTTCATGTGTGGGTTGTTCCCACCATCCCTCTTCTCCACCTTCCTTGTCCCATTCCTTCTCCTCTCTTGTGGGTCTTGGCAATGCTCTGGTGCTGGTGGCTCCTGCTTGGCTGGCCCAGGGCAGCAGGAGCATGGCAGGAAGGACATTACGTGGGAGAATATGCATGTTCACAGCTCAGAGGATTAAAGGCCCGTGTTCTTATCACTGCAGAACAGAGTATTATAAATCCAGCCTTAGAATACCAAATCCCCGCGCGGCTCGGCCATTGTTTGGGAATATTAAAAAGCTCAGAGACAGAAATAATCAGTTTCCGAATGACACGTTGTCAAATAAAACATTTCTCATATTATCCCTTCTCTCCCCTTTCTCTCTCCTGCTCCCTCAGTTGGATAATTTAACACGAAAAATAGATTAAAATGAGGCTGGCCTGAATGCCTCCTAAGTTTGAGTCTGTTTTTTTTTTCCCCCCTGCTTTTCCCAGGAAGCTCCCAGTGTGTGGTGTGGTTAAACAAGCAGCTGCTGGCACGGGGTCAGGGACGAAAGGAGCACACTGGAATTGAGCTGCCTGTGATGAGCCCGTGATGCTCAGCCAAGGGGCTGGCACAAGGCACCCCCAGCCTTTCCCAGGCAGACAGGGGCCCTTGTCCCAGTGACTGGCAGAGCAGAGATCCCTGGCTCATCCCCAAAGGATGTGGGAGCTGTAGCTGGGCTGGAAGCCTTTGGCTTCCTTGAGCCAGCCCAGTCATTCTGGAGTCAGAGGGGGAATGGCACATGAGCAACCTCGGTGCCTTTATGCCTTCTGTAGGTTTTCCCAAGCACAGGGATCTTTATTTAATATGCCAACAGGTTTATTTTCTCCAGGACATTTCCCAGGGGCAGATATAAGGTGAGCCCAGCCAGGAAGATCCACAGTTCCAGGCCTGCCGTGGGTGCCTGAACCCCTTCCTTGGGTCCAGCTGGCACAGCTGCTCCTCCTGCAAGGCTTTTTCTGTCACTCTGCACTTTTCTGAGCATCTGGGATGTCTCTGGTTTTGCTTTTCCATGGAGAGTGAGTGCCTGTGTGCCCATGGGTGCAGAGTGCCGTGCCCTGCAGCCCCTTTCCAATGGCAGAGTGCACAAAGGTGTGAGTGATATCCAGCTGGGCAGCTCAGGGATTTGCTAGTAAAGACCTTGGAGAAGTTTTTTTCCCCAGCAACTGCAGGAGTATGGTTCTGAAGCGCTTCTGGACCACAAGAGCCCTCTCTTTGCTGTAAGGATGCTGGCACATCAGCCAGAGCTCGTTTTGCAATGTTTTGTTGTGTTGAACTTTGTGGCCCTGCTGTGTCCTTGTCACCTGGGCTGGCCTTTCTGGTGTGCCATGGTTTCTCTCCTGCAAACTGAATTTCTGAGGAAATGCCAGTGGATGTGGGTGGCTCAGGCCAGGGAGCTCCTGTGATGTTCTGAGGTCTCCATGCGCTGTGCAAATCCAAGGAAACTCACATCTGCTCTCCCAGGCTGAGGTGTCCATGCTGGTTCTTGTTTCTGAGCATGGAAGGCCACGATGAGTCTTCATCTCTCTGGTCCTTGAAGTGCCTGGTACTGCACAGCATAAACCTGCCATGCAGGGATCCCTGAGCATCTCCTGGACACTAAAACACCTTTCCTGATGGTGTACATCACACAAATTGGGGAACTCAAGCTGAGCAGTGTCCTGAAACCCCTAGTCCTGCATCTGTTAGGAACATTTTGCAGAATGGGGGAGGATCTTGGTGTGGGGGATGCTGGGCTGGCAGGTTGTGGTGCAGGAAACCTCTCTCCTCTGCTCCAGCTCCCCAGGCCTATCCTGAGGTAATTCATCCTGTGAACTGCTCTTTCCTGTGCCACCTCCTTTCAGCTGCTGCTATTTAGGAGTCAGAGCCGTGCTCTGGGTGCAGCCTGGTGCTGTGTATGGAATGCAGAGGGGATTTTTTCACGCCTCTGCTTTGCTGTAGAGCTCAGTGCAGCTCTGGCTGTGGCATCCCAGGTGCCCAAGGAGCGCCTGCCCTGCCCTGGCTGTTCCTGTCATGCTGCAAAGCCCTGGTCGCTCGTGCTGCTCCTGATTTACATGCCCTGCCTTGCTTGTCTGCCACGGGATAAAATTGCTCTGATGCTGCAGAGATTAAGAGGCTGGGAGCTGGCACAGGCACAGCTCGTGTGTGTGTAGGGATGAATTTAACTCCCAGAGCAGCCAGAGGCAGGGCTGGCTCCCTTTGGTACTCCCTAGCCAGGCTCCCTTGAGAGGATGTGCTGCTTCCATGTACATATAGATATGTGGAAATTCATTTATTTATTGTTAAAGATTTTTATTTTTAATGTTAACATTGTTGAGACCTGCCTTGAATGAAATTTGGAGGGGAAGACAAGAGCTTAGTACAGAAGGTCTAGGTCTGGAATATGTTGTGCTGTGTCCCAGCTCTGCAGCTGATCTTGAAACCACAGGGAAATCAGACCAGAAATGTTGGAGCTGGGGTGACCATGCCTTGGGAGCACTGCCTGTGAGGGGCCATTTGTTGCACCATAATTTTTGGGAAATGTGTGTCTCTGCTAAGGCTTTATTGTTCCTGGGTGATGGTTAGGTTGTTTTAATGAGGTTTTTTTTTTCTCCTAAGTGGTGGGATGTGATCATTCCCACTCCCCTTCTCCCCATGTGTAGGTGCCTGGGAGTCCCAAGGAGTGAGGTGGAAAGAGCAAAGTCCCTGGGAGGATGGTCAGAGTTGAGCTGAGGGTGTCACTGTGCTATTCACTGTCATCCTCATCTACCTGTCCACGAGCTCACACCTGAGGTGGCTGCTCCATGAATCCAGTGTGCTTCATGGGATGTTGATGGAAGGATGATCTGGGGGTTTAACTCAGAGGATGGTGAAGCACTGGAACAGGGAAGTTGTGGGTGCACCATCCTGAAAGTGTTTGAGTTTGGATGGGGTGTGAAACAACCTTGCTCTAGTGGCAGGTGTCCCTGCCCATGGCAGGGCTTTAAGGTCTCATTGTGTGATTCTATGGACCCTGCAGCATCCCATCACCCTCCCTGCCCCCTGCCCTCCTGACAGTGCCCTCTGCTCTCTCTGCAGGGCGGGCTGATCGCGCTGCTGCTGCTGCTGCTGGTGTTCATGGTGGCCCTGTACGCCCAGCGCCGCTGGCACAAGCGCCGCCGCATCCCGCAGAAGAGCGCCAGCACCGAGGCCACCCACGAGATCCACTACATCCCCTCGGTGCTGCTGGGGCCCCAGGCCCGCGAGAGCTTCCGCAACTCGCGCCTGCAGGCACACAACTCGGTCATCGGCGTGCCCATCCGCGAGACACCCATCCTGGACGACTACGAGGACGAGGAGGAGGAGGAGACCCCACGGCGGGCAGAGCCTAGCACCAGGGAGGATGAGTTTGGCAGCCAGGTGACAAGGACGCTGGAGAGCCTGGGCCGGGGCGGCGAGGAGAAGCCTGACTACGAGAAGAAAGGTTTGTGGCTTTTCTCTCTCTGCTCTGCTGGGAAGCAGCACGGTCCCTGGGGGATTTTGGCTAACGCACACTTGATTGTTTGCATTCCTAAAGTCTGTCTCTCAGAAGCTGCTACACCCACCTCTGCTTATTGAAATGTTATTATGAGCCATTTAATATTGTTCACCTGCAATGCACAGTAAAATGCATTTGAATAAACAAAAGCAAAGCACGTTAGTGCTGTAAATGGCTCCAGCAGGAGCAAGGAAGGGATGTGCTGGCTTGCTCTGTGCACAGAAGGGATCTTGGGGTGATGCTGAACATTCTTCCTTTCTTGTGTGGGCTTCCCAGACAGCAGCCACAGTGGCAGGGATAGGAACAGGGACTCTTTTTGGCATATAGGAGCCAGAGGTAGCCTAGATGATGCAGTGTGTCTGGGAAGTAGCTCCCTGCCCTTCTGATGGTCGTAAGTGGTGGCTGAGGTTGTGGTTTTTTTTTTTCTTCCACCCTTAAAATGCTTTTCACTCTTTCCCCTTTTAAACAAGGCTGTGATGGTGATGGGTATTGTTGCTCAAACAGATTTGGAGGTGCCCAGGGATCAATCTGCCATCCTTGAGTGCTGCTCTGAGCATAACTGTTGGCATCCCTTGGTGTGTGTATCTGGCTGGTACCAGCCCATGGGGTTAAGAGATATTTCCTCAACCCTCTGCTCGGTGAGAATGAACAAATGAATGCCTTCATACATTGTAACAGACCTACCTTCTTTCTTCTTTCACATTCTCTTCTTTGTTTTGCTTTACCATAAATTATTTAGAGTTGTGTGAGTGGGGAAGACAGCAGTAACTGCATTTCAGTGCTCTTCAAAACAAAATAGCAAACAAGATCTAGAGCAGAATATTAAACTATCTAAGGGCTCAGGAGCTGGCAGTAACAAACTTACACAGACTGAACCCCCTCCCCAAGCTGGAAGCTGCCTGTAGGATACCTGGGCTGGGAGAGATGTTCCCAAATGCTCCCAGCAGCTCTGCTTGTGATGCTGGCAGTCTCTGTGCCTTGCATGGAGGCAGGTTTGTGCCTTGCCTAGTCTGATCCTTCCAGACTGTGCCAGTTCACCGTATGTTTCCTCCCAGATGGGCACTTTTCCCTCTTGGATAAGGCTCTGCTCAAGGAGCCAAGCTATGGTTTGTGCTACTTACTCCTCTCTGCTGAATCTGCTTAGAGCCTGGGAGGTGGCTGCCATTCTCATCTAGAGTTTCTAGACTGCAGATATAAATATATATGTGGGCTTTCCACCCTGACCTGGTGGCACACACCGGGGAAATGTGGTGATTCAGCCATGCTGCTCACAGGTGCTTGGGCCTGCACATGGGCAGCAGGCACAGCCAGATTCCTGTGGGGATGGGACATGTGGGCTGCAGAGGCTGCAGCTGCTGTGAGCAGACACCAGGTACCTGGAGATCTCCAGGGTCTGGCAGCCAGTTCTGCTGGGGCATGGCTTTGCAGCAGGATTGAAGGTGGATGCATTAAGGAACACCCAGCTGGAGCATGGCTACAGTGCCACAGTGAGATCAGCCTTTCCTTGGTGCCCAGCTGGCACTGCCAGCTTTCATTGTGGTCACTGGGGAGCTGTGCCTGCATCCCAGGGAATGCACCAGCTCCCGTGGGAAAAGCTCTCCTTGCTGCTCTAGCTGTGCTGCCTGGTGATAGAACATCAGCTGGGACCTGTCAGCAGGCTCCACACAGCAGCATCACAGGGGCTGTCAGCACAGGCTCTTTCAAGTGTCACTTCCCAGCATTAATTACCAGGGATGGCAATTGCAATGGAGATGGAGCAGTTCTGCTCACCTTCCTCCTGTGCTGGACACTGACTGCTCTGCAGGGGCTGGGTTTTGCGCTTCCCATCACTGGGGGTTTGCCTACCCCACTCTTGGTGGCTGTTGGATCAATTTTTCTTTCCATGAGGAAGACTGTGTTTTTTTATTTTTTTATTTTATTCACGACTTCTGGATGTATGTGGTCAGGGAATTGCACTGGATGGCTCTGCTCCATCTAGTCCCTGCCCAGGAGGCCTGAACTGCACAAATGTTTTGCAGATCACGGCTCAGCAAGCCAAACTTCCCTCCCTAGCTCAGGCAGCGATGTGGATGGGAGGGATGCTCCCGTGTGGTGCCAGAGCATCTGAAGTGAATCCCAGCACAAACAAAACACAGGAGTGATGTGCTGAATAATGACATCTAGCAACAAGCGTGTCTGAGTGATAAAGTTAATGAAATTACAGGTTCTGACCTGATACCAGGCTCTGCTGTGGGGAGATAAACAGCAGGGCAAAGATGAGATGTTTATTTCTCCCTAGCTGCAGTTGTAATCTGGATGCACTGTGCAGGACCATTAACATTATTACTGTTATGCAAAATCATTTTTGACTTGGGGGGAAAAAAAAGAAGCAAAGAAAGAAAAATCTCCCAACTGCCTAGAAAATGTAAAGCTGACAAAATTAGAATTGCAGCGGGAGCACAAGCTGACCTGGTGACATTGCACAGAGCCCAGATGAATTTAGACAGAAGAAAAATCCAAGGGAGTTTAGGAAGAAAAGTAGAAAAGTAGCCCTTTTTAATTTATTTTTTTCTCCTTAATAATAAAATGAAATGGAGCAAGGCTGGAGGCAATAGCCAGGCTGTCCTAATTATCCAGAAGGATCCCTTGAGCCGGGATGAGAGGGGGCTACTATGTCACCTTGTGGGTTTGGGTTCTCTCTGGCAATTAAAAGGTCTCTAGGGGTTTGTGCATGGTGCCAAGTGGGATCTGCTGGTGTGGAGTGCAGTTCTGGGGTCCTGGTCTTTGCTGGGGAGTCCCTCCCTCTCTGAACCCAGCCCCAGTGCGTACATGGCTTCAGTGATCATGGGAATTTGGGTACACCTGTGCAGGTGTTGTCACTTCCTCACCACCTCTGTCCTCACTTGACTGTGGAGTTTCCAGTCCGTGCTCCTCATGAGTTCTGCTCTCCTGCTTTTCCCAAGCAGATGGCCTCATGCCTTTGGGAATTCCTCACTTGCTACAGCAGCTGGAGCCCTTTGCTTTTGTCCACCAAGTCTTGTTTGAGGGACTTTGGGCCCCAGTCCATTGCAGGTGGCACTGCTGCAGCCCTGTCTGGGATGCACAGGATACACAGTGATGGAGTTGGAAAACGAAGGTAAAGTCCCGCAACCGCAGTATGGGATTACCCACAAGTTCCTCAGAAAGATTTTGCCAAACCAAATCTCCTAAGGATCAGCAAGAAATAGAACTTCTGCTGGGTGCAAACTGAGGAGAAATCAGGCCTGAAAATCGACTATCTGCAATTCCACTCCTGCAACAAAGGACCAATCTTTATTTCTCAGTTTCTTTCATGTTTGAAAAAAGAACATTTCAAGCAGGCCTTTGTGCTGGCTTCACAGGCTCTGCAGTCTGGGTATGGCCTCCAAGTCTAGACAGGAGACAGGACTTATTACTGATGGTTCCAATGATTAATACCATGGGCATATCAAAGGTGTGGTTCTGCACTCATCTTGAATTCCTCTCCTGGACTTACTTCTCCCCTGCTGTGCTGGCTCAGGTAAACCTCTGAAGTTTCTCTTACTATATCCATGGATATTTTTCTCAGTAGTGGCAGTGAGATGCTTTTGAGCATTCCTGAAAAATGGTCTGGCTCCTAAAGTGCACCTGGAGATGTGGATCCAGCTCCACCCTGCCTCTGGCTGCTCTGGTCATGTCATTTCATGGTCCAGTCCTCACCTGGGGGTTGGAGAGGGAGCCAAGCCAGCCGGCAAGGCAGCATTAGGAAATATTGAGAACTGCTGATGTCAGGGTTTGTGGTCCTCCCAGCATCCCAGCCAAGCTCTGGGTGCTGCAGGCCAGGAGAAATGTGAGAGAAGGGAATTAGGCAGAGGAGACAAATGGCTTTGAGGCAACAGCAAAAAGCAGGAGAAGGATCCTGTTGATGGCAAGAGAGAGTTTCCCATGCCCCACACCAGCACAGGAGTAGCTGTTCTGGTGGCTGCATCTCAGTATTGTTTTCCTTCCAGTGGAAACTCCTCCAGGAAAAGGTAATGCAGGATGCTGGGGCTGTGGGAGGGGACATTTTGGGGGCTGAGCTGTGCATGAGGAGCAGAGGTAGTTAAGCTGTTCCCTAGATTGTCATCCACTGCAAATAGCTGAGCTCTGCAGTGCCTTGGAGATGAGATTTAGAGATGGCTGTGAGCTGGGGGCAATGCCCTCACAATGCACAGGTGATGGTGCAGCTCTCCATGCTGGAGAAGGGAGAGCATTCAGACAGCAGGAACTAGATAATGGCCTGATAATGACCCTGAGGTGACAGCCTGGTGTCCCTGAGGGGACACTGGTGCCTGGCTGGCTCATGGCTGTGCCATCCCTGGTGCCCATGCTGGGGCTGGGAGCTGCTGCTGCGGTGGCTCAGGGACTCTGCAGTTCCACCCTGATTCCCAGCATTAACCAGAGGCTTTCTGAGCCTTTAATAAATAAAGTGATGGCTTAACGTTTGCTGGGGCTGGAGGCTAAAATGGGACAGTGCGTCAGGCCAGCATCTGATGTGTCTTGGGGCTCTTCTTTCCTGTGACCTGATGGGATCGTGACCCTCTTTGTACGTGATCAGCTTTTCCCAGCTCTAATCCCAGCCAACTCCTCCTGTAATTTATAGGGACCTTTAAAAATGTATATTCTCATAGCCTGCCACTGAAAAGTGATTTTTTGCAGTGCTCTACTCCTGTCTGAAAAAGAAAAAAATCAACAAACAGTTTCAACTTTCAGTTTTAAAGAAATGAAAAGAAAAAGGTGGGGGCTTGAGAGGGTAGCAATTGGCTCCTAATTCAGGGCAGCACTTCCAGACATGCTTAGGTAGTGTCTCTAGTTAATAGAGACGTTTAAGCTGTTTTCAAGTCCAGCATGTTCAATTGTAACTGAATTGAATGCATTAATGAAGGGAATGAGGGCCCAGCTACAGAGGTTACACCAGACGTGCCACTGGGTCTTTGGTTCTGTGGTGATGCCAGCTCAGGCTTCAGTGTGGATTTGAAAATGTCCTGACCTGCCAGGAAAAAGCTGTGCTTTGCAGAGATAAACACAGTCATAATTAATATATTAATATTAACTGCCTTTGGAGATCCCAGTGGAGAGGGGCCAGGCTGTTTTTTTTTTTTTAATTTATTTTGATCATCCCATTGAAATGGTTTTCTCCACCCCAAGTGAGGATTGTCCTCCCAGTGTGGGGGGAGGGAATGGTGGTGCTGTGGGACATGGTCCCCTTCCCTTACACCCCAGGAAGAGGGGTCAAAGCAGCATCACAGATGTGTGGGAGCACACTCAGGTCATCTCTCCCACAAGAGCCATGTCCAACATTCTCCTGCCTCTAAGAATGGCTCAGAAGGGACAGGGAAGCTCCTGGGGTTTGAGGGATTCCTCTGGTCCTGCAGCCCCCAGCTCATGGGTTTTGTGGCCCATGCTTAATGACTAATTAAGGTCTAAACACTTAGGGTCAGCCAGGGCTCTTCCTGGCCCATGACAACTGTTGCTGTGCAGAAGAGGCTGGTGGGGTGGGCTCCTCATAAGTTTTATTGTTTTCCTCCCCTGTCTTTATTATAACTGCTCATTAATTTCCTGAGACAGAGGAGGGAAAAAACAGCTGGAAAAGTGGCTTTGAATGGTGCCATGGGGACTGGAACAGAAACAGAGTGGCTTATTATGCCAGCATTTTGCTGGGTCTGTGAAGTCCTGCTGCTCTGCAAGGCTTGGACTGGTCTTCCCCTGACACTCCACAACATCCCAAGC
Source organism: Sialia sialis (assembly GCA_009812075.1). Taxonomy (NCBI): domain Eukaryota; kingdom Metazoa; phylum Chordata; class Aves; order Passeriformes; family Turdidae; genus Sialia; species Sialia sialis. Next base: position 2,665,127 of record VRYO01002223.1, read on the forward strand.
TGAAGAAGTTCCCTCTGTGCCCCTCTTCTAGCCACAGCTGAGTGGCTTCTGGCTCCTCAAGTCAGCAGCAGCTCTTGAATGAGGATTTTTGTGGAGTTTGTAGGGCTACAGATGCCCAGTGGGGATGTCATGGCAGTTTCATGCACAGTAGTCCTGATTCCCCAGGTGCCCAAAGTGTTTTCCATCCAGGCAAAAACACAAGCTCACAGAAGATAAGCTGTGAAGTGTTGGCTGTCCAAGGAAAATAAGCCATCAGGAACTATATTTATATAAATGCCAGACACACATTGTTCATCACTTTGTGCATCACTATGAATGTTTGATAAAGCACTACATTATTTAAAGGTGTAGCTGGGCTGTGGGACAGTTGTTGACCAGGATTAGCTTCAAGATGACTTTTTTCCTTTTTTTTTCTCCTTTCCCTGATGGAAAAATCTAAAAAAATAATATGGTTGTTTACTTGCCTTGGGGGATCTCAGGTGTCCTTGCCTCTCCTGAGTTTCTTGGCTGGGTTGCATCTTGTGTGCAATGTGGAGGAACTGGGAGAGCTTCAGCTCTGACCAAAGCTGTCACAGAATCCTGGAATGGTTTGGGTTGAAAGGAACCGAAAAGACCATCTGGTTCCAACCCCCTGCCATGGGCAGGGACATCTTCCACGAGATCAGGTTGCTCCAGGCTCTGTCCAACCTGACCTTGGACACTTCCAGGGATGGCGCTTCCACAGTATCAGCACGGAGTGAAAACCTACCACTGCTTTCTGATCAGAAGAGGATGTGGGAGGAAGGGGAACAATCCCACAATGTTCCCCATTTATACTGGAAGTGTATAGATGCTGGTTAGGACTCAGCCCTTGGGTTGTGTGGCTTAGAGCTGAGGCTGCTCTGCATCCTGTCACCTGAGCAAGTGATGGGTTTGCCTTAGACCACAATACTCAGCCCTTTCTCTCCTCGGCTTTTAGTGGCATTGTGGACATTCTTCCCCATCATTCCATCCCAGACTGGTGGGTTTTATGGAGAAGGGAGCAGGGAGGGCAGCTGCAGCACCAGCTCTTCACTCTGTTTGTGTGTCCTCTTCCCATCGGCTGTGTTTTACCTGGCTACGGCAGCGAGACGGTTTTGTCAGCTGGCTCCTAAGGAAGATGGATTGAGGCTGGGCACCTGTGCTGATACTGGGTCTGCAGGCACCTTCCAGCCCCATTCATCATTAGGCACTGACCTCCCTGAAGGACCAGTGGGAGAGGAAACTTATTAACAAGGTGCTTCAAATCAATCCTTTCTGATGGCCCCGCTGAGTTATGGCATTTGCTGCGACTCTCCCACTGGGTCCTGTGAGTGTGGCAGTGCTCAGCCTCACTTCTTTACCTCTGTGGCTTGGAAAAGGCTTGGTTTTGATATCCTGGCTGTTCCCAGGTCTTCCCCTGAGCCAACAAACCAGCTCTCAGCTCATTCTTTCCTGCCTGCTGCTTCCACCTCTGCGCGGCCCAGTGTGGGAAGTCATTGGTGTTTTTGGTGCTGCTTTTGGAGCTGAAACTCCTGGCCACACTGAGAGATTTTGGTAGTTTGTCCTTCTCCTCTGGGTTGGCACTGCTGCCTCATTCATCCTGGTATGTGGCACAGCATTGTCAGTGCTGTGAAAAATGTCACCTTGTCCGCTGGGCAGAGGGAATATGTTTTCTAACTAAGGAGTACATTCTGCACCATGCTGAGCATGGAGGTGGGGTGGTGGAGACTGGAGAGGGGCCACTGTGCCACATTTCCCACCCATATTTGCCAGCTGTGGCTCTTCCTGGAGCCCTGTCCTGCTGACACCCACCCTTTGGCGTGCTGGCGCTTGCTCACCCTCCCTTGACAGATGCCAAAGTGCTGCTGCCCCCACTCCCTGCTCCAGCAGTGGCTCCTCAGACTGATGGGACTGTTTCCTGCCCTCGGTGGCTCCATGGGGCAGTGTCTCCTCTGGCTCTGCAGAGCTGCAGGAGCTATGTGGAGGAGAGGGGGAGCTGGAGGTCAGTGCTGTGCTCTGAGCCAGTCTCTCCTCCACGCAACATTAGCCAGGACTGTTCCCATTAGCACCAAATCGGGAAGCTTCCTCCAGAGTGTTCTTATTTAACTTTTCAATTATTTGATAACTTTAGGAGCATTAGCTGATACCCAGGGTCTGCCCATCTTCCCTCATCCTCTCTGCTCGCTGCCTAAGCAAAAAAAGTTACGATGTCTCATAAAAACCCCTAAGTTAAGGGTTTTATTAGAGCAAGAAAATGGGAAATGGAGTCTGTTGGACTGGACCCCCTCAGTGCTGGCACACGGGGAGATGGGGCAGCACTCCACCACCAAAGGTTTTTCCTTGCAGGACAAATGGGATAAAGAAATAAATGCTGTGTACATTTTAGGGGAGGGGTGTGCTCAAAAGCCTTTGCCCCGTGGAAGAGCTGAGGGTTCCTGGTCAGAAACAGCTCCTGGGAAGGAGCAGCTGGAGCAGCCCCAGGAGTGCAGGGACCCATCAGCTTTCGGGAGGTGCAGATGAGGCAGAGGCAGGACTGTCAGACCGCAGCTCTTCAGCGTTTGATCTTTCCTAATATGTTTATAATTACATTGCATTATCTTAATTACCAACAGGAGCAGTGGGGGGAGCAGGGGGAGGGAAAGGAGGGAGCTGGAGAGACAGGGAAGGTGCAGGGTGATGAGTAACTCACAGCCTCCATCCACGGGGCCACGAGTGCGGTTGCAGTTGGAAATTATGCTATTAATACAATGCTTATTCATTTCCCATCATAAAAAAATGGAAGCGCATTCCGAATGAAATTAACATTCCGTGACATTTTCCGGTAAACGGTGAGTTTGCACACATGAGTGGAGGCAATTAGCCGGGAAGTGACTGAGCGCCGTGACTGGGGAGAGGATGGAGGGCCCGGGCAGGCAGTGCTGGGTGGGTGCTGCCGTGGGCTCCTGCTCTGCCCGTCCCTTCCCCTGCCACGGGGGTCCTGCCATTCCTGCAGTGAGTATGGGAGCTGCAGGTGTTCTCTCCTGCTCTCTGCAAAGCTTGGCAATGAAGGTGAAAAGCAAAGAGTGGGTGCGTGTCCAGAAGGGTTTTGGGGTGCCCTAGAGTCCCTGTCCCCACTGCTGTTCTCCATCCCCCTCCCCCTGCACACCAGACTTTCCCAGCATCCCCTTTCCTGTCACGCTCCTAAGGCTTTATTAGAACCCAATGGAGACTTCTCCCCAGATTTGTTAAACTACTGAAAACTTCTGATCCTATCAGGACTTTTTTTTCCCTGCCTCGTACCAGATAAGGGCTGTGCTGGCTCTGAGCCCGGAGCTGAGGGTGGTGGGGAACGGGGTAGGGAAGCAGTCATCTCATGAATATATGAAGGAGGAAAGTACATTTGTTCAGTTTCCTTCAAAGGAGACATCTTGAATAAAACTTTATCTCTTCTTCTTCTTCCCTCCCCCTCCAATTTGCAATGGAAATCAGACTTTTACGTATAAAGATCTATTTTTATAGCGACAGATTTATTAATGTATATAATAATCTATTAATGTATTAATAGCTGTGTATTAATAGCTATGTATTAATAGCTGTGCTAAAAAAAAAAAAAAGTATACAGCCTCTATTTTAAAACTCAACAAAAAAAGGGCCAGGAGAGAGAAGAGAGAGAAAGTCGGCATGGAATACAAGGCTGTTTTCAAAATGCTCCTGAGTTCCTCTCTCCCTCTGTTGCTGTATGTGAGAACCCCACTCTGAAAAGGAGCTTTTTGGAGATCCTCCTTCATCCTTGCTTTTGATGTTTTTTGTATATATCCACATATAGAGATATACATTTTAATTAAGTATATATCTGGAGATATATTTATATACACATATTTAAATAAAGTAGATATATATGTCCTGGTGGAATGCAACCAGCAGCTTCTTGTGTTTCTTGGACACAGGGGCTGTATGTGGCACTTAACATGGATTGCTGGAGATCAGGGGACCAAAGGGGACAGGCTCTCCTGCTCAAGGGAGGTTTGGTGGTTGGACAGGTGAAGTTCCTGGTGTTTCTCCTGCCTTTGCTATATTGCCCTGCTCTGTGGCAGGATGTTGCTCTCCAGATGTGTTTTCCTCTGAGTACGTGCAAAGCTGTTGTACAAATCTCTCCCACTGTCATCACATCAGCATCAGTGTAATTACCTAATTTTATGCTACTAAAGCTCTGTGCTTTGCGGAGCTCGGTACCTTCAGGGTGGCACTGTTGAAAATCAGTCCACATCCCAGTCTCAGAACAAACACTGTTAGTTATTTCATGCTTCAAAAAGCAACAAACACCCATTATTTAGAGCTGGTGAGAAATCAGGGTTTCCACCATGTGGAAAACTTCCAGTATTGTGAAATTTATGCTTGTTCCAAAATAGGATCGGAAAGTCAATTTCTTGAAATACTTTGTAGAACAGAAATTTCTAAAATATTGATCCAGAAGCATCAAAATGAACTTGCTGAATACCAGGGGGTTGTTTGGGAAGAAGCAATTATAACGTTATTAAACTGGCACATTCCTGGTGTTCCCGTGGCATGTTAGGGACGTGGTGATGTATTAGACCTTTAGAGCCTACGTCACTGGTTCCCAGGAGAGTCCACTGCCCTGTGCCTAGAAAAAGCAGATTACAGCAATTTCACAACTATAAGGTGCACTGGAGTATAAGGTGGACTTCTGGGTTGCCGGCAAAGTTCCAAACTTCATTCATATATAAGGCGCACCAGACTATAAGGCGCACCTTTTTTTTTTTTTTTGCAGCGAGGATCCGCGCACAACAAAGTAACGAATCAGTAACAGAATGGCGCCATCGCAGGGTTTACTGGCAGCTGCTCAATTTGCAAACATTTTTCACGGATCAGCGCAGCCTTTAAACGCAGCCCCAGGTGCCCTCCCCGTGCCACGGGCCCCGGCACTCCCGCCCGCCCCCGGTGCCAGCTCTCACAGCTCTCACGGCTGCCGCAGCTCAGCTGCCGGCTCTTGCGGCTCGCACTTCCAGGTTGGCAAATTCCGAACTTTGTTCATATATAAGGTGCACCAGATTATAAGGCACACACCCAGGTTTCAATCAAAATTTTAGTCAAAAGGGTGCACCTTATTGTCGTGAAATTACTGTATTTGAAAAACACTGGAAGTCGTCGGTGAAAGGGCAGGAGATTATTTGAGAAGAGCCAGTGTCTGAGGGGAGGGGGCTGCATCAGCAGGTAAAAACCCCACCGACCTTGGCTTCCAATTGAGCCCAAACTTTTTCCATTTAATCCTTGATTGAGCTTGTCTTGTTGCAAAATACTCAAGGAGCTCTTGAGATGCTCTGGAGTTATTCCTCTCCTTGAAACTCTGGGAGCACTGTGGCCACTGTTAATATTGAGGGATCGATAACTTGCCTTCTGACAGCCAGAAATCAAAGAGAGGAATGGGAAAACCAGATGCTTAAACCAGAAAACCAGATGTATTTTATAAAAATATGTTTTAGTCCGTACCTAGTGTGGGAAGCTCTGACAGAAGCTCTGTTGCCTTGCCAGTCCTCCTGCAGCTGCGGGAGTGCAGGTGCCATGTGAGGAGAGCATGGATGGTTGTGGCCACAGGAAAAGAACCTTTAAGCCAGACACCAAAGACTTTGAGGCTCAGGGAAGCTGGCACCTTTGCAGACCTTAAACCACATTGTTCGGTTTTAATAAGATGCAAAACCCAAGCTGTAGGACTATGCAGCTCTCCCACCACCCAATGGCACCATGAGGTTTGAGCCTGGTTTGGGGAGAAGCTGCTGCACTGGGGTCCTCAAGGCCATGTCTGAAGACTAAAACACTTCAGCAAATCTGAGCTCTGTGGGCTATTTCCATCACTGCCTGGCTTTGCTGGCTGGGAGCAGGTTGTGTACTCAGAGGGGTTTTGTAGTGCCTTGAGAATGTCTTGGAATAGGGGAGACAGCACCGAAGTGCAACTGGTGGGGGCTCACAAATAGTTCATCTCTAAAATAGGGTTTGTGGGTGGTTACACTGATCCAAGCCTGGGACCCTGAGATGGGGAATCCCTCCTGGGATGGTGAGATCTATTTGTGGCGTGTCCCCAGGACAGCCCCCCGTACCCATCCTGTGTGTCTGGGAGGGTGCAGCTCTCCTGGCTGTGCTGGAATGAATGCTGCTGCTTCCCATCTCCATTGCAATGTATTTTTACCCAAACATTGCTCATATTGTTCAGCTGATGACTACTTTTTTTGTTGTTGTTGCTGTTGTAATTTTTAAGCCAAACAACATATTTTCCCACTCCAATTTGTGCCAGCAGAAAGGAAGGAGGAGAGAATGGCTCCGGGTAGGAATTGTTTTGTGGGAGACGTGCAAACAAATAGGGGAGCCATAAGGAGAGCAAATAGCTTTTCAAATAGAATATGGGGGTGGACAGGAGGGAGGTGTTCCTCAGAAGTGTGTGCTGTGCTTTGCAAAGGTAGGGTGACCTTCAGCTGTGTCCTTAAAGTGCTGCCTGAGAGGGAAGCTGATTTTGTGGGGGCTGGAGAGCCTCATGATTCCCCTGCTCCAGCCTGCACCTGGGGGGAGATGGAGATCATAGCCCTGTGCCAAACCTTGGGGTGGATCTCACCACCTCTGCCAGGCTGCAGAATCTTTCAGCACGGTGACGAAGATGTGAGCTCAGTAGCCCGGGAGGATTTCTGCTGGAAACTGGGGAGGGAGAGAAGGCGTTTGGCAAGCTCTGCTCGAGGGAAGGACAGTCCTGTGCCTCTGAAACGTGTCGTGTTGGGCCAGTGCTGGGAGGGGCTGGTGCCTGGGCACTGCTGACGTGGCTGTGTCGTGCTGGGAGCAGCATGTGGGTGCTGTGGAGGTGCCAGGAGCTGCTGGCTGAGCCCATGTTTGGCACAGGCAGGCTGGGGGGCTTGCAGGGTTGTGTAGAATAGACTAGCTCTACTGGAAGTGATCTACAAGGATCATCTAATCCAACTGCCTGACCAATTCAGGGCTGGCCTGTAGTTAAAGCAAATTATTAATGCCACTGTCTACCCCCCAGCAGTGCTTCTTCCCATCCTTTTCCTCCTGTCCCTTTCAGTTAGAATCTCCAAGGGCTGCTGTGGGGAGGCCCAGAGGCAGTTTGGTTTGCAGTGGGCTCTCTCCTGTGGATGTGATGAACAGCCCCAGTGAGTGCTGGCTCATTCCGTTATGGTGCAGTGGTCTCCTCTCTCTCCTTTTGGCACTGTTGGCAGTGCATGAAGGGCTCTCCCTTCATCCTTCACCCCTCATGCTCACACTGTTGAAAATCTGCTGTCTTTCATTTGTCACTGAGGCTTTTTTCTGTGCTGTCCACCCATGCCAAACTCTGCCTGCTGCAATCATGCCAACAATGGTCTTTTCTCATTTCTCTTCCTGCAATATTTGTAGCACCATCTCAAACAGCTGATGGCTGAGGGACCCCCCCTTCCTCCCCACTGTCCCCCTTGGTGTTTGCTCTCCTGACAGGTGTGAGAGCAGCTGTCTGAGGATGGCTGTGCCAGCGTGGTGGCCAGATGGGTACAGTCACCATGGTGCCATCAGCCCAGCAGGGGCCACGAGCCTGCTGTGCCCTCACTGCTCACTGAAGGCAGGGTCCCCCCCTCCTCCTCCTCCCCTTGTGCTCTCCTCCTGGCCTCCTTTTAGTAAATAAGCCTCAGTTGTGCAAGTCACTCCAGAGCTCCCTGCTCCACCTCCACAAGTCCTGTATCACACAGCCCCAAGGTCTGGATAACTCTCCATCTGTTCAGGGAGGCCCTGCCACACATTCTCCTGGGCAATGGAGCTGCAGGGTCAGGCTCCCCCCTGTGATCATGGCAGTGGGAGGCTGAGCCACCCCAGTGCTGCACAGCATCCTTCCCTGGCGCCTCAGGTGGGATGTGTGCTGTGGGGATGGGACTGGATGCTCCTTTGAGACCTTTCCCTGCTCTGGATGTATTTTTATCTCATGTGATGCTGCCTGCTGGGGCATCTGACACCGCAGGATTCAGCTGTGCCTGCCATAAACATCAGGGGCATTGGGGAGCTCTGTCTTTGGTATGTGGCTCCTGGGGGAGCCTGGTACTGCAAAATTCAGATGTAACACACTAGTCCCTTGGCTCCCTCTCTTTCTGGAGCTTTCCTGAAATGTTTCCCACTGCTGGCACTTAGCTCAGGCAGGGTTTTGATCCCTGTTTCTCTGTTGCCTAGTGTGTAAACTCGCAATTTTCTAGGATAGGTGGCTTTGGTAAGATCCTAAAAGTTCTGGATGGGTCCCTGTGGGTGAAGTCAGAGGGTCTTGGCTGAGCTCCTTCCCCAGGATCAACTCTGGCTTGCACAAGGAAAGGATCTATGGGCAGCAGGGACATGGTGGCCCAGCTATTTTCTAACCACAGCCCTTTTGGTGGTGTTGCAGCTCCCGAGGTGACGCAGGAGACGGTGGAGTCCCTAATGCAGAAGTTCAAGGAGAGTTTCCGCACCAACACGCCCATCGAGATCGGGCAGCTGCAGCCCGCGCTGCGCAGCACTGCCGTGGGCAGACGCAAACGCCGCAGCCGGCCCCGAGGTACGTCATGGCCGGGATCAAACCAGTGTCCAGGTTTGGAGGACAGGTGTCTGTTAAGAAAGGTGGGAGCCTCTCTTTGAAATGGAGAATGTAAACCCCCTCCTTCCAAATTATTATAATTTTGAAATTAAGGGGCTCTCAGGCAAAGATATGGGAATTAGGAATAACAGTTCTTCACTAGGAAAATTACAAAGAACAAACCCCAAACACTGACAGAGTAAGAATACAACCTGACACCTGTCAGTCAGTCAGGGTGTTGTCAGCAGTGCCATTCAATGGTGGCTGCATCCT
>VRYO01002223.1:2674962-2699587 GCA_009812075.1 Sialia sialis
GCCCCACCTGGTCTCAACAGATGGTGATAGAATAGATACTTTTGGTCACATTCTCTATTGCAACTCAAGACACCCAGGATTCCAGATTTTCTGTTTTCCAGATCCTGTGCTGCATTTGTGTATAGCTCTAAATTCCATACGGAGTGTTAGCTACTGCTTTCCCATTCAAAACAATTCCTCTAGGCCTGAAATTCAAGCACACTTTACTGCATCAAAAAGTATAAACAAAACAAAAAAAAAGTATAAAAAAAGTATAAACATAAGTGAATTGGTAGGGGAGCAAGCTGGGGGTATATGACTTCATTACCTGAAGCTGTAATTGGAGGATTAACCTCTGATATGCAAATAGACCAAATATAAAATTGTGTGAAAAACTCATGACCATCATCCATCTTGAGTATAGTTTCTGGGAGGCTTTGACTGCCCAAGGTGTAGCTACTAAAAGCCTTTAATAAATCCCCACTTTATTCTCTTAATCTTGTCTAGCCTCTGCTCTCGGGAGCCATTCCAAGATATCAGCCATGGCCAGAGGAGCTTGGCTGGGGAGGAAGGCGGGAGCCTCTTCACCCTCACTGCTGAGTGTGGGGACACCAGAGCTCCTCTGTGGTGGAGTGAGAGAAGCACAAACCCCACACAGAATCCTCTGGGTGGGCTGCTGGAGGTGCCTGTGGGTTGTGTCACATTATGTCCCCTCCAAGGGATTCTTCTGCAAGCCCAGAGTCCCTGTCACCTGTCCCAGCTGAAACGCAGTGAAGCACAGGTTTTTTCAAGCTTCAGTTTCATGAAGGGGTGAAATTCATTTTGGCTGTCACTCACATCATTGGGACATCTCTTCTTTCTGCTTTCCCAGTGATTAGGGGCTGTAGGAGCTGCACAGAGTGGGAGAGCACGGATCTAAGGCTGTACCACACAAAAGGCTGTGCCAAGGGTTGGGGTCCAGATTTCCATCTCTGGAGGAGGTGGAGATATGAGATCTCTTCAGGGATGATGGAGATGAAGGTCCTTTGCCCATGATCTGCCCAGTGCACTGAGGGTCTTTCTGTCAGCTCTGGGAGCTGGGAAGGAAATGCTTTTCTTTCTGTTTACTGTTGGTTTTGTTTTTCATTTATTTATGAGTCTGAAATGTGATCTTTTATTCCTGATACGTTTTCCTGTGATACAGGGCTGAAGAGCGCTTTTTTTTTATTACAGCTCTGCCCATAAATTATTTATTTAGTGTGAAGAAAATGTTCTGACTCTTTAACTGGTTTAAATTATTTGGTTTGTTTTCTAGAAGTTATTCAAATAACAGGATTTTAGTGTGGGTGTGGGTGCTCTGGGGTCCACAGGGACTGTCAGGGAAAGTTTCCCTCATTCCCTGCTCCAGCCTCTTTTCTTTTTCGGTATGCTTTTTATTTCATTTTTGAACTGCCTGAAGGTAAGAGGCTTTTTGGTCACTAATGGAACAAGTCAGTTAATCCTTGCAGCTGAGCTGAGGAGGAGGCATAATGCCCAGCTGCAGGCAGAGCCTCTGGCTGTGTGGGAGCAGAGTGTGGCCCTGAGCCAGCCTGGCTTGTCCCAGGCTCTGGAGACACCCCCAACCCCATTTCCCACCTCCAGGGCTCCTCTGCCTGTTAGTGACCACAGAACAGTCAGTGGTTATCAGGACAAGAGCACCCTCAGTCTCTCCATCTCTCCCCACTGGTTTCCTCAGCATGAGAAAATGAAATTGCTTTGTACCCAGTCTGTGAGGGATGAGGAGCCTTCAGGAGGGGACTGTGACTCCCAGTGTCCCCAGCCACAGGGATTCCTCACCAGCACACCCTGAAATAGAGATTTTAAGCTCTCAGTCATCAGAAATCCCCAAAAAGCCAGGTATTCCCAAAGTCTCCAGTGGAGATCTGCACAGCCCCATCCCATCCATCCTCTTTTCCTTTTCAATTAAATATCCTTTTGCTTGTAGAGGTGGTGGCTGGGCACTGTTGCTGAGCTGATCCATGCCTTTCCCTGCCCATTCCCTGGCTTCTTCTGTGCTGGAGGTTTTGTTTTCACAGCCTGTGGTTACCTGTGCCTCCGGCAGGCGAGTGGCTGGAGTGCAAACAACCCTTCAGGCTAAAGGACGATACCACAACTCAGGATGTTTACATTTTCCATCCAGTTGCAAACATAAACTCTTTGCCTCATTAATCCATTGCAATCCCTGAGAGGTTTTTTTTCCCTTGCCCTAAATGAAATTGTCCATTTGGGATACATTTATTTCCTCCTAACAGCCGCGTGACAGTTCCGTTGATGGAGTTTGCATCCAACTTTGGTTCTGGGTACTGACAAGTCAGCCTGATGGATGCATGTGGGTAATTATTTTCTTGTGCTTTGATTTAATTAATGTTTAACCTCATCAAAGCCCTACAGCTGGAGCACTCTCCCTGCAGGAACTGCACATGACAGAAGGATTTGCTCCTCTATGGGAAGGCTCTGAAAGGGTTTCTGAGTGCTGCTCCTTCAGAAGGATTGGATAAACCATCCAAAGCTGAGAACAGCCTGACCCCCAGCCCAAGGGAAACAAATCTGGGATAAACATTGCCTTGCTTTGCTTCCCTGCTCTGCGTGTGTAAGCTGCTGCCCATTGCTCCTCATTAAAGCTGATTTTGCCCTGAGTGTTTCCAGCAGCTCTGGGGAAGGTGATGTTTTCCCAAGTAGATTGACTTTTAAAATAACACCAAGCCACACCACCCTCTCTATTTACAGTGCCATATAACTTTATTTTGTCTAATGCCTCTTTCATACAACCTTTCTCCCTAAACACATCTATGGAGTGAAGCACATTCAGAGCTTATAAATATTTGAGGGGAGTGAGGATGGAGAGAGCCGGGGGTGGGAGGGGTGGGCTGGAAGGAAGAGGTCTCTGCTGGGGGCTGGCAGAACTGGAGGGAAGGATGCTGAATTCCAGAGCAGTTATTGATCCTGAAATGCAGCCCCAGAGCACCCCAGCCTGGCTGCCCCAGAAGCGGGGAGCGATGCCCTGGGGAGAGGCGGCGGGGCAGGGTTTGGGGATGGCTTTGGCTGATGGAGCAGGCTGTGTGCACAGCCCCGGGCTGGGAGGTGCCCTTGGGGTGGCTGCTGTGCGCAGAGAGGGGGTCTGGTGCCCTCTCCTGGGGCAGGGCTTTAAAAACACTCTGCATTTGGGAGGAAATAACCCACGATGGTGCTTCTCCTGAGGGAAGGTGTTCATTGGGATGTGCTGCTTGCTGGGGCTGCAGTTCTGTGCTGTGGAGGTCTTGGCTGTGCCCTGAGCTACCCAAAGCTCATCCATGGTCCCTGTTTGCCAGGACACCTCTGCTTCCACCTTGCCCTGTCTGGCTGTCCTGTGGTGCTGGTGGAGCATCACTTTCTGTTGGTGAGGCTTTTCTGGAGTTCACCTCACCTGAGTCATAATATCAGCTCTTTGAGTTGGTCCTTGGTGAAAATAAAACTCTTCAGGCTGTGCAAGGGCTGCTGCCTGGGATCAGCATGACCCCAGTTTTTCCCAGTGGAAGCCCATGGTGCTGTCACCTGCACCTCCTGCACTGCTGGGGTGTTTTGGGCAGACAGAAGGAAGAGGGAAGGTCCATGAGGAGGAAGAGTTTCCCTCAGCTGTATGTGAAGCCAATGTGTGTGAACACACCCTTGCCACAGGGCGTTTTATTTTAAAGGGCTTTTTTTCTTTATACTTTTACGCTTTTTGGGGTTGACTGGGCAAGTTTCAAAAGAAAATGTTTGTGCATTTTTTTTTTTTCTCCTTAAATCTGCATCCAATTTACCTTTCTCTGACCACATTAGGGATCTTTTATTTTCTTCTCTTTTTTTTTTTTTTTTTCAGTTGTATGGTACTCTTTTCAGGGTTAAATTAATTAAACTGAAAATTTCCATTTAGCTAATTGCATTGCACTGCCAGCTCTTAGTGCATGGACTTTGCTGCTGTGCTGGGGAGGGCATTTCTCACCCAGTTTTTTGGGAAGCCTGGGAGCAGAGGCCTTCTTGAGCACCCAGAAGGCAACTTTGCATGGTGTGAGTGAGCATGGAGGGGGGTGAACCCAACATGGTTGATGAGGGAAGTTGTGGGTCTTGAGTTCTGTGGAATGTACAAGGATTTTCCATTTTTCTAGAGGAAAAGGATGCAGATAATCTTTTTTCCATTGCTAGTGGCTGCAGGGCAGAGAGATCACAAAGATGTCACCCAAAGTGGCACCCCTGGGGACAAAACCAAGCTTCCACTTCTATTCTAACATCCAACTTCACAGGATTAAGTAGCTGAGGTCAGCTTGGCCTCGGATAGGAATCATCCAAACAGCTGCTGTTAGTTTCTTTATTTTAACTCAGTTTTGATTCCTTTTACATCTGCAGCTCTTTCCCTGACATGTTCTGCAACCTCCTGGCTTCAGGGAAAGGATTAAAAATGTCATGTTTGTTTTTTATTCCCTCTTTAATGGCAAACCCCTCACTTTTAAAAATATACACATGGCTTCAGCTAACAAAAAGTCTTTGGGGATAATTCTGGTTCCTGAATTTTATTTCCGTATCCCCACTCAGCATTAACAGGACCATCTTTAATTGCATCATAACAAGGTGTTTGCTTTGGCACCCCGCCTTGCTCCCCACTAAATTAATGCTGCACTCAGAACAAGTGCCCTGCCCCAGTGCCTGGCTGAGCTGAGATCTATTTGAAGGGATTAACGAGCTTGTAAATCTGCAAACAGGATTAGAAACAAGAGCATCTTCCTTGAGCTCCCCTTCCCTGCCTGCCTCCTGCCCCACTGCCTGGAGAACGAGCTGGGCAGGAGATGAGGGCTTGGGTGAGAAAGGGGAGCTTTGTTTTCTCTCCAGTCTCAAAAGCAGGAGTAAACTGGGTGTAAAGAGGGTGTATCTCCCTGTGAGAGCTGCTGGAAAGAGGTACTAGTGCGTTACTGATATCCAGCACTGCAACATTGCCATTTCTCTGTTCTCTGTCTTTCAAGAATCTTATTCCAGTTTGTAACCGGCTGCAGTGATTAGGGTCTTTTTGTTTTCTGACACCTGGTGGTTTTCTCCCTGTTTTTAAAGGAAAGGGAATGCTGACCAGGCAGGACTGCTTGGCTTTACCTGGATGCTGTCTTGTTCATCAGTAATTGCTCTCTGCCTTGAGCATCCTTGGCCCCAACACAATTATCCTCAGCCCATGCCCTGGTGAGCAGCCTGTGACCAAGGCTGGCAATGGACCTGGAAGAGAAGGCATTGCCCCAGTTGTAAATGTCTCACTGGGCTAATTTGATCAGATTTTAGGGCCAGTTAAACATGAAATCAGGTTCATGGCAAGATTACTGCAGGATTAGTGTCCCTGCATCCTTGGGGTTGCCTCAACTGGGTTCTGAGATCCTCCAAGCCGCCACCAAGATGTGTTCCTGCATCCTTGAGGGCATGGAGGTGTCAAAGCACATCCCTGGCAGCCGTGTGTGTGCCCCAGGCTTGTGTTGCCAGGCTGACCTCTGGCTCTGCATGTTGGGTCAGAGGAGACGTTTCCTCTGCGGGCTGGGGACCTGCGCCGGGTCTCACAACTGCTGTATTTATACATCCTGCTCAGTGCTGGGTAATCAGAAAATGCAATATCACTGTCACCAGCTCTCTGAAGACATCCAGCCTGAGTAATTTAACATGTCAGCTCCATCCATCACAGAAACGCAGCCGGCACACAAAGGCAGAGTGGCCGGAGGGGGCTGGGCCGGTGGCTGGCGGAGCAGCGCTGCCTGTGCCAGCTGCCTGGTCACCTCAGCGGGGTGTGACAGCACAGAGAGCACCACATGGCTGCCTCTGTCCAGCCCAGCCATCTGCCTGTGCACAAGGGGCCAGCTCTGGGAAGGTGACAGAGGGATGTGCCGTGTTCTGCCTGCACAGGCAGTGTCCAGTTCCCTCTCCCGGGCAGGGGCTGTGCTGAGCTCTCAGGAGTGGGGGGACCCTCCCACAGCTGGTGTCTGTCCCCCAGCCCTGCTCAGTGAAAAAGGGATGTGCAGCATGGCTGCAGCTCTGGCTACTTGCCCAAGGGCTGCATTAGAAGCCCAGGTTAATTAAGATTTTCCTCACTGTTGCAAATAAGCCTTATTGGTTTTACCACTCAGCTGTGCCTTTCAAACCCCTTGGTGTGGGTGTACCGTGGCACTGGGTGTTTTTGTGGCATTTGTGCTGAAGGGGGGTTGATGGGTCATGGTTTGGGATCTTTAAACCCCCCAGCCCTCATCCAAGCACTAAATGCTGCTGTGTGCAAGCACTGACCCTCCCTGCTGCTTCCAGGAGGAAAGGAGCCAGCAGAGCCTCTTCCTGCCCCGCTGCAGGACTGCCCTGGAGGGCACTGCTCAGCCAGGCCAGGGCATGGCCAGGGCAGGAGCCACGTGCCGAGCTCCTGGCGTCCCTCTGGCTCCTGCCAGCCACCTCTCATCGCTGTGATTAAGGATTTCAGAGGGCAGAAGGCACCGCTCATTTTCTGTCCTCCTGCCAAGAAATGGGGAAATTGTGCTGCTGCCTAGAATAAAAGATTTTTTAAAAACAGTAAAATATTTTAATGGCTGTTTAAAGGGCCACTGTCAACCCCCAGAGGCCTCTTTGCTTTAAGCTCTGCAAAGATTGAAGGATTTCTGCCAATTAGAGTCTGTGGTGCTTTTTAAGCATCCATTGCTTCTTGGTGGGTCTGGGGATGAAGCCAGCTGGGCTCCTGCTGCATCCCACACTCTATCTGGACAGGAGGAGGTCAAGTGAGCCATGGGCCAGCCCTGCTCCTGTCGGTCCTGACTGCTGCTGTCACAGCAAACGGGGGGAGCAGCTGGGCCAAAGTGGCTGCTGAGGAGCAGGGAAGACCCTTGGGGGTCCTGGGTGCCCCCAAGTGCTGTATTTCCCCTGTGCCATTTGTCCTTGCTGGGTTTGCTGAAATTCACTGCATTCCACCATGCAGGTGTCCTTGGGGAGAGCAGCTGCCACACTCAGGGGTTTTCTTTGTCAGTCCCTTGAAATACATTAGTGGTTTTATTTCTGAGGGTAGAAAGTGTCTTCTTGCATTCACATCACTATGGGCATAGTGGGCTCTTGATTGTTGATGAAATCACAAATGGTAAAAGCTCCTGATCACTACTGGTGACCCCAAGCTCGGCAAGGAGTGGGGGTTGCTGGCTAAATCCTGAGCTCTGCTGAGCAGCTCCCAGCTCCACCTGCTCCTGAGCATCCCAGCTGCCAGGGCTGACTTTTTCCTCTCTCCTGCTTGCAGGTGGGATCGGATTTGGACGTGCCAAAGGCAACTCTGGCTCAGAAGCAGACGATGAAACCCAGCTCACCTTCTACACGGAGCAGTATCGGAGCCGGAGGCGAAGCAAAGGTACAGAAGGATGCTGTGATTGCACTCTGGTGTCAGGGGAAAAGAAATGCCTGAGCACCTGGACTGTCCCCATGGGTGATGGGGTCTGACACTGCCCGAATCTAAAGGACAGCCACACCAGCCTGTGGTGGTATGGACACCCCCAGATGTGCTGTTTGTGGGATGCAACACCGTGCAGGAGCCATAAATCCCATTTGATGCTGATGAGGTTCTAGGTTTCTTTGATGGTTTCTAATATCAGTTACCCTCCACATGCCCTGGCACTTCCCCAAAGCTGCAGCAGCGGGGAGTGGTTGTGTCTGTCCTCGTCCTGGCACCAGTGCAGCTGTCAGGGATAGTTACCTTGGCAATTCCTTGCTCCAAACTCCTGTTTTCTGCCCTTTATTTCCTATGCAAAGCATCTGTTGGATGAAAATTTCCCAGCCTTCCACTTGGCACAAAGGCAATTAAAAAGAACAACTTCAAAATGAGGGTTGGGGCAGGGATTTGTAGACCCAAGTCCCTTCAGGCTCTTTTGTGACTTAGAGAAGCCAAGAAACTGAAATATCATCTGCAGTTTGAAATTAGTGTCCGCATTTCCTCCCATCACATCACAGTTTTGTTCAGGACTCTCAGCCCCAGTGGAGGAGAGGCCGAGTTTTGCTGCTGCGACTGGGTTTGAAAAATCACTGTCGGGAAATAACTCCGTTGGGAAGCAATTTAAAAATTGCACAGTGGGTCTGCTCCCTCCATTTGTTTTGTGCTCAGAGCTGGGCCCCGGCAGAGCGCGGCAGCCAGATAGATGCCGGTGCCCACCGCAGCAGCACGAGGCCTCATTTGTTTCCATGATGAGCCATTCCCATAAATGCTTCCAATGTGTTTATTTGAATGTGAAATTACCTCAACACCTCTGATCCGCTCGATGGGTGCACACGGGAATAAACTCACGGACGCACAGGGGCGTGCTGCAGTTGTTCCTTCCATTTTATATGTTTGGGGGTTGGTTTTGTAGGTTTTGTTTTTTTTTTCTTTTTCTTTTCCATGTGTTTTAGAACCAAAAGAAATCCATCACCATGTTTAAAATAAGCTTTTGATGAAAAGGATGAGAGGATTCATGAGTTACTTACCTGTTGCAGTACAAACACAGCTGCGTTCAGGGGAAAATGATAGAATCAGAATCTTGGAACAGTTTGGGTTGGAAGGGACCTTAAAATCACCTTGTTTCACCTCTGCCATGGCAGGGACACCTCCCACTGTCCCAGGCTCCTCCAAGCCCTGTCCAGCCTGGCCTTGGGTACTGCCAGGGATCCAGGGGCAGCCACAGCTGCTCTGGGCACCCTGTGCCAGCACACCCTCACCCTCATAGTTAAGAATTTTTTCCCCAATAAGCTTAAGCTTAAACTTCCTTCTAGCCCTGCACCTGTCATTCCATGTCCATCTCCAGCTCCTTTCAGCTACTGGAAGGCTGCAATTATTCACCCCTAATCCTTCTCCTCTCCAGGCTGAACAATCCCAAGTCTCTCAGCTTTCCCTCATGGGAAAGGTGTTCCATCCCTCTGATCATCTTCACACCCATGTGACAGGAGGAAGGAACTGGTTGTGCTGCAAACAGGGACAACAGACACTGCCACAAAACACTGCTGATACAGGGATCAAATTTCCCAGGTGCTGGAGCAGCTTTTTCAGTGACTTATTAAGGAATACTTTCCAGTTTGTGACAGCCCTTGAATACTTTGGAAAATTCACTGAAGTCTGCGGCTTTTCCAGCTTCCACTAGAAAAGGGGTGATAGGGCAGAGGGAAGATATGGAAAACTGTGTTTTAATGAGAGAAAGAAAAATCTTTCCAATGCTGCCTTGATGCTATTCCCCTTGAGGTCAACTGCTCTGTCAGTCTCTTGAAAAACGCTCATACTGGATGCCAGGTACAAAGATATTTTTATTGATTTCTATGTTGGTTTTTGGTTGTTGGTTTTAGCTTCCTTGTAGGGCAAATACAAAGGAACAGATGAATGGGAAGAATTCCTTTCTTTCCCTGTGAATAAGCTGTTGTTCACCTGGGCAGCTTTGATGGCTGGGTTTGAAGGGAATTCAGGAGGCAGAGCTGCCTGGCGCCGTCGCACAGAGCTGGCTGTTAGATCTGCCTTAGTGTTTGAGCAGTGCTGTGAGAACCTGGTTTGTTCATGTTCACTGGGGGCTAACTGAGGGAATTGTCTTGCATAAAGTCCCCATTGTACTTCCCCTCTGTCTAGATACATTTGGCCGTTGCTGCATCCTTGAAAGGAATTTCCCATTATCCTTTAATTGACTCTCCTCTCCCTCATGGAAGCAAAGCAATAGCGTAGTGGGAAGTCGTAGTACCAAACTCATAATTACGAGTTCAGCCAAGATCCATAATTGGACGGGTTCGTCACTCTAATAGAGAAGGATGCATCGTCAGATACAGTTAATTCTTACAATGATGTTCCCCTATCGATTCTGCCAGGCTTGCGTGTCGTTGCAGGTGCCTTTGGATACTTAGCAGGTCCAAGGAGAGGGATTCCTTGGGGTTTCTCTCCTCGGATAAGATTTTGTAGGATTGAGCCTAATTACTTGTACTGTCAAGGCATTGATCCCAGATGATGCGATGGGAAGTTTCCACTTAGGAGGTGTGCGAGTTTGCTTTTATTTGAGCTTGGTTAAGTGGCCTCCTGTGTCTCCTGGAGAAGAGGACAGCAGGTTCTGTAGTGCTTAGGCAAGGCAGATTAGAGAGACATTCCCACAAGACAATATTCAGCAAGGGAGAGTTTGTTCTGGTAGCTCAGGAGCAGCAGACCCACTGGTAGCTGGCTTTCAGTCCAGGAATATCTGCAGAAAAAAGAGGCAGCGCCTTTTGTGGTCACAGCATGTTGCATCACTCACCTTCCCAGCCTCCAGGTCTGTGGGATGCCCTTACATGATGTTAGTGTGTCTTTGGAAAGTCTCCAGAGAAATTGCAGGGGAGGAGAGTGGAAGGAACAAAGCAGAGATCGTCCCCTGGAGTCCTGGTCTTTGGTGTTGGGCTCAGCCGCACCTCTGGGATTTGAGCTGGGAGAGGCACTGCTGGCTTATGCCAAGAAGTGTCCTGTTCATCCCCAAATCTTCAGTGAGACACCCCTGCCCTTCAGCACAGTCCCCTGCCTGTGCCCACACCAGCTCCCCACTCTCCCTTTGTCTGATGGATCACTGTGCTCTGCTCTAGTGGCATGCAGCCTCAAGGGAGCTGGAATTTGGATTGCTTTTCCAAGTGAGACAAGTCCTGAGAGAGGCTGTCAGGCTGTGCGCAGCTCTGTGCTCAGAGGCTGAAGTGACTCTCAGCTGAGAACAGCAATGGCTGGTTTGCTCCTTCCTGCTGATCCTCAGCACTGACTCCTTGTGGATTTCCAGAAATCAGATTTTCTTGCAACCTATTTGCAACAGGTTTGTGCACTGGAAGGCTCTGCTTGCTGTGGAGGCTGGCTCTCCCCTTTTCCCCTTTCCCATTCCCCTGGGAGTACCAGGAAATGTGGGAACTTCTTTGCATTCTGGCTGTGGTGCGCAGATGGCTCTTGTCTCCAGAGCTGTCGGTCTCTGCACCTTCCACCAGTGCTGAAGTCTCTGTGAGACAGAACCTGACAGTGTTGTAAAGATGTGAATCCACATCCCCCGCTGGCCATCAGGGCCATAGCAAAGCTTTGATGCTTCTGGGTGGGATGTGTTCACTCAGGTCCCACTCTGAGTTTGAGAGGAAAATATTAGGAGCAAAAAATCTCCCTAAACCAAGGAGGCAGAGCCCTGTGCACAAACTCCACTCCTGCTCCATCCCTCTTGCTCTGGGGTGGGGTTTGCCTTGTGCCCAGCAAAATATATCCAGCTCCAGGTGTGACTGTGCAGCCCTGAGTTCCCCTGGTCACAGGCAGCAGCTGCCTGATGGTGAAATCAAACAGTGAAAGATGTGGGGGAAGCAGCAGCCCTGTAACTCCAGGGCTGTGTCAGGCTCCCTGCCCATCTCATTAAGGATTTTGTGAGTATGGTAAGCCCCTCCTTGCTGGAGGGGAGGCAGAAGTGAGGTTTCTGCTCCTCCCTCTGCTTTCTCAGCTGCTCTGTAACACAGAAATGTGCAGTGGATGTTGTTCAGCTTCCTGGGGGAAACTGAGGCAGAGAAAGTGAAGATGTTGTATGCCCCCTGTATGCCCCTGCAAGGGGCTGAGCCATCCCAAGCCCATTTGTCTTGGAGACCCACAGACCCTCTGTGCTCCTTTGCACTCTATTCTGAGCCCCTGGGACCTGCCAGGAGCTCCCCACAGCTGCTGACAATCCTTGAGTCTGGGGCTGATGTCACTCCCCATCCAGCAGAGATCATAGCTGGAAACCCAGACACAAAGAGTGGGGTGCAAAGGCAAAGGGCTGCTTTAGGTCCTGTGAGGGTTGAGATATGCTGGAGGGCACCAGCACAGTGTCCACCCACCTGGGGTGTCTCATGGAGTGTCCTCAGCTGGCTGCTGCTCCTCAAGCTGCCTCTGGCATCTTCTTGAGCTCGGGCGGCACCACCCTGAGCCTGCTCCCCCACACTTGGGTCTGGGATTGCTTCCCCCCTCCTGGGTGAAGAGGAAGGAGGAACTATCCCACTCTGTTTTCATTCCCAGCTCCCCAGCACCCCAGGGAAGGGAGGGCATGGCTTTGGGATGCTCCTCATCTGAAGTTTCTGTGAACAAGGCACCTGGCTGTTTCCATAGCATGTGCTGATGGTTCTGACAAATTAGCAGAGTTCAATTATGTACCTTGGATTGGTGTCAGCCCCGTGTGTGCATGTGCTGGGCTGCCTGGCGGAGCCTTCTGAGGGCTGTTAGAGAAATGAGAAGCTGAGCTTTGATCTGCCTCTGTATTTGGTGTTTAAAACAAGGCCTTTTATAAGGGAATATTAGGTATTCGGAGTCTACTACATATGAGGAAGCTTTGCTTTGATCCTCTCCCATCTCCAGAGGCAGCAGGCACTTATTATTTCATGGGGAACTAAACGTAGTGCAGAATGAAATGTGGGTACTGCTCTCTTTGCTGGTGCCTCTGGCCTCGCTGGAGCTGAGTGAAAACTGCAGGCAGGACATCACCCCACTCTTCCACACTCCTCAGGGAATTGCCTCCCTGCTCTGCCTTGGGCTTGACTCGCCTTCAAACTGGCGGAGATGCTGTTGGCAGTCAAGTGGGACACAAAAGGTGATAAAACAAATGTCAATTTGGGCTGCTTCCAGTGGCACGAGGGAAGAATGGGTCTGTCTGTGCCTGGTGCTGTCTGTCTGTACTTGGGGATGCTTCTCCATCCTCTCCTCGTGTGGTCAGCCCACAGCATGGACAGGTCAGGATTCCTCAGGAAGGGACACAGAACTGTTTGGATTCCTCAGGAAGGGACTCGGAGCCTTTAGGATTCTTCAGGAAGGGTCACAGAGCCTTTAGGATTTCTCAGGAAGGGACACAGAGCTGTTTGGATTCCTCAGGAATGGACACAGATCCTTTAGGATTCTTCAGAAAGGGTCACAGCTCTGTTTGGATTCCTCAAGAAGGGTCACAGAGCCCTAGGATTCCTCAGGAAGGGACTCGGAGCCTTTAGGATGCCTCAGGAAGGGACACAGAGCCTTTAGGATTCCTCAGGAAGGGATAAAGAGCCTTTAGGATTCTTCAGGAAGGGGCACAGAGCCTTTAGGATGCCTCAGGAAGGTACATAGAGCTGCTCCCTGCAGGGACAGATGGACAGGTCAGTCTGGGTGGTGCACACATGGAGCTGTGCTGCTCTTTGTGAGGTCAGGAAAGAGCACCCCAGAGGGGACACCACAGCTTCCATGTGACCCGCAATCCCCAAATCTCAGGAATGAGATACTAATCTTGTCCCTATACCCCAGAGCACCAAGGTCCCTCCCTCCAGGCTGCACCCCAGCACACAGCCATGCTCACACTGATGTCCACTGCACTGTGACAGTGGGGGATGCTGCTTATTCCCAACCATTCTCTGCTCTCTATCATGGATGCTGCTTTTCCAGCAAGTGGTGCATGATGGCTTATTTAGCCTGCAGAGCCATGAGGCACTGTTGACCCCATCTGAAATCTCTCCATTCCTCCTGGACTGGCAGTGCAGGCAAGCTGGGCTGGGGCTGCTCCCTTAATCTCTGGTGGCTGTAGGTGTGGGGGAGCCCTCGTGCTGCTGCCCACACCAGGGTGCTGAGCTGGGAAGGGACACAGAGCCTTTAGGATTCCTCAGGAAGGGTCACAGCTGCTGCTGGAAGCTGGAGCTGGGCAGCACGGGGGTCTGCAGGTAAAGTGCTGGTGGAGCTGCAGTGGCTGCAGGCACTTTAACTTCCCTGGACTGCGCTGGAGATAAAGGCTTTTACATCTGTTCCTGGAGGCAGTGCAGGTCTCTCTATTTATTTATTTATTTTCCGGTTGTATCTGATACAGCCTCAGCGAGTAATTGAGTGTTTGAGAGTGAAAAATTATCTCTCCGGCTTGGCCCTTATCTTGACAGCAAAGCAGCACTTTTAATTTAATTTTGTTCAGAGCATGTGGGTAACAAATTTCACTAATCGCTCTGCTGTCGCCCTCCGCATGGTAACGAGCCTCTTGTTTCCCAGGAAGCAGAACATAAACACGGAGCTGGATGCAGGCAGGAGGAGGGCGAGGGCTGGTGCCGCTGCAAAATGAAGATGTGCTCCTTGTGGATCCCTGTGGCACGCTGGATCTGCCTCCTGGCTGCAGCAGGAAAGGGAGCAGAGGGTGGCAGATGTCACATTTGTTGCTGTGGGGGAAACTGAGGCACAGAGGGATGTGCCCCAGCCCCGGGGAGCTGTTGCAGAGCAGAGATTTGTATTCTCATCCTGTTCTGTCGGTTTGCATCTATTCCAAAAATGATGGATGGAGGCAAAAAAAGATTTGGGACTTTATTTTGGGGCTGCAGCCCAATTCCCTGATCCCATCTCTGCCTGCAGGGTGGCATGGGGCAGTGGGCAGTGCGGTGAAGGTCCAGCCAGGGGGAACAACTTGAGTGCTTGGACATCTCTTGCCACCAGCCCCTGGGACATCTGCCAGTCCTGAGCCCTCCCTGTCGCCCTGCCTCCATCTCCTCCTGGTTTCTAAAATCAATTCATCTGTCTGACCAGCTCTTCACTCACTGAGCACAATCCTCCCTGGGCTGTGACTCAACACAAACTATTTCATAGATAATGATTACTTTTTTTCCTCCTTTTCTCCTGTAGGAATAATGTTTTTGCTAGTCTGTATTGAAAATTGCTTTCCCTTCTCCTTAAAATGAAACCTTCAACTCAGATTTGCCTTTGTGCTTGTATATTGTAAAATTGGGACTCATTTGCAGTGTAAAACAAAAAAAGATCAGGCCTTAATTCCAGGAGAAGTGCTTTCATTGATTTTCATGAAAGAAAATTCCAGTGCAGGCAATATCTACCTTTAAATATGTAGCTGTTTCTTTAATGTGATTTTATCTCAACCAATTCAGCACTGAGAACATGAAAGCAAAACTGACTTCATTGATTTTAATTGCCGCTGCCCAGAGAAATGCAAAAAAATATAACAGTGCCAGAAGAGCAAATTGAGTTTGCACAAATTCTTCCTCTTTGCTGTGCTAGGAGATGCAAGATATGTGAGGAAGAGAATCTGCCAGTGGTGACCCTGGTGCTGAGGGGCTGGTGGATCAGCATCTCAGCCTGTGCCACTTTGGTCATCTCTGTTTCCCCTCTCTCTTCAGCTGCTCATTTCTTGCCCAGCTTTCAAGGCTTTGCCTTTGCCCCCTTCCTCCTCGTGGTTGGAATTTGCTGGCAGAGTCTCCCTACCAGCTGCAGGCACAATGCCTTAGAGCAAAGGGGAAGCACCACCAACAGCTGTATAATTAGGAAGCAAATACATTTATTCAGTACATAAGGCTTTATAACTCCAGGAGCACCTTAAGAGCCATGGCTCAGGCTGCTGGAGGAGCACAAGAGCTCAGTGGGACACACAGGAGCTCGGTCAATGAGCCCTTGACCTTGCTGTGGGTCCAGAAGCCCAACCCCCCCCTCCCCAGAGTGCCCAAGACATCCCTTGGCATCGTCCCCCCCGACCCACAGCCCAGGGCTGCCTTTTCTGCAGCTCCCTGTGCTGTACTGGAGGACGTCTCGGCTAATTGCTAGAGGATAATTCATAAATGTTAATAGTATTAATCTGATTCAGCATGTGCTCAGCAAGATCTAATCTTCCATAAATCCAGAAGCCACTGATCTCACCCTTCTGCTGCACAGCGTGGCTGCCATTCCTCCTTCCCCCATCCCTCCTCTCTGCACTCTCTGCCTCCTTGGAGGGTCTGCTCAGGGGTCTCCCCCAGCACGGGGGAGGCAAAGCTGCCACTTCAGGGCTGATCCACATCCTGCTGACTCTGGGGTGAGGCTGGAGAGTGCCCAGTGCCCAAGCTCTGACCCAGATCTGGGCACCTTCCCTGGGCACCTTCAGCTGGGATTTGCCCAGGACTGCAGTGGAGAAGGTGCCTCAAGAGGAGGCTGGGACCAGGTGTGGTGTAGATGGTGTGTGATCAAACACCCACCTGTGCTCTCACCCCTGCCTGGGGGGCTCATTGCATCCACATCCATCCCCTTTAGAAGGAAGGCTCCTTGGGGCTGGGGGTTGTATGAAGGCTTGGTGGGGTCATGGTGCAAGAGATCTGTGAGATCTGCCATCCCATCCCTCCCATCCCATCCCATCCCATCCCATCCCATCCCGTCCCATCCCATCCCACCCCGCTGTGTTGGAGGAGGCTGCAGGGCCAGCAGGGGATCCAGGCAGTGCTGCTCCCTCCCGTGCAGAGGTGCTCCATGTCCAGAGCCTCCTGCCAGCACCACTGCTCATCTTAATTGGCATTGGACTTGATTGGACATGATCTGCCCCTCGTAAAACACCTTGAGATGTGTTGGTGTGTGAGGCTGTCCTGGAAACGCTGCTCTATCCTATTAATGAGCTCTGCTGGAACATGATGATGGATCATTAGGAACCCGATTCCTCTGGCACGGCAGCAGCTCTGGGAGCATCCCGGGGGTGTGAGCTGGGCAGGGGTGGGCTGCTGTCCCCTGGGTCTGCTGCTGTCCCCTGGGTGTGCTTGCTGTCACCCAGGAGTGCTGCTATCCCCAGGGATGCTGTCCCCAGAGATGCTGCTGTCCCCAGAGATGCTGCTGTCCCTCTGGGGATGCTGCTGTTCCCCTAGAGGTGCTGCTGTCCCCAGGAGTGCTGGCTGTCCCAAAGGATGGTGCTGTCCTCCCAGAGGTGCTGCTGTCCCCCAGGTGTGCTGCTGCCCCCCAGATGTGCTGCTGTCCTCAAGGGTGCTGCTGTTCCCCCAAGGATGCTGACGTCCCCAGGGGTGCTGCTGTCCCCCTGGAGGTGCTCCTGTCCCCCCCAGGTGTGCCGTTGTCCCCCCAGGTGTGCCGTTGTCCCCGTGCTGGGCACTCTGCATGTGGCTCAGCACAGTGGGGACTGCTGAGCACTTCCAGCCCTCACTGTTCCCCTGCTCCATCTCCCCCGAGTGCTGGGCATGCATTTCCACATCCCAGTGGCCAGGGACCGTTCTGTGACGCTGTTATCTCCCATGGGGGCGGGGGAGATTGCAAAGCACTTGGCGTTTAACACCCACATATGGTTAACACCACGGGCTCTGTGTGCTGATAAAGAGGGGGTAATTAAAGTTTATTTTTTTTTATAGACTAATCTCCCAAGCATGTATTTATGAGCCTGATTTAGAAACAGCATATTACCGAGAACACAGGATATTTGTGTTGCTTGTAAATCCATACATGTTCTGAACACCTTTTTCTTCCCCCTCTCCCCCCTAAATTTAGGCAGTACTGCCAATATTAACAAGAATTCAACACAGTTTTGTTGGGTTTTTCCCCCCTCCTTGTCTTTTGGGCGGGCAAAGGAAAGTGTACAAAGCAGTGAGTAATTAAATGCACGAGGAAATGATATTTCAAAGGAGACACAGTGCGTTTGGAGGGGCTGTTTGCCGAGTGTTTACTCCAGTGCCTTTGAATTTATCTTCATCTTGCAGCAGGTGCAGAATCTTCAGGAGAATGTGGTGCTTTGCAAGCAGATTCTGAGCTGTCTGCACAGGGACCCACATCCTCACCAGGATAATCTGCACTGGGTTTGAGGGGAGACAAAAAAATCCTGGATGGGGAGAGTGGTGGTGGTGGCCAGAGTCCTTCTGACCACAGTGCTGGACACTCCTCTTGTTTTCCAGTCTAATTAAGCCATCCTTGGCTCACTAGCAGGGAGCATGTCAGGTATTATTCTGCCCTGAAATGGAGCACTTTGCCTTTCCTTTCTGCTTCTCTGTCCCTGGATTTTGTGGGCTGTGGGGAGAAGTTATCTCTCTGGATACAAGTAATTTATTCTTATTTTTCATCCTGGTGGTGTGTCCTGCCCACTCCTGGGGTGCAGACTCCCTATGAATCCCCATGGCCCACGTTTTTCCTTTCAAACTGCCTGGGTGAGCACTTGGGCATCCACTCACTTTATTGTAACCTCTCAAAACACTACAGCAACATCTTTGATTAAAGGTATTGAGAGATCATCTTCATGTATGAAGCATTTATTAGGGGAGAGAGATCTGGGGAGTGAGTTTGGTCTCAGCCATGCCTGGTCATCATCTTCCTCCTGGGCTTTTTGGACCCCACAGGACCCAAACCAGGACTTCTGTTGCATTCTGGGGTTCTCAACCATCCATAATGGTCTTGTGTT
Source organism: Sialia sialis (assembly GCA_009812075.1). NCBI lineage: Eukaryota > Metazoa > Chordata > Aves > Passeriformes > Turdidae > Sialia > Sialia sialis. Next base: position 2,693,043 of record VRYO01002223.1, read on the forward strand.
CTCCACCCAGCTTCCTCCTCTTGGTAAAGGATGTTGATACCAGCTTGTTTGGTGCACCTGGATTTTCAAATCTGCTCTTCAAACACTTCCCTGAAAGCCTGGAGGTGACAAGAAGAGGAAGGAAGGCACAGGCTTAGCCAGGTCAAGGTCTTATTTGTGGCATTGAGTTTATTTGGGGCTGCCTGAGCTACCAAGCTGGGTTTGAGTCCCCTCCCTGGAATGAAGAAGGGAGGGATCAGCTGGTCTCACCTCTGGACCAGGGTGAAGGCTGGAGTACCTTCTGGGCTTTGTTGGTAGGGCCTTGCTAAAAATGCATTTGCTTGTGGTTTTAAAGGCTTAGGGTGAAGCTGATTATGTCCAGGTTAGTGTTTAAATGCAGCACTGAAGCATCAATGGTCTGCAGAGCAGAGATGGAAAACAAAAGCCCTGTCCCTCTCTTTAAACACTCTTCCCTTCAAACCTGGCAGCAAACTGAGCAAAAAGAGCTGAGCTGGAAACCCAATTTCTGCTCAAGCAGAAGCCCCCTTGTTTTGGTTCAGTTGGTCAAAACCAAACGTCAGGCACTTCTAGAGGTCAGTGATTGGCAGTGGTGGAAATGAGTGAGTGGAGGAGGGAAGGGAGTTACAGGAGACCTGGAGCAATTGTCCCTTTCCTTGAGCTGCCAAGCTCCAGATCATGGAACTGTGAAAGGCTCTGAGCTGTTTCAAGCCCCTGTGCTGCTCTCCTGAGTCATGGGGAGAGAAGAAGCCACATGGGCTGATGGGGATCTGGAATCCTAATTCCTCTAGCTCCACTCTGGCTGCAGTTTGGTGAAAGCTGCCATCATACCTGGGATTTGCGCTCTTTGTGGAAAGGGGATAATACTTGTCTCACTCATAAGGGATTTATGATTTAATGTTTGCAAAGCACTTTAAGACCCTGGATTGAAAGGTGATTTATAAGGGTGAAATCTAGCGTTGTCTGGTCCATTGTATATTTGATTTTGTCCACTTATCCTCATGGGGGCTTTTTTCCTTGTCATTCTTTTTTTTTCTTTTTTTCTCCTCCTTTTTCTTTGCGCATTCATGTCATAACTTCAAGCCAAGCAGGGGTTGTGGCAGGCACAGTATGCCCAGCAAGAGGAGGATTTTGCCTCCCATGGAGGTGCTAACTTATGCTGATGATATGAATAAAGATGGAAAAAGAAAAAAAGAGGATTGCAAGGTGAGGGGGCACAGGGGATTGGCGATAAAGCTGTGAAATAGGAGTGGGAAGGCTGTTTAGATGATCCATGCATAAGGAAAGGAGAAAATGCTTCATAAATAATCAATTTTCCTGCTCCTGTTGGTCTCAGTGATGGGGGTATTTTCCAGCAGATCAGCCACTTCTCCTGCCCTACAAATCCTGCTTGGAGCATCCCTGTGCAGGCTCTGAGCTGGGGAAGCTGCGGTGGGGCTTGGTGCCCTGCCTGGGAAGCACAGGTTGTGCTGAGCATGAGGTCCCTGCCCTGGCACCAGCACCTCCAGCAGCAGCTTTAGGCAAGTCACAGGGTGTGCAAGTGCTAGCTTGGATCCATTTCCCATTCAGGATTCAAACGGATGCTTTTTAAATCTCACTTTGCTCATGAGGTGATGAGGGCTGGGGTACAAGTGGGGAAAGGCTGCATTGGTTTCCAAAAATCAAAGTTGTCCTCACCTGAATCTGGAGCAGGGCTGTGGCCAGCTCTGCCAGCAGCTGGGTCATCTCAGCTTGCACCAGAATGGGCTTTGCAGCCTCTGGGTTCATTGCTGGGCTGTGCCCTCTCCTTGCCATGGACACACTCTGCATCCCAAGCCCTGGAGGAGGAACTGCTGCCTTGTGAGGTGCTGTGGTTAGTTTGAAGCAAAGCAGCGGGCTGGCACAAGGTGTTGGGTGAGGGGCTGTGGGGGATGCAGGGCAGTCAGAGCAGCAGCAGGGCAGCCCCCAGCTCCAGGGAGATCAAGGATGCAGGCTCCAAGGCTTGGGCAGTGGAGACCTGTCAGCGGGGTTGTAGTGGCCTGGGACAGTTCTTGCTCATCTCCATCAGTAGAGGGGATCTCATTTGGACATCTGACATTCACAGTTTGCATCCAGTAAGAGCCGCTGAATCCTCTGGGGCAGCCAGGTCTCTCTGGATGACTCTGTGTTGCATGGCTTCACCTCATTCCCTATGAAATTTGGGGATTCTGTCCCACCCAGCTGTCCTGGATGGTGATTCAGCCATCCAGATTCTGTCCTGCTCCACCAGGGTTTCACAGGGGTTGCCAAGCTGACCAGTGTTGACAAGAAGTGATGGTGGTTTCAGCAGGGGAGCACAGCAGGTGTGATGAGTGATTCCAGGGAGAAGCTCCCAGGGAGAGGATCTGTACAGGGAGGGCTTTGAGCAGGTTTTCTCCCTGCCCTAGCAAAACAAACCAGGTGTGTGATGGGAGTGCTGGGGTGTGCAGACTCCTGCTGAGCTGCCATCCTTGTTTTCAACACTGCCTTCCCATGCTTGCCCTGTCTCTGCTGAGAAAGCCCTGGGTGCAGCTTGCCCTTCTGGCCACCCACCACCCTCTGTGTGCCTTGCAGGTTCCATGAAGAGCCCTGTGAACAAGACGGCGCTGACGCTGATCGCGGTCAGCTCCTGTGTCCTGGCCGTGGTGTGCGGCTCCCAGCTCTCCTGCCCGCTGACCGTCAAGGTGACGCTCCACGTCCCCGAGCACTTCATTGCTGATGGTAAGCCCCTCCTGCTGCCCCTCTGGGTGTGTGTGGGACATGGATATCTCTCTCTTTGGGAATGCCCCAGCTGTGTTTGACTGCAGGGATCTCCCTCTCCACAAGCACATCTGCGAGCCTGAGGCCAAAATCTCAGTCGCGTCAATTAATATTATCGTTGTTATCACTGCTGCTAATTGTGTCTGATGGATATTTCTGTTCTCCAAACTTGTGCAGGAGCCCTGGGAACCGCACAGACAGGCCTCCTGCTGTCCTGCAGCAGCAGAGCTGCTCATCCCAGCCCTTGCAGCAGCACGGAGGGAAATTGCTGGGGTTTGAGCAAAGGCAGAGATGCTTTGATAAATTAGACGAGTGCTGCTGTCACTATTTATTGCTTTCTCCAACTGGGCTCCTTGCATTTGTTGTGTTTCACTGACCTTTTCTTTATAATGTGCAGTGAGCGTCGAGTGCAAGTTTTCAGTAACATGAGGGCAAATTTCATTTTCTTCCAGCAGACAGGACCCATTATTCAGTCGGTTCCAATTCCTCAGCTCCTGCACTCATCTCGGTGCTTGGGGCATGCAGAGGGGGCACTTTCTCTCTGCCAGAAACGTGCTGCATGCAGCCAGTGCTGCACCAGCTGGGGGAGTGCAGCCAGCTGTGGGGTAGCCCCTGCTTTGGGAGCTCTGGAGTGGAGGGCAGCTCTTGGGGGATTAATATTTTGAGGAGGGGGAGATGGTTAAAGAGATGGAATGAGAGCTGCAGGGTGTAGAGGGGTGGAAATCATCACGCCATGGCAGAATGGCAGTCAGCAGTGTGTTTGAAGTGGGATTAGCCCTGCTAAGAGTGGTCTCTGGGTGGCTGGGATATCCCAGTGGTCACAGCTTGGCCCTTGTAGCAAAGAGAAGGAGAGCATCTACTTTGTGTTCACACACTGGAGGAACTGAACATCAGTGGAGTGCAGACATGAAGCTAACATCATGCCACATCCCTGGAAATGTTCAAGGCCAGTTTGGATGGAGCTCTGAGCAACCTGGTCTGGTGAAATGTGTTCCTGCCCATGACAGGGAGCTGGGACAAGAGGATGTTTAAGGTCCTCTCCCAGCCAAGCCATTCTGTGATTTAAGGATTTGGAGCAAGGGACTTGTCTACACCTTGACCTATTTCTAAAAAGTTTTAATGATTATCCAAGCCACATATGAACACTTGAAATCTTCACAGATGGTTCCAAGTAGCTGGAGAACAGAAACTCTTGTATTCGGGGCAGGAGGTTGCTCCAGTGCTAACTTGTGTTCCCTTGGGATGGGCACTGGCCAGTTCAGCACTTGGACTGGGAGCTCACACTGCTTCTGGTACTGTCTGAAGGTCATCCAGGAAGGCAATGATGGAGACAGGACCTCAGCACCCTGCTCCCTGTTTGTGGTTCTGGCCCAGGGAATGCAGTGTGTCCTGAAAAAGAAAATAAACAAAATGCAATGAGACTCCATAGAATGGAAGTGAAAAGCTGAGCCTGTGCTTGTCACCAGGAAAGGGGTGGCAATGCAAATTATGCAAATGCAGGGAACACTCGAATGAAAATGACAATGAAATACCAATAAAACAGATTAATATCCTTGAAACTGGGGGAAATGGGATGATTTCCAGTCCCGACTTAATGACTTTTCTGAAGAGAAAGTGGCAAGAGGACTGGTAACAACGGTTTGGAGAAGAATTAAAATGAGCTTTGTAATGAAACTGTAAAATATAATTACAAACTGCAAAAACTTTTTAAATATTTTTTATGAGAAACAGTCAAATTCCTTGCATAGAAGCAGCCAAGACATTTTGCAGTGGCTATCACTTTCCCTGAAATCTCATCGTTTTATGTGATGACAGTCCCTTGCCTGGGAAGAGAAAAAGCTCTTAAAGTTGTCCCTTCTTTCTGAATAACAACAAATCCCAAGGCGCCACCCAACTGACAGCAAAATATTACAAAGCATTTAAAGACATCACAGAGCTGAGCTGGGTTGGGAAATTTCAATGATACCCAGGAAAAGTGTGGCTGGATGTGTTCACCAAGGCTCAGCACCTGAATTTCGATGCTGATGGAGAAGAGGGGACCTGCTCCTCCCTGGAGATCTCCCGTGGGGGATTAAATCTGCTTTTTACAGGGTGCTGAAGGGGGTTGGCACGAGCATCCCTGTGGCATCGAGGTGACAACAGAAGTGACGTGTTTGGCCTGGCAGAGTCTGGGAGCTTTGATCAGTCTGGAAGCAGCTTTGCTGTGGCACCCGGCGGTGGCACCGTGTCTCGCGAGTGTCGCTGTGCGCTGAAATCATCTGGGGCCCGGAGCTGCTCCCTTTGGTGCTGCACAGGGTGATAAAGCAGGCTCTGCGAGGAGGCAGGGATGTGCATTCGCAGATGTTCCCAGGGAGGAGCGGTGCCCTCTCCTTCCCATTTGGAATGTGGAATTTCAATAGGCTCCAGGAGCCAAGGAAAATCTGAAAGCGGCGCCTCTGCAGGAGAAGTCAAACAAAGGCAGAGGCTGAAAGAAATCGCTCTCCTAGACGATGAGAACTCAGCTTTGAAGGAAACTTTAAATAGATGCCAGCTAGTTCTGGTGTGCCAGCAGCCAGAGCCAAGAAAAGAAAGAGGGGGGAAGCTCCCCTAAATATCTCCAGCTTTGGAGCAGAGCAGCTTTCCCTGCTGCAGCAAGACTGGCGTTAGAGAAAGCAGCTCCAGAGCCTGCTGGAGTGGCAAGGTGGGAAAGGGGAGGGGAGGGATTGGGACCAGAAGCCAACTGGCAGCCAAGCTGGGAGGATATATTCCAAGCAGCAGTTCTATAATAACCAGTCCATCTCTATCACCCTTATTTCTCCCCTGGTTTCTTTTCTTCCTTTTGTTCATTTGCTGGGGTGCCCCTGCCTCGCTCCCTGCTGAGCAGTTATTTCCTGGTGTGCACAGCTGCTGCCTTCCCTTCATGGAGCAGCTGGATCAAGGAGAGCCTGGCAGGAGCTGCCGTGGTTGGCAGGGAGGGCTGGGACCTCCTGCTTCCCAGAAATGAGTTGGTGCCTCTAAATCCTCTCTACAACACAGTGCTTGGAGCATCCTCTCCTCCCTTCTGCTGCTCCAGGGCTTTGTGTTTTGAGGCAACCCCTGCCCGTGCTGAGCAAAAGGAATTGTTCTGATTTTAGAGGTGGCTCAGATTTATGGAAAGAACCATAGTAGCTTTTATGAGGATATGGAAATGCAAGGCATTATTTAGAGGACCCTTTAGCCATGTCAAAGGGGGGAAGAAAGGGAAGAGAGCCCTTCCATCTGAGTAATAAAACCTATTATGAATATGCGAGCCACTCAGCTCTACATTCAGTAGTTGTTTTTTTCGATTTTGTTTTTTTCTTGTAAGTAATAATTCAAAAAGTAGAGCTGGAGCAGTGGGAATGGCTTGCAGGGAAGGCAGGGTGGAGAAAGATACTCTGGAGGGCTCAGCCTGGAGTACGTCCTTGCTGCACAACAGTATGAAATATAGTATCAATTAAAGCTTCCCGTTTTTACAGCCTGTGAGAGGTTATATACGGTGTGGGTGGATGTTTGTACTTTAGTGGGAGAGGTGGGTGAGATCCTCCAGTGTGCAGGGGGAAGCAAGAGCTGTGTTTAGCGAGGGGCTTGTAGGGCTTTGTTTTATAAGGGGAAATAAAGGACATAAAGCAGGTTTCTGTCAGAGACATCTCGGGGCATTTACAGCCCTCTTCCCTCCTCTTCTGACATGTGTGCCACGTTGGGGTGATCCCTCTGCACCTCACTGTGGGATGGGTGTAGAGTGGTGCACAGAGCTCAGTGTGGGCAGGCAGGGTGATCACTGTGGGATCAGA
>VRYO01002223.1:2700587-2731843 GCA_009812075.1 Sialia sialis
GCAGGGTGATCACTGTGGGATCAGAGCTCGGTGTGGGCAGGCAGGGTTCTGACTATGGGCAGTGTCCCCGCCCTGAGGAGCTGCCCATGTGTTTGTTCTGTCCCTCCTGCAAGTGTGGATAAACTCTCCCAGGATGAACTCTCTTCTGAGGGCAAACCCTTGCAAAGCCAAGAGACCAGCAGGAGTGGAATTTCTACTTGTGACCTGTTTTGGGTTGGAGCATCTGACAAGATGACAGAGGTGAAGGGAGCTTTTGGTTTGTTTTTTCTTTTAATCTCCGTGCATCTGTGTCTGCCTGCTTGAACGATGCCGTGCTGTCCTTGCCACGCAGCTGATCAGTAATTGTTTCATCTGCAGATTATTTCCTACCTTCCCCCACCACTGTTTCCTCCAAGATGCTGCTGAATTGGGTGCTGCTATTAGCAGCAGCCTGTATTAATTTTCCCTGAAGATTGCTACGCAAACTGCAGTTGTTGGGACTTGCAACGACTTCTCATTTTGGTTTTAATTAAAAGTGTTGCTTTAAATTGTTTGGTTTTGACATTCCCTGCTCAATCTTCTGCAGCTCTTGGAGGTGACCAGGCATTACCTCCTGCCCTCAGGGCACTCAGGATGTGCTGCACATGTGGCCACACAGAGAAGAGCCACGGGAGGTGGCTCGTGTGCCATGTGTCCCCATCCTGTGTGCCAGCAAGGAGAAGATGGAGACTCTCCCCCATTTCCAGGTGAAGCTCCCCAGGTTTGTACCAGAAGAATGGAGAAAGAGATCTGATCTCAAAGCTATCTCAGGTCAGACTGGATGGAGCTCTGGGCAGTCTGATCCAGTGGAGGTTGTCCCTGCCTGGAGGAGAGGGGTGGAACAAATTGATCTTTAAGGTCTCTTCTAGCCAAAAGCATTCTGTCATGCTGTGATCTTTTCAGGCTTTCAGAAGGATTCTGAAACTGGGGTCTCCCATGTTCACCAGCTGCTCCCATATCCATAAGTCCGCTTTGAAATCAGCACAAGGAATTTCTTGAAAATAAGTTTTTTCTTGTGCTGTTTTCTCCTCGCAGGGTTTTTGCTGTGTGGAGACCTGGGTCAGGGCTTTGACAGAATCAACACTTTCCTGTTGCAGACTCAGTGTCACGTCTAGCTGCTCCAGGACCTGTGTGTTTCATGTAAGGTGGCTGTGTTTGGGGGCAGCTGTACAAATTGCATTTTATTTCAGCAGCTCGTAATCAGCAGGGTCACCTCCGTGCCTGTGTTACAGCTCACTCCCGCTCCCGTGTCTGCTTGCCTGGCAAGAAAATGTGAGCAAATGGCTGCAGTGATACCAGACATGAACTCTAAATATTAACATCAATTTATGAACTGTATCAGCCTGGATCAAAGGGATTTCAAGACGGTTTTACAGCGTGAACGCTCTTTGCATGAAGAACTAATAAGATTCTGGAGGCTGAAGTACATCATGTTTTTATCGTGGCTTTGACAGGCTTGGGAACCTGCTCTGCTGCTGCCCAGCTCCCCAGCCCTGTGCCAGCCAGAGGCATTCCCAGCTCCTGGGGCAGCTCCATCTGCAAGGGAAGCCAAGTGCTTCTTCTTCTCTTTTGCAGGATTTACTGGAGCACAGCCAGCAGGACTGGTGCTGGCATTTGGGACAGAGAGAAGCAGGAAGTGCCCACCCCTGTGGGGAGGGGGCATCTCCTGGCACCAGTTGAGCTTTACCAGCACCATTCACCCTCTGGTTTGGGAGGGATGCACATCTTTGATCAGCTAACCTGCTCTCCCTCCCATAGATGGAGAGATGCAAATTCTGAATTCATACAAGCTTATCACAGCTCCTCCTCTGTGCTTTGTGATGTGGATGGATTTAGACTGGATTTCCCTGAACTCTTTTCTGATATCTGGAGAGCATCATTGTTAGAGAGCCCTGGGCTGCAGCGTGGGAGCTGGCAGATACGGAGCATTAAGGAGAAGTTTTGTTCTTGGGTTTTTTTTCAGGAGTCTCATTTCTGTCTCAGCCACTGCTGGCCCAGATGCCTTCTGAGGACAAAGATGCGCTCTTGCCAGCACCTCCACACTGTGTTGTCTAAAGCTGCCATGGGACATCTCATTGTAGCATGAGCTTGACCACAAGGCAGGGTGGGCAGATTCCTTCTTGCTTAAGTTTAGGAAAAGTTGGCTGAGCCACCACTTGCCTTACAAATGCACGTGCTGCTTGTCAGGAGCTGAGCCCTGGAGAAATCAAGACTGACTAACAAGAAAACCCAAAGAAAGAGTCTGTCAGAATGATCAAGAAAGTGCAATTTAACACTTAAATTGTAACTCTGCTCCTCCCACAGGAAAGGTGGTGCCAGTTTGAGCTGTAATTTCACAGACATGTACTGCTAATTGACTTCTGCTTTGCCAGGGTGGAAAAGTTCTGGCAGGGTTGGTGGTGTTTTGGGGGGATGGGGGTCTCCAGGTTTGATCATTGTTGGGCTGGGGAGGTGAGAGCCCATGGGTGCAGTTCAAGTGCTAAAAATACACCCTGGAGTCAAACATTGAGATATAAACTGCAAGTGCTTCAGCTGAGGGAGGACTGAATAAGAGATGTGTCTATAGGCTTGTGCTGCTTTCTAATCTTTCTAGTATAACTTTCTGTTTAAGCATTTCACCTTGATCAGAAAAATAATAATTAAAAAAAAAGTAATGAGAGTTGGCTTGGGTTTTAACCTGGTGTAATGCTGTCCCCTAGACTACAGAGCTTAGAGTTTGACTTAAAACTATTTAAATGATTCCCAAATCACCTGTTTTTGTTCTGGGCAGGAGAGGGATGGTAAAGCTGAGCACTGTGTTAGTCTGTGGGTGCAGTCCTGCCCCAAGACACATTTCCTTGCTAAAGTCAGTACATGTGTGTCCTGGGCATCCAAAATCTGTCTGGTTCTTCGGCATTTTCTGGGAGAAATTTAAGAAGTTTTCATGCCCTGGGCCAAGGACAGGAGAGAGACAGCTGATCAAGGGGAAGAGCTGATAGGTGAGGAGTTGTCTCTTTAGGTAATGTTCTTTCAAGTTTAACAAGGGGGAAAAAAGAGTCTCTAAAGAAATCAAATAGGGTTATTCTTTGTACCTATAGAATGAAGCAAGAGGGATCATCTTTCCTCTAGTGTTTATAAAAACTATCTGTAACAGGATTAGAACTGTGTGATAGCATAGGGCTGGATATATTAATAACAACCTATAGTATGACCTCCCATCGCTTCCCAACACAAAATACTAATTTTAGATGAAAAGGAATTTTGCTGGCCAAGAAACAGTGAATGGACCAAAGATTTCAAAAAGAGCAGAGGGAGGAAGAAATAGATGTTCTTCAAAAAAAATTATGTTTTGATCTTTTCCCTTGAAAAGAAAGAGAAAGGAAAAGCCAAACCCTTTTGGCTGCCTTTTGGGTGCTTTGTTCTTTTCCCTTGTTAGATATCTCTTCTGAGCTGTTTTATCCTGTTGTGTTCTTGAAAATGATTTTTGAAATGTCAAAACTTCAAGCCTCTTTTGTCAGGGCTTAAGCAATTCCACTGAACTTTGAAGGAGACCCCAGCATGAGAGACATGAACTGGTGACGCTGCCTTAACTCAGCCAGCTTTGATCAGTGTTGGGAAGGAATGGGGGGAGAGGAAAACACACACACACGCAGAAACCCAAACAAATCAATCCCCTGGGGGGCTGCTGGACCTTGTGGAGCTGGGAGGGGGCTGTAGCTGTGTCCTGGTCTGTCGGAGACTGATGGTGGCAGGATGGTCAGGACAGATGGAGAGATCTCTTTAGTTAGGTCTTGAAATGCATGGTTTATTGCAAAACAGTGTGGGTAAAAGGGCCCTGCCTGGAGCTGCCAGCCACAGCTGAGAGCAGGGCAGAGAGAGAGGCGGGGTAGTAAGAAAGAGCTAAGAGAGAAAATGTAGAGGGCTAAGAGTTGTATAGAGGTAAGAGGGTGGTAAGAGAGGGAAGTAAGAGAGTGAAGTTCCGGTTACAACACAATACAATACGATAAATACAATGAATCTTCTTCTGTGTTACATATTCTGATTTCCACTAACCAATCTAATACAAGAAACAAATCCTACAGCATTTACATATAGCCTATAAGAATCATTACATTCCCATACTGTGTTACACTTTCAACCCTAAAAACTCCTCTTTGGACCCCTCCCTCCAAGCCAGCAGGGTCTGCTCTGACCCTTGGACCTGTCCGCAAACAGAGGGAATTGTTCAATCAAGAGGGGATTACAGTAATTTCATGACTACAAGGCACACCCTTTTGACTAAAATTTTGATCAAAACCTGGAAGTGCGCCTTATAATCCAGTGCAACTTATAGACAAAGTTATGGACAAAGTTCAGAAATTTGCTAACCTGGAAGTTTGAGCCCACGGCAGCCGCAGCTGTGAGTGCCAAGCTCACAGCAGCCGGCACTGGGGGCGGGTGGGAGTGCGGGGGCCCACAGCACGGAGAGGGTGCCTGGGGATGCGTTTAAAGGCTGCGCCAATCCGTGAAAAATGTTTGCAAATTGATAAGCTGCCAGTAAACCCCACGATCGCGCCATTCCATTACTGATTTGTTACTTTGTTGTGCGCGGATCCTCAATGCAAAAAAAAGAAAAGTGTGCCTTGTAGTCCAGTGCGCTTTATACATGGACAAAGTTTGGAAAATTGCCGACACCCCAGAAGTGTGCCTTATAGTCTGGTGCGCCTTATAGTCGTGAAAATACTGTACTTTCAGCTGGCCATTCTATTGTTTTCTAGTTATTTAGTAACTAAGGTTTGGTGTCTCAAAGACAGCTTTCATTTCAATCTCGCCCATAGTTTCCATACTCTCAAAATCTTTTGCCAGGCAATCATATTTATAAGGTTTTCCTGATTCATCCTTCCCAGCACTGGTGCTCTCCATGCTGCTCCATGTCATTGGCTGGCTCGAAAAGCCAACAACATTCAAGGGACACGTCCTGGAACACAGCTCCTGGGATGTGGTTCTGGGTGCAGTCATTTTGTTTCTGGGTTCCCTTGTTTGATTGATGGTTGCTTTATCCTGAGGCCTAGATGTCTCAATTCAAGGGAGATTTCAGCAAGGTTTTGAGTGGGAAGCTCAGAATTTGTGTCTAGGAGAGCACGTGGGAGGTTGGCAGCAGAGGACAGCAGGATGGATGGTCCCTGCAGGTGTCTGTGCTGTGACTGCTCTGGGCACTGCAGGCAGCAGTGAGGGTGTGCCCCAGACTGCGTGTGGGGCTGATTTAGTAGGGTCTGAGGTCCTCAAGGAAGGTTTTAGGAGGGTGGTTTGAGTGGGATTCTACATCTTCGATTCCCCCATCACTCCCCATCCCTCCATCCAGAGGCTGCAGTTTTGGAAAACAATTCCAGCTGATGTACCCAGCAAGATGAAGGTGTTTGAAACAGCTCTTGCTTAGAAAATGTTTGTTCTTGGTAGTTTCTAAAATTATTTGTTCCTCAACCTGCCTTTCTGAGCTTTTCAAGGTGGTTTTGATATGTACACGATGGTGACTTTTGAAAACTGTTTTTCTATGTGTGGATTCTTTGAAAGTGAAGAGAAAAATTTTGTGAAAAGGCTTTGAAATCACCAGAATTTAGGTTTCAAAATATTTGTAGAACGCTTTTTTCTGTATTTATTCCCCAGGCAAGCTATAAAGGGATCAAGGTTGGGGTGTTTGTTTGTTTGTTTGTGTTTTCAGTGGGAGTGAAGGTGATGAGAGTGTCTGAGAACGTCTCTCAAAATCCTGCCACACACTCAGCTTCAGAGATGTGAGAAGTTTCCTGGCTGGAAATTGTCCCCTCTCCTCTGAGGAAGAAAAGGGAGGGAAAGAAAGGGAAGGAAGGGAGGGAGGGAGGGAGAGAGGGAGGAAGGAATGAACGAAGGAACAAAGGAACATAGGAAGGAAACTAAAACCTTTTATTTCCCTGGGCTTGGGGTTTTTTTTCAGACTGATGTAGAAAAACCTCCAAACTTGAGCCTGAATTCAGGAATTTTGGATTGAAATGTTTGCATGGCTGCTTTTCAAACAAACAAACACACACACCCCCGAAAAACCAGATAATGAAGATGATTTCTCAATCAGACTTACTAAAATCAAAATAAGTATCATTCTTCAAAATACCTGGAGTTGGGGGAGGGGCTGGAGCACAAGTCTGATGAGAAGCAACTGAGGGAACTGGAGAAAAGGAGGTTTGGAGGAACTTTCTCACTCTCTACAACTCCCTGACAGGAGGGTGGAACCATGTGGGGTTTGGGCTCTTCTCCCAAGTAACAAGCAATAGGAATAGAGCAGATGGCCTCAAGTTCCACTAGGGGATATTTAGGTTGGATATAAAGAAAAACTACTTCAGAGAAAGGGTCCAAGCCATTGATGGAGTCCCCATTCCTGGAGGGATTTTAAAGACACGTGGATGTGGCACTTGGGGACATGGTCTGGTTGCTTTGGCAGTGCTGGGGGAACAGTTGGATTTGATCATCTGAGATGTCTTTTCCACCTAAATGATTCCATGTTTGGGAGCTCCAGAGGTCACCCCTCCATCACTCACCTGGCCAGGGCTCTTCCCTGCCAAGCAGATCCTGGGCTGAGATCCTGTCCAGCTCCAGCCACCTTCATCTCTCTGAATACAAGTGACGTGTCTGGTTTGTGTCAGTTTTGCTTCTGTTACTTCCAAGCTGTATTTTAACCAGAAGTGGGGTTCATTAAGTAGGGATTTAATCAAGAGCTGCTGGTCTCGCTCTTCAGTCCTTGGGTGCAGAGTGAGTTTCTGTAGCTGAGTCTCAAAACAACTCTACGTGCTTCCCAAGCCTTGCTCTTTATTAGGGAGCTGTGGAAATCAGGAGGAAAACAGAATTGACAGGTTACTACACAGACACCTCCATATAAATAGTAAACACTCCCCAAGGGTGCACAATGCATTTCTGTTTGGGAAAATAAACCAGGAATTGCTGTTAATGGTATGTAGGGCTATCTTTAAAAATTCATTGAAAAGAAGAATTTGAGATAAAACCGTGTGTCTCGAAGAAACTTCTTTGTGCTCAGTGTTTCTCTGTTTTCCAGTGGTGCTGGGGGCTTTACCCAGTGATTTGCTGCTGCCTTGTGTCTGACTGAGATGTATCCTGCAGCCTTGGAGGGGCACTCCTGCCTCGCTGTGTCTCCAGAGCTGCTGGATTCTGATGTCTAATTCTCATTTGCTTGAGCAGTCAGCAGCTTGGCAGCCTCCATTGGCTTTGAGTGTAGAGATGCGCGTGTGAATATGTTTATGGCATATAAACACTCTGAGTGTCAAAGACCTGCCTTTATGGGAAATTAGGGCTTGGATTTGGATGGTGCTGAGATCTTGGGATGCCTGAAAATGAGGTCACTCACAGGGATGCTTGACTCGAGGCTCTGCTTGTTTTATCCTTTGCATGGATGATGTGGTGCAGGATGAGGGTGAGAAGGGCTCCCTCTTGCTAAACATCAGGGATCCTCTTCAAAAGAGATCCACAGTTTGTATTCAAGCAGGTTCATGTGGGGTGGCTGCTGCTGCAGGTTTATTGCCTTGCTTTTTTAATCTCTTGGCTTTCATCAAAGTAAGTTGCTGCTTAAAAGGATGGTGTCCTAGTCCTTTACCAAGGGTCATAAGGCTTAAAGTTTCCTGACAAGAAGCCCTGGATCTGTAGATTTGGGTAATCTCTTAGAAGGATTTCAATCTTCAATGGTTGCAAATTTTTCCCACGTTGCAAGTCCTCAGACTTAGTGGAAAGGTGGCTGTGGGTTCCTGAGCTACATGGCATTCCCCTTGCCCACTCCTCCTTGCGGGTTTCTTCTCCCCTCTTTTTAGAGACTTTTACCCTGGTAAGTTTTGCAAAACACCACTTAATGGCAGAGGTTTTTTGGCTCCTCTCTGATCTGTGCAGCACTGTTATGGAGGCAGTCTTATAATCAATGTAATTGAAGATCAGAGTTAATGAGGACCTCTGTGCCTGCAAAATCCCCCAAGCGATGCTGGGCCTCAGATGTTAGATAAGGAAATGATTGGACTGAACTGAAAATCTATTTGGCTAATTAGATGATGCATATTCCCAGATGCCAGTGGGGAAAAATACATTTCGCAAAATAAAGAAGCATAAGATTTTGTAAGAAAATATTTTTGGCAGGAATTCACTTTGAACTCACAGGAGGGAGAGGGTGGGGGAGTGTCTGGTATGAGACAACTCGTACAAGAAGTTGTGTGTTGGGCCAATCCACTCACCTTCATCAAAAGGTGAGCAGCTGCTGCTGCTGCTGCCCATCTGTGCCCTGAGCTCCTTGGGGACAGCCCCTCCCCGAGCTGGGGCAGTGATTACAGAGCACAATAATCACACTGCTCCGCCTTTCTGCAGACACCTGGGAATCAAATCCTGGTAGTGCAAGGGTAGGGAAGTGTCTGGGCAGAGGAGCTGGTGGATCACTTGCTGGAGCACATTCCCCTGGAGAGGAATGGTCTAATGAAGTTCTTTAGGACCAAGTGTGGGTGAGCTCATTATTATTTTGTAGATATTGTCATCATACCAGCTCCTGAAGAGTGCAGTGTTCTGCTGCTGGGCCAAAATGCACCTTTGGGGTTTTTATTTCAGATTCCCACTCTCACCTAACACACTTTTTTTCCCATTTCCCCCAGGCAGCAGCTTCGTTGTGAGCGAGGGGAGCTACTTGGACATCTCTGACTGGCTGAACCCAGCCAAGCTGTCCCTGTACTATCAGATCAATGCCACGTCCCCCTGGGTGAGAGACCTGTGTGGACAGAGAACCACTGATGCCTGTGAGCAGCTGTGTGACCAAGACACAGGTAAGGGAAGCCAGGGAGAGTGAAGACCTTTGGAGATGTGAGGGAAAGACTGTCACTGGGTATTTTGATGCCTTCTTGGCCCACCTCTGCTCTAGCCTGTGGTAGACATGGGGGACTGAGAGAAATTAGCAGAGTCACAAAATGGTGACCCCAATCAGCAAAATGTGAAGATGGGGATTTGAAATGGTTCCTTGGTGTGGCAGCTGGAGGCATGTGGAGTTTACCTGCTTCTAAGTTGGGTTTTCTGCTGTCCAGCCTAAAAAACCTACTTTTGAGTTCACCCATCTCCATCTCCTTTGTTTTCTGGCTATTTTCACTGCAGAGCACCACCATTCCCATTAGTGCTTGCTCCTGCCTGGTGGTTACATAGGTTGGATCTGTCCTCCAGCCCTTCCTGGTGGAGTTGTGAACTCTGCCATCCATCCTCATGTCTGAGTGTTCTGCTGAGCGTGTTCTGCTGGTGTGCAGTGCCTGCCTGTGGAGCAGCAGCCAGCCCTGCTGGGACTCAGGTGTGGGGCTGGGCAAAGAACAAGTGCCACCTTCCCTTCTGTCTTTATTGGATGACACATGGGAGTCCTGGAGTCTGCAGGGAGCGAAGAACACAGAGCAGGCAAACAACAGAGGGTGACAGGACCTTGCATGGGAAGGTGCTGGGGTTTTGTGCTGGGCTGTGCTGTGACTCACCAGCCTTGGGTTGGATGCATTCTTGGTGGTGTGGTGACTAGTGTCCCTGGTGGTCCTGGCTGAGTGTCTGAAGAGCACCCAAACCCCATCTCCTTGCAGAGAGGTGCCATCCCAGCTTGGTCCCAGCTCTCCATGTGAGCTGCTTCCCCCACAGCAATGAGCATTTCACCTCATATGTGTTTGACATTCATGGCTGCAGGTAAGAATGCTGGTATCTGGTTCTGCCAGAGGGTTTGAAGGATGGCTCCCTGTGGAGAAGGCTGTCCCCAAGCCTCACAAAGCCCCTGACTGTCATTAATACATGGATTAGAGTAAGAAATCCTTCAGAGTCATGAACACCTCATGGGGTGGTGGTGGTGACCCTGTTCGCATTCCTCCCTGCTCAGCTGAGATGCAAATACAGAACTTGGTCTTACAGACTCATTTCCCTGGTCAAGAGAATCTTCTCTTTTCAGTATTCCTGTTCCTCAAGGCTTGTCTGCACAGAGGCACTGGCAGGCATGGCTGCAGCACAGATGAATTCCCTGTGTAGACAGCCCTGGGCATCACCTAAAATCCCAAGGAGGGCTGGGAGGTGCCAACAGCCACACTGACAGATGGAGACGGTGCAGGAGGAGGCTCTTCTCATCCAGATGTCGCAGAGCAGAAGGATTTTTGTTTCAGGCACTGGCAAAATGCAGCCACCTCAGTGGGAGCGGGGAGATGCATTCAGCTCTCCCCTGGCTGAGAGGAAGAGAGAAACAGCTCTGTCTCCAGCAGGAACCACGGAGAGACCATGTGGAGCCAGACACAACTCCCATGTGGGAAGAGCCCTGTGGCAGCGAGCAGGGCTGGCTGGATCCTGGCATGGCCTCGGCTGTGAGGAGCTCCCTATGCCCAGCTGCCACTCCTGCTGTGCCCCCAGCTCCTAGAGCAGCTTGTCTCTCTTGCTGGATGCCCCACGCTCGAGCAGGATGTGTCAGATCCTGTTTGCAGGGAAGGGAGAGATGCTCATTATCCTGGGAGCTGCTCTGCCCCAGCGCTGGGCTGGAGCTGAACCTCAGCAGCTGCTCTGCGCCTCCCAACCCTGGTGCCTGGGCTCCCTGCTTGATGGCGGGGGAAAAGAAGAGATGGGATCTTCATGATTTGCTTGCAAGGAGCCGTGAAGCCGTTTATTGATCCACAAAGCAAAGTTTATATACTTTTTCTATTGTTATTAAAAATAGCACACCAATAATATTTGTGTAACTAAGGTATATTGCTTAATTGTAACTAGATAGCATTTCTTAATCTAGGCCTCCTTTAAGCTAGCCAGGTAGATACAATATTTCCTGCAAATCCCCATAGAAACTGCATGCTAAGCAGTCTGTACCGAGCACCTTCTTATCTCTTACATTCCTTCTCCAAAATCCCGCTTGCTTCTGCCAAGGCTTGGGCCTACTCACTCCCGCCAAGGCTTGGGCCTACTTACTCCTGCCAAGGCTTGGGCCTATTCACTGCTACCAAGGCTTGGGCCTAGTACCGCTAACAGATCCACATTGGCTGGGACAAGCTCAGCAGTACTAGCAGTTCTGCTCTCCAGTTGTATTCCCACACCTGCTTGCCAATGTGAGGGCACAGCAGCCTGGATCTCACTCACCTTCAGGTCGCTCTCCTGAAATCTGGCCATGGGTTTTTTCCCCTCTCTCTCCAACCTGGGAGTGTGCACATGAATAAACCAGAGCTTTTCTCCTGTTTCTGTGAGTTTGATCCACATGGATAGAGCAGAACTGGCTGATGGGGCTGCTGACCTTCATAGCCTAAATTGAAGACTCCCTTAAGAGGTCCAAGCTTCACAAGAACTGAATTTAGGCCTTTGAAAGTAGCTGCTTGACCCTGTACCCCAGGACATAACCCTGTGCACCATGTCTGTTCATCACCATTCACCAGCCTTTAACTGGTGAGAAGTTTTCCCACCAGACTGAGACAGACTGTAACCCATGATACACTGCATGTACTTTTAGATTTATTTTTATTAATGTCATTCTATTTTTAAGGGTGATTTATTTTTATCACCATGAGAGAGGAAGGCCTGTGGTTTTACTGCAGCATATAAATCCTGTCTGGATTTCAACCTTTTCGGGTCAGGGATTTTATCCTCTCTGTGAGCATCCCAAGAGATGGGTGCCAGGGATTTCCCTGCCCTCTGCCTTCTTGGGCTGGACAGAGCATCCATGAGAATGGTGAACTGAAGTTTGTCCTCTCTGGAGGGTGAAAGCCTTCAAAGTTTCCCCTGTGAAGAGCAGCAGAGCCAGCTTTGAGGTCTTTCAGCATATTTATGACTAATGTGGCTTCAGCCTTACCCTTGGATCCAGCTTGCTCCAGGGTGTAGGCAGATCCCTGTGGGCAGGACCTCTCTTTGGTGGCAGTGCCATGGGCTCCTGGCACACCTTTGGACAGAGAGCCCCAGGTATTCTCTCTGGTGACACTCAAGGTCTTACCTCTCCTAGCACACTCTTTAGGTTGGAGTTTTATATGGGATTTGTCTGTACAATATATTGACTTGTGATTCTGGACACCCAGTACTCGTTCAGTGTGAAGGATGAATCCCAGTGAGAACAGAGGCTCTGAAACACTAGGAAATGCCAAAACCCACTTTGTTGCCCGACCTTAATTTGCCTTCCCTTGCATCTCTGTCGTGTGACTCACTCTTTAATTAACTGATTGCTGCCCCCCTGACAAATTTGAAACCTGTGTTGCAAAGCCCCTGCTCATCAGAGCGTTTCAGAGGGAGTGCTGGCATCTGCACATGAGCAAAATGTCATGTCCCTCATCCCTCCTGTCTTGGAAACAGCCAAGCTGGTCAGTCTGACTGCAAATCCAGGGACAAATGGAGGCTGCTGAGGGGCTCCTCCCTGCAGATGTGGCACAGGGACCATGCCCAGCTGCCACATTGGGGGGACAGGCACCTCTCTGGGCAGGATGTGCTCCTTGGCTGGAGATGTTCAGCCAGAATCCCCCATCCTCCTGGCAGGTGCTGCCTGTGCTGCTCGAGACGAGAGCCGGGAAGGTTTGTTGTCTTGTGGGACTGGCTGTCAGCTCTCCTCACTCTCCATATTTTGAAGAGATGTGGGAGCACTGCCAGTGCCACGCACTGGGATACCCCTGGGTAAAATCCAGGAGTGCTTGCAGCCTCACTGGCCTCCATTCACCAGCCTCCATGAGAGCATCCCTTTCCAGCAGCATATGCAAATCCTGATTTGTGAGCACAATTACCTGCTTTGTATGCACAAAACTGATCCACTTGCACATTCTGTGGGCATTGCTGAAGAGACCTGCTGGAGAATCAGTCCCTCAGGGCCAAATGCTGGAAGAAACAGCCTCTGATTTTGTGCTGTCAGGCTTGCTAGAGCAGTGGTATAAATGAGATGGATATCTACCTTGATTAGCAGGTGCAAATGTACTGAATTTTCCCCCACTCCATCTATAAATCAGGTGTTTCTTCATCAAAATTCTCTCATTGCATCCACAATTGGTAACCCCCTCCTCCCCCGCCCAGTGCAGCAAGCACGAGCTTGAAAGAACCAGATGAAATGTAGTAAAAAAATAAAAAAAAAAAAAGGTTTCCATCATCGTCCAAATGGGCCAGTTTGTCACCAGAGCCACAGATGGTGCTGCTGTCTGGATAGGACAGGGGTGTGTTGTGGGCAGGAGGCAGATGAAAGTCATTTTACACACAGCTATTTTTTTAAAGGCAACCTGTTAAGGGGATTTGGAGGTTGCAGAGCTGAGCATGTAAATCAGAGATCACCAACCTTGGCATGTATTTATGTTTATGAAAACAGCCATTCCTTCCTATAGTTCAGTTTAATACCATGCAGGTTCTGTGCACATCAAGTAATATTTGTTTGTTCTTGTGCACTTGTGCTATTTTCCCTGTTGGAGGATCCCGGTGCCTTTATTGACTGAGACTTTTATAGGATAAGGTTCTGTCTCTCTAAGGTATGGAGTTTAATAACTTGGTCAGAACCCATGTAATATTCCATTCCTTTTCCTGTGCACAGCGTGCCTCATGCAGCAGGCAGGGCAGCAGGCAGTTAACTCCCAAGCTAATTTAGCTCCAGGCTGAAGTGTTATACATAAACAGCAATCAAAACTCGTGCCTGCGAGGGGCCGAGTTAAGGTTATCTGTGCTGTCTTTGCACTCTCATTTTCTGCCATTAGAGTGTTTAATCCTGCAGCTGCTAATGTTCTTGTAATGGCATTTTCTGTGCTTGTCTAAAGAGCTCAGGGAGGAGGGAAGAGGGATGGGTTTTTCTGTATGGAGCTGCTCCTGAGCCCATCCCCCAGACTGGGCCATCCAACTGTTGCTGCAGGGGCTTTTCACTCCTCCATGGCCAGCTCTGGGGCAGTGCCCAGCCCTGAAGGTGACAGCTGTGGCACACAGGCCACCCTCGGGACCTCTCTGCTTCCTTTCATCAGCTCATGTGTTCCTTGGAGGTGTGGTGTAGGAGCTGAGCAGATGATAATGAGAATTAAATCTGTGCAGAGGTTAAACTCAGGCAAAATCCTTGGAGGTTAAGCTTGCACTTAAGTGCTGTGATGGATGAGGGTGAGGAGGGTGACTTGCAGCAGGGGTAGAGGAGGGATAACTGTCAAATTCACTCCAGGTTTTCCCTCCATGCTCTCTGCCAGGTCAGTAGGACAGGAGACACTGTCTTGTTCTTTGAGCGCTAAACTACTTCTAAAAAAGTTGCATTTCTGATCAGGATGAAGCAGAGGCTCAGGTTTGGAAAGTGCCATTCCTGAAGAGCAGGAACAGCAGGCACCAGGGGTAGAAGAGGAGCTTTTCAGAGATCTTCACTGGGAGGCTGGGAACATGATGCTGCAGCTTTGAGACTCAGTGGCACTGAGGATGCTCTGCTGGGACTGTTCACTGCAGGGGCTGTGATTTTCCAAAATATGAGTATTGGTCTAACACCGATACTCAACTGTGACAGACAAAAGACTCTTTAAAATTACAAAGTGCATGTTTATTCAGCACTGGGCAGCAGCGTGGGGTAACCCTCTAATACACACTGCAAAATCACAGGTGATCACGGGGTCTATTTATTGACAAAAGGTTCAAACAAATACATATTCATAATAACAGCCCCTCCCATCCTCCTTCCTATGGTAATTAGTTTGAATGGCTATTAGCATGCATGGTTGGCTTCTTGAATTAAGTCTGGGGTTGTTTTTGTGGGGAGAGGTCTTAAGAGGAGGAAGTAAGGTGAGTCTTCCTCACCCTAACCTTTTCTATCAATGACAATACAAATGGCTGCTGGGGCAACTCCAGTTTTGCAAAGAATGAGTTTGTGGTTGCAATTGTTTGTGTTCTTTGGACCTAACTACTGGTTTCATCCTTTCCCATTGCAAGAACAGCTAAACAAACATAAATTGACAGGCAATCAATTATTTGAGTTTCAGGTAACTATCTCAAGCCCAGTTTCCTCTAACTTTTAACTAAAATCCTAATTTCTTTAAGATTACTGCTTCAGATGTGTGTGTATAGACAGGAGTTGACACAAAAAATGTGGCTGAGGTTTGCATCCCTTTGGATGGGAGAGGCAGCCCTGAAACAGGTGTGAGCATTTGTGCAATGCTCACACAGCTGGAAAGGTGTGTGCTTATAGCCCCACAGCCTTTGGGATCAGGCTGCCACCCCAGCTGGGGTCTGGACTTGTCCCTAGGATGTACCTGTGCACAGGAGGGCATCCCTCCAGGACCAGGGAGAGTGCCAGCATTGGAGGTGCTGCCATGGAGGAGGGAATCACGGCACCAGCAGGGCCAAGAGAAGGCTGACAAGCAGCAGCTTTTCTCCACCACTGCCAGAGCTCCTCCATCTCCCTAAATAAAAGTGCCAGTGACAGCACAGAGCAGCTTCCCTGGGAGCACAGGGACTGTGGGAGCCTCCACGTCCTGCTGTGCACTGGGGGTGGATTAGGGGGATTTTTGTAGCATTATCACCACGGATCAGCTCTCTCCATAATGAGGCTAACAGGCTTATCCTGGTGTGCTGATGGTTCAGCCTGCAGCCCTGCTCTGCTGCTCCCTGGCACTGTGGCACAGGCAGGGAGGGTGTGGGTGCAGTGTGAGATCCCATTCCCCATCCCAGCACAAGCAGCGTGGAGGATGTAATGAAGAATTAATTCAGCAACTTCCAGCTTTTTCTATTAAAAAAGAGAGCTAAAGTCTCCACCTGTTTAATAACACACTATAATACAATGTTGGACCTCCAGAGCTGAGCACTGGGACCTGCCCTCATTTATACTGAGTGAGCAGTGACTCCTTTGGCTGCAGCAGCTGAAAAATTGCCATGGATTATCCAACCTGGTTTGTGCCTTCTGAATCCAAAGACAGAGGAAGGACCGTGCATGTCTGTGCCACAGGCAGGGTGTGGGGTGGTGGCAGTGGGAGCAGGATTCTTGTCCTGGGGGTTGGTAGATCCTGATTAATTTGTGAATGCTGCACAGAGGCATGTGCAGGACCTGTGGAAATTGCATCCAGCTCCAGGTGCAGTTATTTGTCAAACTTGGTTACTTTGGTTGACTTTGGCTTCAAGCTCAGCTTGAATCCTAACTTAGCTGCAGCAGGGTTGAGTGGATAACTGTGCCCATCTCTCTTTGAACAAAGACATTTTAGTTTGGCCTTTTGATTTATTTTAGCAGCATGTTGAAAAACACACCCTAAAGAAGGATTAGAGGTATGGGAACCCTGTTTCTGCACTCCAGGCACTTTATCAGGTGTTTCTTATTCCATGAGGGTTAGCCAGGCTCAGCATCCTCCCTGGCTGAGCATTGTCTGTGGGAAGGATGGGGACAGACTGAAAATAACAGAGTGATTCAAGGGGACAAAGAAGGAAGGTGGATGCTGTTGGGGGGAGAGCAACAGCTCCTGAGAACCTGTAAGAGCACATCAGGTTCTGCTGAAAGTTTTTGGAAGCTCCACTAATTGTCAGTTCATGGTTCTTGATAGAGGAATAGAACCTAAACCATCTGACCTGAGTCAATGGGGTCCTCACTCTTCAGCAGACTGCAGCACTCAGCTGATCACATGCTGGGAGCCTTCCTATCCAGTTTCCAAAACTCTGCCAAAAGGATGTACATCACCCTGGGAAACCTGTGGAAAGCTGAGCCCCACTCTCTCCTGCCCTAGATCTCCTCCCCATCTGGTGCCACCACTTGCCCTCTCACTTACTGAAATAAACCTCCCAATAAAGCTCCCAATAAAGTCCTGAGCACCGGCTGTAGCTGCTGAAACTCTGGGATTGGAGTCAATAAAATCAATATTTCTCCTGGTTGATAGAGTTCCTCCTTCTGATGCCAAACTGATGGAGCAGTAAACAAGCCAGCAGACAAAATAAACCCTCCTGCACTTGGGAAGGGGGATCACCACCAGCAGCCCCTGCACTGACATGTGGGGAGGCCTTTGGGCCGTGGGATGGTGACCTCTGTAGGTGTTTTTTTTTTTTTTTTTTCCTTTACTTGCTCTAATTTCTGTGGCAGGAGCTGAGTGTGAGCCAGTGCCCCAAGACTCCCAGCTCTGCTTTGCAAGCACTTTGAGATGTCTCTCATTTGCAGAGCATATATTTGTTATGTAATAAGCGCCAGGAATTAATGATCCACAGCACGGCTGGGGAAACTTGCGTACTAAGCACCCAAGGAAAAAATAACTTTTCTTTTTTTAAAATCACTGATGGAGCCATTAGGACCTGTGTTTTCTTGCACTGAGACCGCCCCAGCCCCCAGGCACGGCAGGGCCAAGCGCTGCCATCTCTCTCCCAACTCTTTCCCTTTGGAGCAGCAATGTTCCTGCCGCTCCTGTTATGAATCATGAGGTTAGCAGCTTTTGACAGATCATAAATCAGTGCTTCGAAGTCGCTAGGACAAATCCCAGGACATTTAATCTTTAATATTAGACGCGTTTGAGGCAGTGAATATTTCATGAAGGTGCTGTTGCATTTTAGCACATCATTAGCCGTCTCTTTTTTCCCCCCCACTCTTTCCTTTTTTTGCTGCCTGTCTCTTCCCAGGCGTCTCTTCCTCCAAAATCTCAGCAGTTGAATGCCCATCTCACTCCCTCCTGACAATAAAGCTCTTTACTGTAATCCTTGTGAGGCATTTTAAGGACTTACTTAGGATCCCGAGGAGCACGCAGGTAGCTGCCAGTCTGCATTGGTGGGTACCCACGTCCCCAGCATCCTCCCTAGGTCCCCACCTCAGCAGTGTTTACAGCTCAGCTTTGCTGCCCTGTCAGGCACGGTGGGGAGAGGAGGGGAGGGTGAGGGGAAACACTGGCAGCAGCTTGTAGCAGAAACTCCATGTGCAAATCCAATTAATCTTTTGATTTTGCTCTTTCTTGCTCCGGGTTATGTATTTCTACCAAGCACTGAATCAATTTGGGCCAAGTGCAGTTGGGTTTCTGGTGTGGGAAATGTCTTCTCCTGCTGCCAGAAGAGAGGAGCAGGGTGAGGCAGCAGCCAGAGAGCAGAGGGGAGCAGGGCTGAGAGTCCCTTCACTGTGGGATGGGGACACAGCAGGGGAAATGTCTGTGGAGGGTGCAAGTGGGGGGTTCTGCATCTTTCAGTGGGAGTTTGGGCTGCGGGAGACTCTGCTCTCTGGTCCTGGTGCTAGATGGCAGAGCAGAGGTGGGAAGGGGATGTAGGATGGGTTTGTGGCGTCCCCTTTGGGGATTGCACAAGATGGACACTGCTCTGCTCAGGCGAGGTCAAGATCCTGCTGAGGAGTGAAACCCTGGCTGCAGGACTGCGCAGGAACACTGGTTAAGGACAGACCTTCTGTACCATGAAACCCCATCCCCAGCTGCTGTGGGTGCTGCACCATGTAATCCCCTCCCTGAGAAAAACTGCAGGTTACTTACAGCTTTCCACATCTCCTTCTCCACACCTCCTGGGGGTTTCTGGAGTCCAACATGCTCCAGAGGCACAGGAGGGACCAGAGGGGCTGTGACAAAGCAGAGATGGAGAGCAGGGGAGGAGGGCCTGACTCTGCAGTCACTGACATGCCTCTGGGCCAGAGACATCCCCTCATCCCCCTCATCCTCCCCTGCTCTGTTCTAGGAGAGTGCAGCTGCCATGAAGGATACGCCCCAGACCCTGTGCATCGGCACCTGTGTGTGCGCAGCGACTGGGGACACAGCGAGGGGTGAGTGGGGACAGTGAGGGGAGAGTGGGGACACAGTGAGGGGTGACTAGGGACACAGTGGATTGTGAGGGGTGACACGGTGCTGGGGTGAGTGGGGACACTGTGGATTGTGAGCGGTGACACGGTGCTGGGGTGGATCTGCCCCGGCTCCCATGGTGCTGAGGAGCCCAGTTCTCCCCTTGGGTGATCGCTGTGCCACTTGCCCAGCCCAGTGATGTGCTGAGCTGCTCTTGCCCTCTCTCCCCACAGGCCCTGGCCCTACACGACGCTGGAGAGGGGATATGACTTGGTGACAGGAGAGCAGGCACCAGAGAAGATACTCAGGTGAGTCAGAGGAGAGTGCAGCTGGGGCATTTGGGAAGGGAGAGCCACAGGGACATCCCAGTGGATGCAACCTCTTGGTCAATTCCAGCTCATTCTTGTGCTGGTGTGAGGAAAAGTGCCATTTGTCTGTGACAGACCTGAAAGATTTTCCATACTTGGCAGGCAGGGAAGGGTTCCCCTGCTACCCCTTCAGCAGATGTGAGGACAGCATGCACAGAAACTCCTCCTGCAATGAAAAGAAGAGCTTTCCCATTCCCATTTTCTCCTGTCACATCTCAAGTCATTCCTCTCCCATTTTGGCTTTCAGGACAAGACCAAATCTCTGACTTATCTCATGGTGCCACCACTGCTCTGACTTCCAAGTAAGCAGTGGAGGGCCACCATCCCTGCAGACACTCTGTTCCTGTGTGACATGTTTATCCTTTGCCTAGGTCCACCTACAGTTTGGGTCAAGGGCTGTGGCTGCCAGTCAGTAAAAGCTTCGTGGTGCCCCCTGTGGAGCTTTCCATCAATCCCCTTGCCAGCTGCAAGACAGATGTTCTGGTGACTGAAGATCCAGCAGATGTCAGGTAGGAAGCAGATTTCTCGTTTTCTTCATGCTTGAGTACCTACACGGCTCTTTAAATTGTTATTGAAGATGCAGTAATTCCTGTGATGATAGGTTTGATTAATTTCCTTCCAATAAGAAATCTGATATGATTGCTCTCCAGGCTCTTTGGGCTGATGGGTCTAGGCCAGCCCTGAGTGTATGTCTGAAATGTGCCAGTACAGACAGGTGAATTGGTAGGAACCTGTGGCAAGGCAATTTGAGAGTGGCTTAAATGTAATGTTAGATTGCAGTGCTTAAATGGATGCATTTACTGGATAGAGGGGCTGTCATCTTTCTGAAAGTCAGATCTATATCACACCCACCTGGCCACTGATATCTGCTGGGATGCTCATGAAGGGTGAAAGGCCGTGTTGCTCATCCAATAATTACACAATTAGAAGGTTTTTATTTCCTTTTGGGAGTTCAGTGAATGCCTAGGCATTTCTCTGGTCACCTTGGTAGTGATTATCCTCTTTGGTCTGGTTTACAAGGGTTTAACTGTACATTATAAGAGTTTAATTCTCAAGGTATTTAGTGTATATCCCCCTCTCTCCCAATAAATTAAGACTGAGCATGTGACTGTTGGGTGCCAGGGAGACTCCATGTTCCCTTCCTACCTCTTTCCCTCCCTTCTTTCTTGCTGCTTTCTCCTGTTGACTCCAGTCACAATTTCCTGACATGAAAATCCTTGGTTGTGCTATGAATCATCTTCCTGGGCACCAGCAGGATCCTTGTGTACCCCAGCCCCTACTGTCGTACCTTTTCCCTAGGTGATGGAATGGATTTCCATTCTTCTGTCCCATCATCTTGGCAGGGCTGTAATTAAAGCAAGTGCCTACAAAAGCTGTGGCAGAGCCAGGACTGGCATCCAAGATGTCCTCACTTCGAAGTGTATGTGTTTTTGTTGCTAATTAGCGCTTGCTCCCTTTCCTGTGAAAAGAGACCAGGGGTACATATCTATCACACTTTGGCTCTTTTAGGACCATTGCTTTTCTTGTCTGCTTTGCATTTGAGAAAGGGAAGGGCTGCCTTGGTTTATGCTAACATCTTCCAAGCCAAAGTGCCAAGAGAACATTATTTATTTCTTTCCTTCTCACATCTTCATTAAAAGTGTCTCAGTGAAGGTAGAGGCTCAGAAGCTTGTTTTCTGCTCCAGTGCAGTAATTGTCTCTGGGCACTGCTCCTTGTGGAAGAGTCTCTGTCGGGATGGATGAATGCCAGGCAGGAGGAGGGGAGCTTCTGGCACAAGGCTGTTGCCTGCTCCCCTCATAAATGGAACCTGAAGTGAGAATTCCAGGTATAAATATTGGAGTGACTCAGGTAGAATAGGGGAGGTGTGAGTTCACGGTGCTTGTATCTTACACACAGGAGTCGCTGAATTATTTAAACTTTAATAAACGCAATAATAAATATTTGATGTTGAATTATGGAAGGTTTCACAGATACAGTGAGAAGTGCAAAGCAATCTATTATTTCTACATTAGAACTGAAACACTTCTCAAACGAGGAGCTGCGGGCTCGGGATCCTCAGCACCCTGGGGTGGGTAGAACCCTCTTCTGAGGTTCTTGGGTGCTTTCATGCAATGAGAAAGGTACAGTAATTTCACACATATAAGGTGCATCCTTTTGACTAAAATTTTGATCGAAACCTGGAAGTGCGCCTTATAATCCGGTGAGCCTTATATATGGACAAAGTCTGGAAATTTGCCAACCCAGAAGCGCGAGCCGCGAGCACCGGGGCCGGACATGTGCCACAAGAGCCGTGAGGGCCGGGGGCAAGCAGGAGTGCCGGGGCCCGTGGCACAGGGAGGGTGCCTGGGGCTGTGTTTAAAGGCTGCGCCGATCCGTGAAAAAAGTTTGCAAATTGAGCAGCTGCCAGTAAACTCCATGATCGTGCCATTCTGTTACTAATTCGTTACTTTGTTGTGCGCGAATCCTCTCTGCAAAAAAAACAAAAAGTGTGCCTTATAGTCCGGTGTGCCTTATAGTTGTGAAATTACTGTACTTTCAGAGCTGCTTATCTTTCAGCCTCTTTGCTTCATCTCTGGACTGACACAAGCAGCTTCTCAGGGGAGCAGTTTTGGTGGTTCAGATGTTCAAGTGGTGATCCAGCATCAGACCAACACCAGAGATGTGCACGTGCTGTCCATGGTGTAGGTGTTTGGATGTTCAAACACAGCCATCCCTCCCTCTGTCTGAGGGCTCCTGTTTCCTGCCTTTGGGACTGTGGCAGCACTGCTGCCCCTCCGTGCTGGGAGCAACTGCAGCTGAATCACAGAATCATCTGGGTTGGAAAAGACCTGAAGGATTGAATCCAGCCTGTGACCAATCCTCACCTTGTCACCCAGACCAGTGCACTGAGTGCCAAGTTCAGGAATTTTTTGAATATTTCCAGGAATGGGAATTCCACCACCTCCCTGGGGAGCCCCTTCCAATGCTTGACATCCTTTTTCCAATGAAGAAATTCTTCCTGAGCCTGCAGTGCTTGCTTTAATACAGTCCCATCTCCATGGCACAGGGCAGAGCTGGGCTGTGTTAAACCAGTGACAGCACAGCTGTGCCTCAGCACCCAGGGTGCCCTGTTTGCTGTCCTGTGACACTGGGATGGTGGCTGATGCTGTGTTTCTTCTGTACCTGTAATAAGGAGCGTGCTGCATTCCTACAGACCTTTCATTAGTCTGACACCTTTAGCTCTGGGGTCACTTGTCTTGAAGAGTTTAATGGAGGGAAATGGCAGAAAGCCTGCCTTGGAGAAAATAAGTGATGAAGTCTTTTACAACTCAGAGGGTTAAAGGTTCAGATGTGGTCTTGTGTTTTTATGAAGATGCTTGAGATGCAGAGGGACAGGTGAGGCTCAGCAGCTCTCTGGGGAAGTTCTGACTCAATGCTGCTCTCCGTGTGTTTCACTGCTGGCAGTGCAACAAGCTGCACTTTGGTGGATGGGGATGAAGGGCTCAAACCTTCCCCTGCTGCCGCCAAGTCATTAGAGAAACTTCCAGCAAACAGGAGCCAACAGGCTTCGTGCAAACATCCCCTCAGGATGCTCCTTCGGGGGCAGGACACAGGAGCGTGCAGAACTCGGTGCTGCAGGTTTTAGGGCTATGTGTCATAAATTAGGAATGAGAGTGCTTAGAGTTAATGAAACTTGCATATATAATTTATCAGGGACCATATTGAGCATCCCTTCCTCAACCCCAGAGTGTGATCCTCTGCACAGTGATCTCATCAGTCATAGCCTGGGACTGTGACACACTCACAGTGATGTCTTTGTTCAGATGAGCTTGGCCAGAATGTGCAGGGCTCTCCCCACAGCCTGGGGTCCCAGGCTGAGCAGACTCTCCTTTCAGGACATCCCCTGCCAGGACAAGAAATACATCCCAGTCCCACCTTGTCTTGCTTGTTTTCAAGACCCCTCTTTGTTTCCCTTGCCATCTTTCTCTCTTACCTGTATTTGTCATATAACCTGGTATCAAACACAGTAGTCTATCAAATTATGTTAAACAAATTACTGTTAGATGTTCAATCCTGTGCTGGCCTTCCCTGCACACCTTGCCATCTCCATCTGAGCCTTTGGAAGGGGCAGCTTGTCCTGTGGGTCAGGAATTGCTCTAATTGTGGCAGTGCATGGGAAGGACCCACAGCCGCAGCCCTCAGGTCCTACTGCCCCAGCACCGAGCATCCCTGCAGGGATAATAAAAACATCCCTGCAAGAGATAATAAAAGTATCCCTGCAGGGGGTAATAAAAGCATCTCTGCAGGGAATAATAAAAGCATCCCTTGGGGCATACACAGCTGCGGGGGACCAAGTGCAGAGTTGGCCCTGGGGGCAGAGCAGGGCACTGGCAGACACCCAGTGGTCACAGTTCACTGTGCCAGTCGCTCTGCAGAAAAGTTGATAATTTCTGTTGAGCAACTATAAATCAGAGGCACGAGCCTCAGCTGCTGCCTGACATGACATATAGCTCTATCGTTATGGCAACCATAGAAACAAATAAAAGCCTTGCCTTCACTTGACAAGCCTTTGAGATGTCCTGATGGAGAGACAAGTGTTCAGCAGCAGAATGAATTCTCTTGAACTCGCTGTCGATTCATCTTCGTTTTGCTCCCAAGTGTGCCCCTTTGCTCTTTGAATTCTTTGCCAAAGTACAATCAACTGGATTTTTTATTTCTACTTTTTCTTTATTTGTTTGTTATTTTTATTTTCAGTTCTCTCAGAAGCAGAATGCTCTGCTCCCCTTCTCTGTGCCTCCATGAGTCCTGTCTTCTATCAAGGATGGGAGCAAGGCTTTTTCTCCCTGCCCATGGCATTCACTAGCTCAGCCATGCTGTGCTCTTGCAGCCTCACTGCCTCCCCAGCCTTACAGGGGTTTTGAGTGATATTTGGAAGGGGTTTTGCAGTGATTTGGACACTTGTGATTTTGTAAGTCAGTGGTGATCACTGTGGTGTGAGGCTCCCTGGGAGTGAAGGAGGATGAAAAATGAAGTGGATGAGAAAGGCAAAGGGAATCTGGGCCAGGAGAGTGTAGAAACAGCTTTGCTGTCCCTGCTGTTGCAGCAGCAAAACTCACCTGTCTGTGCCTTAACCTCCCTCCTGATCTGCAGGAGCACAGATGAACGGGTGCAGCTGCAGGTGAGCAACCCTCAAGGTCAGGAGGGATGGGATGTGTCTGTGTGGGATGGGATAGGGTGTGCAGGCAGAGAGCACCCTGCCAGCTCTTCTTGCCATTTGTGCAGGGAATGCCATGGGAACTTGAACTTTTTTCCCTTCTTTTCTTTCTGCTGCCCCCTGGAGCAGAGCAAGCTGTGATTTCTGGGTTCTCAGTGCCATGGGGATCCTCAGCCGGGAGGCTGGGGGAGAGAAGCCCCTTTTCAGGCTGTTCCTGAGCAGGAGACCCTGTCTCTCCTGCTCCATTGGGGCCAATAAAGAAGTGTGAGTGGCTGCAGTCGATGGCCATGATGAATGGACAGCTTTGCATGATGGAGCAAATTGATCATTGCATCAGCAGCCACAACTTACTCATTTCTGCAGAGAAGGCAATTCATTACTGTGCACATCACAGAGACACCTCATCCTCACAGATATCCCTGTGCTCTGGCTTGGGCTTCTTATCATCCCAAGATGCTGTTGTCTCTCAGAAAGTGCTGCAGAAACATCTTTTGGTGCTAAGCACCGGGATAGAGGCAGCCTTTGGCCTCATCCTCTGGAGAGCAGGGACAGAGAGGCAGCCACCAGCCCCTGCCCTGCAGCTGTCAGCTGAGCTTTGTCCTGGCTGCTTCCCAGGATTTTTCCTCCTCCCTGCCTCCCACTGTGATTTATGAGAGCAGGTTAGAAGAGTCAGGCCTGTCTCACTTCACCATGGGGTGACTAAATGGAGATGTAATCTTGCTGCAGCCAGAAGGGCGTGAGCAGCAAAATAAGAGAATTAGGGGGGCAGTGTGATGGGGAAAGAGGGGAGCCTCCCTCAAAAGAACTGCAGCTGAAATCACCCAGGAAAAATCTAGGGGAGGTCAGGATTGAAATGTGGATCACCCAGCAACTCCGGGACAGTGCAGGGATTTTACTGCCCTCAGCCTGTCTCTTGCTGGTCCATCAGCAGCCATGGCATCCTTCATGCCCAGAATCCAGGGAACATTTCAGCCTGCCCTCATCCCAGGCTTTTAGTAACTCCTGCTGCAATAATGCTGAGCTTCACTCTCTGTGCTCTGCTGTGTGAACTCACTGCATTTCTGAGGTCTTAATGCACTGTCATAAAACTGCACAGAAAATGATCAAACCTCTTAGGGACAGGGGGTGTAAATTTGGGCCTGGCTCATGGGCAAATCCTTTGCAGGAAGCACAGCACCAGCTACTAGTTTGGCAGCTGAGTGATTGCAGCTCCTCTTGTCCATGGTGCTGCAGAGCCTAGGAGGGAAAAACCCCAGCAAGTGAACAGATTTTGTTTATATGTTTATTGAGACAATTAAAAATACCCCACACTTGCCAAATCTGCAAACGCTGTCTCACACCCAGAGTGATTCCTTTTGATGTCTCTGGGATCTCCCATCACAGAGCAGGGTTTGGCACTGGCTGTAGCTTCCCCATATTCTCCATATGGATGTGCTGCTGTATCTGTGTGTCCATCACCCCTCCATGTGGGATGTGCAGAGCAGGATGCAGCCGGAGCTGGACTAAGGATTTGCAGGGGGAGCCCAGGCTGAATGCTCAGCAGAAAGGGTGATGCAAGGCAGCAAAATCAGACCTTGGTTTCCCATGTTGAAAGGTGTTTTTTCCCCCTGTCTGATGTTGTTATTTGTTTTTATGTCACTGCCTTTGCTTTCTGTTAACCAGCGGCTGGAGTGTGCTTTGTAGCTGCCTGTTCAAAGCACAGCCCCTTGGCCTCTCTGTTTATACAGCCTCTCTGTACTATTTTTCCTGAATTACAATTTTTTACCCCTATTTGAGTTTTTATTACCTTTGCTTTCGTGTGCGTCTCCTGCCTGAGAAAGAGACTGGAAGGTTTGCAGGAGGGAGGAGCAGGCAGCTCATACCCTGGCCCAGACAGGGTGCGGGGATGATGCCCAGGTGGGGCAGTGACACTGGGAAATGCCTTTTCCTCTGCTGTGTCTTAACACAACTCAGTAGAAACAATTCTGATGAGATTTCAGTTGCCTAAAACTTGCCTGATGTGGATGGAATCTACTCTTCCTTTCCTGTTTTTATTTCCTGTAACTACTGCTGGATCACTTCAGCCAAAGGACAAAACTAATAAAATTCAGTGGAGCCAAAATGTTCCTGGGAGTGTGCCAGGATCCTGCGACAGGCTCCACAGTCAGGGAGGGAAAACCACCTCTGTGGAAGCGACAGGAATGGGGATGGACACAAACAGGGAAGCTTTGTCCTCCTGCTTTTAGGGCATTGTGAGAAGATGCTGTCCCTTGCAGGCTTGGAAAGGGCTCTTGGAAGGAGCATCTCACTGGGGGCTCAGGGAGAGTCCCAGACTCCCTTTTTCCTGGTAAAGCCAGGATAAATTGCACCATGGAAGGGAGACCTCTAGGCTGATTTTATGGGGGTTTATTAATTGCTAAAGGCAAAACGGGGATGCACATGCTGCAGAGGAACATGGTCTCACTGTGCAGGGATGAGGAACGGCAGCTCAGGCCAAGGGACAAAGCTCCCGTTTGATTTTCACCCCACGGCAGCCAGGGCTGGGCACAGCCAGTGACCCAGGACAGCTGTGCTCCGCGAGGACAAGGGAAGTTAATTAAGTTTCAGCTCCTGCTCCTCAGCAGCAGAGCCAGGGTGATGTTTCCACTCCTCAGTGCAGTGCCCTGCTGCTCTGGCTGCTGCCCTCCTGGGATTTTTCTCCACTCCACTGGCTCTTGGGGTGATTTATTAGGAAAAAATGCCCTTTGTGCCTTTAGTGCACTTTCCAGGCAGCTCAGAGTAACTTTGCTCACACAGTGCTGCTCCTTCTCATTCCACAGTTTCCAGATGCAGGAGAGATGCTCTGCAGACCCTCCCTGCTCCTCTCACCTCCAGATAAAGGAGAAAAATCAGCTCAAAATGAGTTTATTAGCACGAAAATTCAGTACATGGTTTACAGGCAATGCCAGGAGCAGGAATGGTGTGTCCTGTGTGGCCTTGCCCACTGGCTCGCAAAACCTTTCTGTGCTTTGTCAGAGTTGGATCAGACTGAAAATCCACTGCCCTTTGCCCCTCTTGGTCTGTGTATTTGGTCTCCTTTTCTGATTTATATATTTTGAGTTCTTGTCAGGGCTTTGTCTAGTCTTTCCAAAGGGAGTTGCTGACTATAGAGCCAAAAGCAAAATCTTCCTTGACTTTTTCCTGCTGCAAATGTTTCAGTCCAGGCAGTCTTGGTGGTGGTGATGCTTTCCTGGGCACTTTACTGGGAAACTTAACTGTGTTAAGCAAAATATTGTTTTCAGGGACTAAATCAAAGAGCAATGCAAAGCTGGAGAGGTTTTGAAGGAGGGCTGGAGAGTGAGGGAGGGGAAATAACATCAAGAAAATTAGGTGAAGCCTTGCAAAAAAATAATCCCATCTTGGGAATTGCCCTGCTTTCGCTGCCTGAAGAATTACTGTGCTATAATCAATTCAGCTCTTGATGTTTCCTGCGGTGTTTTTGATATTATGAGATGCTATTGACTGCAACCAAGTGCCTTTTATCAGAAGTTGGATGGGTGCAGTTGGGGACCCACTGCTGCAGGCTGTGCCATGCTCAGGGCTGGACTCCAGCAGGGGTGATGTGGGATGGCAGTGCTGGGAAGGCAGGATGAGGATGGACCATGATCTGTGTGCATAGTAATTTCACAACTATAAGGTGCACAGGACTATAAGGCACACTTTGTTTCGCAGCGAGGATCCGCGCACAACAAAGTAACAAATCAGTAACAGAATGGCACGATCGCAGGGTTTACTGGCATCTGCTCAATTTGCAAACATTTTTCACGGATCGGCACAGCCTTTAAATGCAGCCCCAGGTACCCTCCCCGTGCCGCGGGTCTCGGCACTCCTGCCTGGCGCTGGCTGGCGCGGCTCTTGCAGTGCACGGCTCAACTGCCAACGCTCACGGCTGCCAGCACTCGTGGCTTGCACTTCCAGTTTGGCAAATTTCCGAACTTTGTCCATATATAAGGCACACTGGATTATAAGGCACAGTTCCAGCTTTCGATCAAAATTTTAGTCTAAAGGGTGCACCTTATACGCGTGAAATGACTGTAATCTATCCAGTGCCCATGTCACCTCCAGCAGAGGAAACAGAAGGGGCTTGTATGGAGCAGACTGGAGAGATCTGTAGTGGATGAAGAGCCCCCAGCTGCACTGGGACATGTTCAGGAGTGCTGGCTCAGCAACTGGAGGAGTTTTGTGAGAGAACCTGCTCCTGTCTCCTGCAAACAGGAGGTCTGGGCAGTGCACAGCAGAGTTCATCCCAGATGCCACATTGCTGGGTAGCTCCATGCAAACTGATATTTCACTCCGTGTGTAAAGCAGAGCTGTCCTGTCTGTCCAGGCTGGGGGAGTGTGCCCTGCTGCTGCTCTCCATCCTGGCTGGTGGCTGTCCCCCTGTCACTGCCTCCCACACCCATCCCAGCCCTGCCACGGGGCTCTCTCCCAGCAGCAGAGCCCAGCAGCACACAATTAAACCCTAGCTAATACTTCCCTGCTTCTGCTGAGGGCTTAAAGTGACACAAATGAAGCAGCTGAGCATTAAGGCAGGATGCTGTGTAAATATACACTGAGCTTTGCAGGGAGAAGTCTCTTCATTCTCTCCAGTCCACATCTCCTTTCTTTCATTTTTTTAAATCAGTGTGTATCAGACAGGGCAGAGCTGGAGGTGTTAGTTCTGACTTTGTGTGCCCTGGGTTTGTACTGTGGGTTCAGTGGGGCCATAGTTGAGGGGTTTTAAAAGGGTTGTGGTAAAGTTGTGATTGGATAAATTAATAGCTCATCAACTGATGGAATCATAGAAGCACAGAATGGCTTGGGTTGGAAGGAATCTCTAAGGTCATCTTGTCCGAGGCCCCTGCCCACGGTGGCTCTCACTCCCCATTCTTGATGGTTTGGCTCCAGTTCCCATCCTGCACCTCCCTGGGAAGGGAGAGCTTTGGGAGCAGGGATGGCCCTCTGCTTACCTGAGCCAAGGATTCACTACTGTGTGCGCTGGGAGACCTGGCTGCTTCTCTTCCTTACAGGAACTTCTCAAGGACTTCAGGGAAAAGGAGATCATTCCTACCTGCTGTGACCATGGGCAAATCCGAGCCAACACCTCCCACTCTGCTGCTTGGGTTCTGGGAGCAGGGTGCAAGAGGAAGGAGCACTCCTGGGTTTGTGTTGATTTGCCTCAGTACCAGACCAGGGGGGTGAAATGGCTTTTTTGGAGGGTAAAGCCATAATTTTACCTGAACTCAGCTGATATGTGATACTGATAAAGGAATAACATTGGCAATGCTATTGGCCTGAAGGGCTTTTCATGGCATCTCACTGCGAGCTCAGGGAGGGTTATAGGATCCCTTTTCCCTGGTAAAATCGGGATATGCTGCATCACAGGCAATTCATTATAAATGGAAACCTCCTCTTTTTACAGAATCATAGAATACCAGGTTGGAAGTGGACCCCAAGGAATTATTGAAGCCTGCTTTATAGAAAGGGGGAAGAAAAGGAGCTTTTAGTGTGGAAAACTTCACAGCAGTAAAAATATAACCTGGCTTGCTTGAAAAGCACAAGTGGGCAGCAGATGGATGTGGAAGCAGCAGGGGTGGCTGGGTGAGGGGACACCAGCTGTATTGGGGAGCAGCCATGCAAATCTGCTGCTTTCCTGGGTGGAAAAAATCCCACAGAAAATCCTGCCTGGAAGTGGGAGGGATGGAAGAGTGTTCCTGTGGAGGCTGGACGTTGTCCTCCATCTGTCCCTGTCTCTTGGTGTCATTCCAGCTGTGCAGCTGTGGGTGACAGGGCATGCAGAGAGTTGGGAGCCTTCCCACAGAAACTCCAACCACCCCTCCTACACACATACACACCAGGTCAGGCAGAGTATTCCCAGAGCATCCCCAAATGATCTCATTTTTGGGGAGGGTGTGGGTTTGACTGTGCAAGCCCAACTGGAGTATCTGGAGTGAGGTTCCTGAGCTCTGACCTCGCAGCAGCAGCTGTGGCATCATGACCTGAGTCAGCATGTCACCTGCTATAGTGAACTGTGAGTTTTGCAAGGCTCTTCCAGTCTGTGCTGGCTTTCCCAGTGGGAGCAGGGCTGGGAGAGGTTTGGGCTGGGAAGGCTGGAGCAGTTCAGAGGGAGCTGAGCTGGTTTGCAGGGCCAGCACAGTGTCTGCATTCAGCATCACTCCTGCAGGTCTCTGGGTCAAGCCCTCACATAGGAGCTTCCTCAGAGCAAAGATACAGAAATAAACCCAACAGCAAGTGCTGGGCAACCTATTTAGGAAATCCAGGGCTCTGCTTAATGCTGCTCAGGCCTGGCAAAGCCAGCCCCACATTTCTTAGAGGAATGAGCTCAGGGGTGGTGGGGCCACAGAAGGCAGAGGAGGCCATGCCAGGCTCTGCCAGCTCTGTGCTGCTCCTCCTTGCTTTGGATGCAGCAGCAGGACACATGTGGCATCTTTCAGTGGCATATAAATGCCAAGGAACTCAGGGAATTGCAGATCCC
The DNA here is from genome assembly GCA_009812075.1 of Sialia sialis. Classification (NCBI taxonomy): domain Eukaryota; kingdom Metazoa; phylum Chordata; class Aves; order Passeriformes; family Turdidae; genus Sialia; species Sialia sialis. The sequence goes on from VRYO01002223.1 coordinate 2,731,315, forward strand.
TGCCCACCCAGGAGGATGAAATTAATGGGACAGAACATAGGTCACAAACACGTACAGCTGAGGTGGGTGGCCTCACTCACTCTCAGTTATCCTGGGACAAAATCCTTTTTGCATTCCCTCTGCCTTGGCCAGGATGCTGTTAGTGGGGAGATGGAGATGGCACTGGGCACTGCCCCTCCCTGCTCTTGCTGTCTGAGCTGGGCAGTGGGAGCCTGGTGGAGAAAAGAATTCCTGTGACTTTGACACTGACAGACTTTGCTGCCAAACTCCTCCATTCTCCAGTGAGATTATTAGTGTGAAAATCAAATAGGATCAGGGCCCAAAGGACTGGAGAAATGGTACAAAAAGCTCTCTGTCACATCTCCCAGCACAACTCAAAGGCTGTTTTCGTACAGTCTCTGGGCCACCTCGTGGTTTCATGTCGATCCTTATCCATGGCTGCTTCACTCATAACTTCTATGCATTGCTCTATCCACTTATCTGCTGAAGTCCAGACGGATCAGGTATTTCCCTTTCCTTAAAAAAAGGA
>VRYO01002223.1:2731853-2766878 GCA_009812075.1 Sialia sialis
AAAAAGATACAAGTAGTCTTATCACAGAAAGATAAGGAGTGAATCTGATATTCTTCAAACTCAAGAGGTAGACACGGAAGGAGGGGACAGGGAGCAGTGTGTCTGGCAGGAAGTGTCACCTCTCTGTCACCTGGGTGTGTGCCTGTGGATGGGATTGATCCCTGTGGGAAGGTGCCAATGCCCCCACTGGGTCCATGAGCTGCACAAGCTGCCATTGGCACATCCAAGAGCTTCCAGAGCTTCAAGCCCTCCTGCCTCACCCCATCCCAGGGTCTCTGGTCCCCTCAGTGTCCCCTCCCAGTGCAGATCCCCCCTGCCGTCCCTGGAGACCCCAAGTAGGAGGAGCTCCTACCTTTCCTGGTGACAAAATCAATACCAGTGGCTTCCATTAATATTCTAGGAATGGCAGAGAAGATTGACTGCCTCATTAGCAGGCATCGTGTGAAACTCTGACAATAATTAACAACTCAACGGTCTTATTTGCTGGCCTATCACAGAAGTATTCAATCAAAAATGTAATTTGCTCGACGCTCCCATTTACCATAAAGAGAATATTCCTTCAAAGTTTTAAATAGACTAATTAAGAGGGAAGAAATACAGGGGAAAAAATTATTAACAGTATAGTTTTAATGGGAAATTACTGGAGCGTATTAATAATGCAATAACCATTTTTAACAGCTGTCTGTCAGTTTGTGGGCCGGGGTAATTAAATTAGTCACTAAAGGGTCACTCAAATTAGGTGTCAGAGAGTGGCACCGGGGTAAGGAAGGCACAGGAGGAATGCTCTGGCACAAGGAGGAGGGTGAGGTGCTGATGTTGAAGTCAGGGTCCCTCAGAAATCCCCGAGGACCTGCAGAGGTGACAGTCCCTGGTCACACGAGGCAGGAGCATCTCCTTGGTTTAGGTGTGCAGGGAGGAGCGGGGCAGGGCTCTGTGCTCTGCCTGGGTTGTGTCGGGAAAGCAGTGAGGAGAAAGAGTCTGTGTGAGCATGAGCATGGCCCGGGGTGGCCTCTGTGACGTCTGCTCCAGCCCGATGCTGCTCAGGTTTTTAATCTCTTTTCCAGAGCCAGAAGGCAGCGATGCAGGGGATTTTTGGCAGTTTCTTTCAAGGCTTTTATATTCTGCGGGTTTCAGGCTTGCGTTCCCCCTTCCTCCACCCCTTCGCCCCTTCTGAAATGAATTGCAGTTAATTTTGGATGTTGTTGAGCCTGGAAACACATCTTTCTTGCTGCCAGCCCATTAAAAAAATATATTTACAGTTCCATAAAGCAAAGCCAGCTGCCAAGGTAACGTCCTGCTGGCTCCCTTGTGTTCCGGGCGCAGAGTAAGGATTTGAAGAGGTTGGATTTGGATTTGCTTCTGTGAGCAAGGAAGGTTTTAAGCCCGACAGAGAGGTTTCTACCTGAGAAAATCATTCTGTCCTGGGGAGAATTCCTACCTAGGGAGGTCTTTTGGAGAAGCAGGGTGCCTAAAGGACCTGGAGTGCTTGGCTTCAGGACCAGGGGATGCTGCTGCAATCCCCTTTTTTTCTCCCCTCTCTTAATTAGGATGTGGATGCCTCTGGGTCTGAGTGGGAAGGGATTACACCTTCCAGTGTGGCTTTTTTTCTGGAGATTTCATCCATTTTCTCAATTTTGTATTGAGGTAGGACCTTTTTCAGAGTAAGAAGGTGTGGAAAAAACATTTGGCCACAAAGCAGTAATCAAATCCTAGGGGCAAATTTCATCCACGGAGGCTGAGGTGTTTTTGGAGGGCATAGAGGTCTTTGAAACATCATACAGAACAAGGACATAAATTTCCATACATTGGCTGTACCTTTGGGCTTTTTTGGGCAACTTTCCCACTCAGATTTTACATTTTCTCACTCTCAGGACCTGTAGGTGACAGAGGGGATGGCAAAGCCTGTGTGTTCCCCTGAGAGGTTTCAATTCTCATGAATCAACAGACAGGTTTTTCCATAATTCTTTCTCGGATCATGCCCATTTGAAATTTAACTGCAGAGATGTCCTGATCTCTCTGAAGTGCTTGGGGCTTTCTGCTGCTCTTTTTCTATCATTAAGATATGTAGAAGTTGCTTTGAGTGGGTGATATGGGCAGAAAATGTGCTCCACATGCACATGGGAGTTAATACTACCCAATGGAACCAGCTTTGGTTCAGCTGTTGGCTCCTCAAACCACAAAAAGAGCACAAGGAACATCCCAGGTGAAGGGAAATAGTGAAACCCACCAAAACCCACCAAAATATCCCAACAACAGAAAGAACCCCAACCCTGTGTCCACCCTTCCTGCAGCCTGGGTGGGCTCGGGCAGAGGCAGGCCCTCCTCTGTCTCCACATGAGGGGGAGTTACAAGATGTATAGATTATTTTAATGGCCGTATTACTTCCAACTGTGCCTCCACCATCTGTTCTTCCCCAATTACAGATGCAAGAACCCAGCATGTTTCCTCGTTTGGGCTGTAGAGGATGAAATACAACTGTTGTAAAAGGGTGTATATTCTCCCAACAATGCAGTTGGCACCTGGGAAGTTTTCCTGGTGCTCCTGCCAGGTGGGGATGCTCAGCCTCGTCCCTCTGCTCTGCATCCCAGCCCATGCTCAGGTCCATGGTGGCAGAGAGCTGTTAATAAAAGAAGAGGCTGTCTGGCTACAAGATTTGTCTAAGCTGTGTGGGGCAGCTGAATTATTAACACTGACCAAGCATCTCAAGTGCTACAAAACTCGACAAGAACCTCTTACCTCCGGCACAGTGATAAACAGGATTGAGGCATGGTGGGAGGGAGGGAATTAAGATAGGACATCAAAGACTGGATTCCATCAAGTAAATCATGCCATTGCTCCAGTAAAAGAGCCCCTAAATGTTTTATTAGGGATTTTCAACAACTACCAAAATTAAGATGGAAGGGATGAATTATTAAAAAATAGATTAACTAAACCAGCCGCTGAATTAAACATGAAAGGTGCCTGTCGGGAGGAGCACAGCCACCCTGAGCTGCAGGCATCTCAGTCCTTCAGCCAGGCATGCTGAAAGGCTCTGGGGAGGGGGAATGGCAGGGCTGGGGGGATGGAGAGCCACAAGCTGCTCTGCAGGTCAGGATTGCAGTGCCAGGGCATGGAGAGAGTGGCTGCAGGGTCAGGAAAGCAGGATGCCAGGTGCTGCAGAGGCATCAGAGGAGGGGCTTCTACCTCGGGGAATGCAGGCTGAGGATGTGCAAAGGGCAGCCAAGGAAATAATGCTGGTCCTCTGTTAAATAATGCAGGAAACATAAATGGGAAAAGGAGACTTGTCTGAAGTACTTGAACCAGGACCTGAACTTCCTTTTCCTCTGTGTTAATTTGGTTTAACCAACTCAAAACCACCTGTGGCAGGAGTGAGAGTGGGACTGGGGCAGGGGCTGAGGGTTGGCTCAGGGGTTGTGATGGACACTGGGCAGCTGCTCCTCCAGCTTTGATGTTTATTGCCCTGTATAAGGATGAACCAGGGTTTGTAGGGGCCAGAGAGCCCCCAGGGTGAGGGGATGAGTGAGGAGAGCTCTGTGGCCCCTCCCTGCAGTGCCCCTGGGAGGACAGGACATGATTTGGGTGGTGCCAACATCTGGGAACAGCTGCAACAAGGGGTCTGTCCATTCCCCTGCATAATTAGGCCACATTGCTCTGCCCCTGGTTTGCTTCTTGTGCTAAACCTCTCCCAGCTGTTAAAAATAGAGACAGTATCTTAAACTCTTCATAAAGCAGCCATGCGATCCCAGTTTGGTGTTTCTGTGCCCTGGCAGTACGACCTGTTGTGACATTCCCCATGCCAGGATTTGGCAGCCTGGACAGGAGAAGCACAGGAGAGAGCAGGAGGTGAAGAGATGCTGTTGCCTGTGCTTTGTTTTTGCTCCAGCCCCCAGGAGGGTGAGAATATTGTGGGAGCATCGTCTCCAAGTGTGAAGCACAAAATGGGCTGGAAATTGCTGTTTGTTCCCTCTCACTTTCTTCTTCCCCAACATGTTCAAAGCTCTTACTTGGAAGTCTGCAGTCAAACCCCTGCGAGTGCCAGCAGTAGTAGAACTGCTGGGAGCAATTCTCAGTGTCTGCAGCAGCACTGCTTTAAGGGACACTGATGGAAGGAGCAGAGGCTTCATTCATAATAATAATAAACCGCTATTTTGTGGTTTTACGCCGCTTTTAATCTTCACAACTCAAAGGAACATTAATTAACTGTGTGGCACAGTGGGAGGCAGGTAGCTGCTGTTGTCCCTGTTTTACAGATGAGGAGGCTGGAGCACTGGCACATCCTGCAGCCTGCCCACAGTCACAGTATTTCACCCTCTGAGTCTGCAGGCGATCCCAAAATGCCTGGGAATGCTCTCCTGTGGCAGGGCAGGCCCTCAGGCACTTGGATGTCATTTGCATTTCTTTACAGTTTGGTTTTGGTTAGATGGACGTGAATATTGCTGAAGTCAAATAAGAATCTTCTAATGTGAATTAGTCCAATGCTGGAAGCAAGTTCCTTGCCCTCGGGCCAGTGTCTGGGCAGTGCTCCAGCTCTGCTGTGCTCCTTCCATCGGGAGAAAAACTTGGAGAAACATGGAAAGCTCAGGCTTTGCTCTGACCTCCACTTCTCACTAATACATCTGGAGAAGCCTGTTTGGATGAAATGGTAAAAATACAACCACTGGCTGTTCTCCTGCTCAGAAATCCCCAGGTTTGCCTCTCCAATGAGTTCTGCCTCCAAAATCCTCCAGCCTGACTCTTTGTCCAAGAGTCACATTTGCAGAGGTTTGCTTCTGCTGCTGACTATATATATATATATATATATATATGTCTCTGTGTGTGTGTGTGTGTGTATATATATATAAATTATATATATATATATGCTGGAAAATTGGTGCTTTGGCTCTTGTGTGTGTAATCAAGGGGAAATTTAGCTTGCATTATGGGTGAGGCTCTGGGTAATCCTCACCTGTCCTCATGCACAGCACAGGACATCACTCTTCACTCACTGAGAAGTGAGTCAGGCTGAGGGATCCCCCTGATGAGGAGTGGGGTTCATCCTGCCATGATGGGAGGGGATCAGCCCTCCCCTGCGCCCTGCCCACTCTGAGAGCCCTGATACTCCTGGCACCCATCAGATCTTCACCCATTGCTCCCTGGTGGTTTGCAGGGCTCGTGGTGGGACCATGGAAGGCAATATGTCTGTGTGGCTGTTTCTAATGTCTTTTAAAGGAAGCAAATTACATTTTGGGCATCCTCCTCAGCCCCTTGAGGCAGCCTTTGGATTAGCACAGAGGCTTTTACATTTCCATCTTAATTAAGACAGACACTGAAATAAAGGTGTTGAGTGAAGTATGATGCAGGAGGAGGAGGGTGGTCCTGCAGTGTGCAAATGCTGCTCTTGTCTTTTTTTTTTCTCTTTCCTTTTTTTTAAAAAATCTCCTGTCATCAATCTCCTGTTGCTAAATGTGCAGCTGGAGAGAGGGTTCCTAGGCAAAGTTCCTGCTGATGGATTCTGACAGATCTAATCAAGCAGGAATGGTGAGGACCACGTCCCACATCCCACACCGCTGTGAATTGTGGTTCAAATCTAATATCCTTCACCGTGACACCCTGTGGCAACTGAAATGAGCCTGATGGCTGAGCTCTGCTTGGCCTGAGGGGAGGAATGTTCCCATCACATGCACACCTGCCTGTAGCTCCCTGTGGGACTGCATCCCTGATGCATTCCTTGCAACCTCTGCCATCATGCAGCTCTACTGCAGCCCTTTAATGTCTCTCCCAAGTGGTGTTTTGTGGCTGACTGCCTAGGAGAATCCAGGATTCTTTCTCAGGCTGCTCAAGCCTGGCTTTCAGGCTCTTCAAGGACAGAAAACCAAAACAAAGATATTACACCTGTGGTGTAAGTGACTAGTCTCACAGACTGTGTTTCTAAGGGTGTTTTCTCCTCTGTCCAATGAAATGTCTGTAAATGGTTTTCCACGATGTACACTATTTAAATCCATGGTTTTCTTTTCAATAAATGCTCTTTCTTGCTCATGTAAGAGGATGCCATGTTACTGTGACCATCAGTGCTGCAGGAACCTCACACAGAAACAGTGTTTTACCTGTCTAGTGCTGTGGGTGATCTCAAGCCTTGCTCCTCCTCAGGAAGGTCACCTCCCTAGCATCTGTTACCAGCAGTTCCAGGCGCTGTAGGCTGGGACTGATTTGATTGTGCTCAGGAGTAGTTTCAAGCACCTCTAGGTCTGTACCTAAGCTAATCCCCAAGGCTGCCTTCTCTAAGCACTGTAGATTGGTCTGTGGGGCTCAGGGCAGGCATCAGCTCTTTTCACTGCCTTGGGGCAGGGGGATCATCCACACGTGAGCCAGCTTCTCCCAGTGAGTTTGGAGGAGTATGTGTGCATGAGCTGGATCCCGTGCTCGGCCTCTCAGATCTGGGGCAGGGTTGGTCTGGCCAGGACCATCAGCAGTCAGGTCTCAGCCCTGCACAGGCTGTGCACCCATCCTGGACAAAGCCCCTGGCACCACCAGATGCTCATTTGCAGGAATGCAATCCCCTGTCACCTCATCCCAGGATTTGGGGCTGGAATCATCTTTTTTTAACACATCAGACCCAGTCCCATGGCATAGTTCCAAGCCCTGGCAGAGCCAGCACAATTCCTGCCTGCAGTGCGGGGCTCCCAGGTGGAACACCCTTACATGAGATAAAATCATGTCCTGCTTCAGCCTCCCTGCCTTTAACCCTCTCTACTCCTCAGGCAATGATGATGTTCCCTGTTCCACGTTCAACTCCCCACTCAATTTATCTTGTTTATTGACCCAAGCAGAAAGTCAATGTTTTCTTCATCTACCATTTGCTTCGATGGCAGCCAATTTGGTTCATCTGAAAAAAAAAAACCCAGGTCAACAGAGTTTAGCAGAAGATTTTTCTCCTTTTTTTTTTTTTTTTTTCTCCTTTTTTTCCCTCCCTTCCTTTCTTCCTTTTTTTAGATGCTGATTATTCTTTTTTTCCAGAACACACCTGGCCCTGGACACAGCTTGGCAGCCTTTGCTGTACGATGTGGCTGCAGGCAAGGCTAAAAATGTGCAGCAATTACCCCACGAGCTGCAGAGCCAGGAGGGAGCCTGGGGGTCAGCTCATTACAGGCAGGTGATGCTGCAGTGCCCCTGCCCTCCTGGTGGGAGCTGTTTGGGAAACATTGGCCTCTGGGGCTTTCATGTGCATTTAGAGCTTTGTCTCTCTCTCAGAAGTCCAAAGGTGATGCTTTGCAGCCATTGCCTCGATCAGAGCTTCCCAGGCTCTGATCTGTGGGCTCCTTGTTTGTGCTAGGGGTGGGATGTGGGATGTGTCTCTGATGGGATATTCATGGCACTGCACATCAGGAAGGGCTGAAGAGAACTGAAGGGGTGTCACAAATGCAGGGCTAAGCACAGCCTCTGCCCCAAGGAGTTTGCTAGGTGGGATCAGTGGGGCTGCTTTGAGCTCTGTCCAGGCAGTGCCCGCAGCCAGAGTGGCACAGCTTTGCAGGGTGGTAGAAGAGGAGCCCTCCTGGCAGTGTGGGTGCAGCTTTAGGGAATAACCAAGGTGATTTTATGAGATACGCCTGCTGCACAGACCCTCCCCAGCTACCGATCCCCATCACCTCCCCTGAGCCAGCAGTGGTGTCTCTCTGATCCTGGGCTCAGCTTGCTCAGGGGTCCAAACCAGCACAAACCCCTCTTTTTCCAGGGTAGGAAACTCTTGGTCTGAGGTGCCAACATCTCCAGGCAGGGGTGGGATGGGTGCCACCAAAGGCAGCAGCAGATCAGGCTGCTCCTCACCTCTGGAGACCAGACCCATGGAAGTGGTGTCCTCAGGAGGGCTCAGTGGCTTCCAGAACAGAGTGATGCCCTTGTGACAAATCCACCTGTGCTCCATGGAGCTGCTCCTGGATGCTGGGCACCTTGGCAAACACAGTCTGCTTCGGGTGCCTAGATAAGAGCCAAGCCCTTTTGAAAAACCATCCAGACGGATGGAAAACCCAATGCAAATCTCACCCCAGGTATAAAATTAATTGGATTCTAACTTCAAAGAGTACTTCTGGAAATGAGCTGTAAATAATCTGGTTGTGCCTCAGTTCCTCTGTCTGTGGACATTCATCTGGCTTTTTTAGAGCCAGTGAGTGTTGCTGATGGAAGGTGCTATATATAGCAGCAAAGCTATGCATATATAGATGCATATGCATAAATGTATCCCTAGTAACTGGCCCAGGTGTGTGATGTTTTCTATAATACAGCTGACAGGTTTGTTTCTCAAAAAAAGCTCCAATTTTGCTTTCTGTGGCTCTCACCCCTCTCTTTGTGCAGTTGATGTGGGCTGCTTGCTTCCCCCATGCCGTGGCTGGAAGGCACAGAAGCTGGGATCTGGTGACCCCTGGGATGCAGAGGGGTTGGTGAAGGTCACCCGGGGTGTGTGTCTCAGTGGGGCTCACCTGGATGGAGCTTTATGGCAGAGCTTGGTGCTGCTCCTGGAGCTGCACGAGGCTGCTGAGCTGTGCTCAGAGCTGGCTCCTCCAGCCAGCATTCCATAGGGATCTGCATTCCCAACACCCAGCCCTGCCTGTGGGAGGATGGCTGGGCCCTGGCACTCAGTTTCTGAGGAGCTCAGCCCTGTCTGTTCCCAGCAGATCAATAGGAACATCTGTGAAAAATCAGGACATGGATATCTGATCCAGCAGCCCTGGCTGTTTCCTGTTTATCTAATCTAATTCTATCAGCGTTTCTGATGTGCTTATCAGCACCACATCTTGGCACTTTATTGTATATTGGAATCCCCCCAGTCGCTGGGCAATGAGAGGGCTGAGTCTGGGCTGTGGCCCCTCCCTCTCCAGTTTCTCTGCAAAATCCAACTTTCCTTCATGACCCTCATGAATTGCTCCAGATCAGATCCAGAAGAGCCCACTAAGACAAAAATCTTGTCCAAAACACCCCAGAAGGGTGTCAAAGGGAAGGAAAACCCCAGTGTGTCATTCATGCCTCAGCAGAGGCTGATGTCTGAGTCTCAAGCTGGCATTTTCCAGTTTGCCATTGCAAAATGCCTGGGATGACCAAAGGCCCCATAGTGGATCTGTCCCATGGGGCAGTGTAGGACATCTCTGCTTCTGTGGGGCTGTACAGCCATGGGGTCCAGGAGCCCCATGATGCGGGGGGATGGATCCTGTGCATGGGCTGGGCTCCTTCCACCTCCTCTCTGTCCTAGTTTGGAGGACAGGTGTCTGCTAAGAAAGGCAGGAGCCTCTCTTTGAAATAGAGAATGTAAACACCCTCCCTCCAAATTATTATCATTTTGAAATCAAGGGGCTCTCAGACAAAGATATGGGAATTAGGAATAACAGTTCTTTACTAGGGAAATTAAAATAGAAATACAGTACTACAAAGAAACAAGACCCCAAACACTGATAGAGTCAGAATCCAAGCTGACACCCATCAGTCAGTCAGGGTGTTGGCAGCAGTGCCATTCAATGGTGGCTGCATCCTCCTGCAGTGACAGATGTGCTTCAGTTGGAGCAGTGCTCCTGGACAAGGTGCAGTTTCCTTCTGGAGGTCCAGTGGTGATGTGAAGTCTGGTTTTCCTCTGAAAATCCAGTGGAATAAAAGGGCACCTTGGTGTCCCAAAATCTCTGGTTTTGTCTTGGTAAGAAATGTTGGGCTCTTCCCCCTGGCTGGAGCATCTCCCATGGGATGCAGTAATTTTATGAGTCCCACAGTGGGACTCAATGGCCATGAGCAGAAGGGAATTTCCTGGAGGAAGGATGAGTTGTGAAAAGATAAAGAACACTGCCCCACCTGGTTTCTAAAATGTGGCCATTAACAGGAGATGTGCCCTTTGGAAATAAAAAACACTGCCCCAGCTGGTTTCAATGGATGGCCCATTAGCAGAATATCTCCCAGGGAGATCAGGATCACTGCCCCCACCCTCAACAATGGTGATAGAATAGACACCTTTGATCATATCCTGTATTGTAACCCAAGACACTCTCTTGTCTTTCTGGCCTCACCAGCAAGCAAATTCCCAATTTCTTGGCCAGAGAAGAAGAGTGGAGAGAAACTGGCACAGCCAAGCTCCTATTTGGCTAGAATATACGTCTGGTTTAAATGGGAAAATCCTTTAGGTCATGCCTTGGGAATGCTGAACAAGCTGGGACCTGAAATCTTGGTTTGCTGATGGCTGGGAAGGGCAGGGACAGGGGGAGGATGGCTGGATGCTCCTGTTCTCTCCAACAGGGGACCTCCTGTGCTGGGAGTGGGTACAGGTGAGGTGGGCAGGAGATGCCCAGAGCTCATCACAGCACTGGATTTAATGGCAATTTTGCCATTAATGACATTTTTTTCCCATGTCATGTGGAACTCATGTGAATCTGTTGTATTTGAAGCAGGCTAGGCAGGGCTGCAATCACTGCCTGGTAGGAGGTGGCCTGACCCATCTCATTATGTTTTCAGCCTGTAATAACTTAGAGTGAGAGATTTCAGGCCTCTGTTTCAGCTTTTGCTTGATTGCTTGTTTTTCTAAGATTTCTGTTGCTCCCCCCAAGCAATACTATTGCAGAGAATTGAGGCAGGCGTTTTGTGGAGGGTCCATGTTTTAGAGGAGAAGAGCTGCCTTAATTTGTCCAGCTCAAAAGTGCTTTTGAAAAACTGGAATTGCTGCACACAGCATGAAGCCTTGTTTGGTTTTAGCTGGGAAAGCCAGCAGCAATCCCTGAGCAAAGAGACAGCAGCTGGCCAAAAAAAATGAGTTTGGGGAAGGAATGGGAGAAAGGAATGGGGTATGCTGGAACAAGCTGTGAGAGGACAGGGAGCACGCAGGGATTTTGCCCCAGGTGAGAGCTCTGCCCACCAAAGGTGCAGTGATGCTGTGTCCTGCATCTGCTGCTGGAAAATGTCCTCTTTTTCCACGCTGAACACCTTCCTCCCTGCCCAGAATAAAACCCCCAACAGATCCTCTGTAATAAATGTTATCAAGTTTGCAGAACTCCAGAGCTGGGAAGTGCCAGGGTCGGTTTGCTGTGCAGCCTTCAGGCAGCCCCTCTGTTCATATGCATTATGGAATCATCTTTAATGGCATGATCATATCCTAGTTTTTCACCTTTGCCTCGCTCAGCACAGCTGATGAACCTGCTCTGGGAATGATCTGCATTAATGTGAAGCTGTAAAAACTTCAGCTGAAGTCAATGAGAGCTGTACTTTGAGCAGGAAAAGTGCCATTTAATGCTAAGCACTCTGAAAAAACACATCTAAATGTCTCAGATTTGGTGCATGTAACAGAGTGGATGTTTTTTACATCACTGTGCCTGTGCCTTGGCTGCCTGTCTGTAAAATGGGGATGATAACAGGGAGATTGGGAACTTAATCACTTTATTTGTTGTGAAATACTGCTGCTTCTTGGTTTGAGTAAAGCACAAGCAAGACATGAGGAGCTAAGTAATTGTGATGCAGAGCAGTGCCTGGATAGAGTACAATAAAGTAGGAGCTATGTGTCCTCCAAGGTGGAGAAAACAAGATACTGAGAAGCTGCAGAGGAAATCGTTTGCAGGGGGCTGAGAAGCTGGGGATGTTCCTCGGTACCCAGGAGTGGGGTTTGGGGGACCTAAACTGAGCTCTGGACTGTTTCAGACATCCCAGGGCTCCTGGCTGCAGCCTGGCACCATCAGCTTTGGCATTTGGGGAGAGATAGGTCCTTAGGATAACCCTCCAGGATATGGCCTTGGAGTCAACACCCCCATCAAGGGCAAAATTGCTGGAGACTTCATCAGGGTTGTCCTGGCAACCTTAATTCTTAATTTCCTTAAGTTTTGGGTATGTGACCTCACAACCTTTATAATTTCATGCATTGCACTTTTTCTGTGTGCCCAGGCCAGTGTGATGGCTCTGGTCTTGGCAGGTATGATGGACCCTGGGGTCTCCCTGGCAGTGCCCATCACATCTGCTGGCATGCTCAGGGGGCACATGATGCTTGGCACTGCTGGGTTTCCTCCTGGCTGGTGTCCCCACGTGCTTGCTGTGGGATTTCTGTCCCACTGAGAGCACCTGCTGTGCTCCAAGCCTCTGTCCCATCCCATTATCCCATCCCATCCCATCCCATCCCATCCCATCCCATCCCATCCCATCCCATCCCATCCCATCCCACATTTTGCTGCTGAGGTTCCTGACGCACAGGAGCATCCAGCACACTGGAAATGCATCCTGCTGAATTTGGGATGGATTACAGACTGCAGCAGGTACCAACACGTGCAATTTCCAGCACACCTCCTGCCCGTGCTTTGCCATCCCTCTTAAGGCTCATGTGCCTTTCCTTAACCCTCCCAGCACTGATGTTGCCTGGGAGACTGAGCCAGCACCTCCTGCATTTCCTGTGGCTCGTGCAGGGTTGAAACCCCAGCCACAACCTTCCTTGAAACAAGAAAAATACTCAGAATTAAAACTATCTGGTTTAATTTTCTGTGATACCTGGTCCTTCATATGGCAGAGCTGTGCTGGCTCCCAGGGGGCTGCAGGGAGGTGCAGGGTCCTTGTGAATCCCAACATCCCTTGGGATGTGCTTTCCTAGCTCACTTTTATGCCAGTGTGTTTGTTTTTGCTGTGCTTTGCTGTAATTAAATTCCTGGCCCTTCTGCTTGCAGAAGTGAGCTTCAAAACTCTCCGGCAGACGGGTGGTTTTATTGAATCTCCAGCAAATTATTGATGCTTGGTGGGGAATTTTTTACACTTTCAACCTCAAGGTTTTTTGGGAGAGCATTTTTGCAAGTGTTTATTATAGTATTGCCACAAGAAGCGAGACTACCCAGAAAATTTATAGCAAGCAGCTCATCAGCTGTGGAATGTCAGCACAGCACCGTTGAAATGCCTTCTCCAGCGTCACTCAAGTGAGGATGATTTCTCCCAGTTGAGGACCTGGATAGTGGTTTTCCTTCAAACCTTCCAGCACTATTACAGTGGCTGAAAACTGCTTGTCGGTGTACTGGGCAGAAAATCACTTTTTCCCCCTACATGAAATAATAAATCTGATGCGGGCACAGACTGGGACACCTGGTTAAAGACAGGAGCTTCAGTATGCCAAAGTTTCAGGCTGTGAAGTCCCCAAGTGAGAAGCTGCCACCACCTCATGAGCTCCTCCAGTGCTGGGGAGGGACATTGACTTTTCCAGAGCGTTCCAGCTTGGTCAGTGTGGGAACAGACTTGCTTGGCTCATGGTTCAGTGCTGTAGGAGATGGTTGCTTTATTCTCCATAGACACAGATATCAGGAAGAAATCCTTCTCTGTGAGGGTGGGCAGGGCTGGCACAGGGTGCCCAGAGCAGCTGTGGCTGCCCCTGGATCCCTGGCAGTGCCCAAGGCCAGGCTGGACATTGGGGCTGGAGCAGCCTGGGACAGTGGGAGGTGTCCCTGCCATGGCAGGGGTGGAATGAGGTGAGCTTTAACCAACCCAAATAATTTTGTGATCTGTGATTGAATATTGTAGGGATCCAGGAAAGAGCTGTAGAGAGAATAGTCTCTTGCTGAAGGCAGAATAAAAATTGAAAGGGTTGAAATCCCAGAAAAAAAAATCCAGTTGCATTTAAATTGGAGACCACTTTTCTCAGGTGATCATTTATTACCTGTTCACTATAATATGGATGTTTAACTAGATGGTTCTGAGTACAGAAGAGGCGAGCCTATAGTGCAGCAGACCCATCTGGAATTGTTGTGTGAATGTGGGAAGTGCTAAAAGTACTAAAAATAACTTGGAAAGCATCTTCAGTTGGCCATCCAGCAGCGGCGAGCACTTTCCATCCCCTTCTCTTGTTGCCTTGGCTGCCTGTCTTAAATGTGAAGAAAATCATCACCCCCAGTGTACAGAAGCTGGGAGCACAAATCAATGTTTGTGACACACAGAGGGTCCTGGGAGGGGACTCCCCTGAGGGAGGGGTGGCTCTGCCTTTGCTGAGGGCAGGAATGCCATGTGCTGAGTGTGGTGCTGGGGCTGCAGGTGGTGGCTCCAAGGGGTCCCAAAGGCTCCACTTGCAGCCAAGGTCCCAGTCCCATGTGCTGATCAATTCTTTGCTTCTGAATCTGGGCTTTGCAGCTGCAGCTTGGAGTTTTATTGGTTATATATAATTATAAAAAATGTGATTATGAATTTTGCAGTACACCCTCAGCTGGGATCCGTGTGTCGCTCACCCTCTGTGCCCATTTCTGGGATGAATTTTCTAGGGCGCTGTGGGAGAGCTGCTCAGAATTGCTCAGACAAGCGGCAGCTGGGCTGAAAAATGCAGAATCTGAGTGTAAATTGCTCTGTCCTGGTTTGGAAGTGCAGCAGCTCTCAAGTTCCCTGTTCAACAGAGCAGGAAGCAGCACAAGGTGCTGGGCACGAGCCCTCCTGGCTGGGCTGGGCTGGGCGGCTCTGGGTGAAGCTGCAGGTGACACAGCGTCACACCCTGTGCTGCCAGTGGGTCCTGCCTCTAGAAACTCCTGAGCCTCAAGTTCCCACCCTGATCCCTCTCCAAACTCAGCTCAGGGAGCAGATGGCACTGGCTTAGTCTCCAGCTTGCATTCTTGTCCTTATTCTTCTCATCCATGATGAACTTTGTAAGGCACTGAAGCCTTTAACCATTAGCAGGCAATAAAAAGGGGCAGCAGATTTGGATAACATCCACTAATCTCCTTCAGGATGAGCTGGAGAGAAGAGCCACTGCAAAGCTCTGGAGCTTATTCTGGGATGAGTGCTTTGGAGGCTTTGAGAATTGCTTGGTGTTGGTATTTCATGAATAAATAACCCCCAGCGGTATTTGTCAGTGAATCTGCTTCATTAATGAGACCTGGAACAAAGAGAGAGGGTGGAGAAAAGTGTTTTTGAGGCAATCAGGGAATGCAGGTGGTGGGAGGTGGAATGGAGCCGTGTGAGGATGTGTGGAATGGGGCTGTGTGAGGATGGTGGAATGGGCTGTGTGAGGATGGGTGCACTGGACTGTGTGAGGATGGGTGCACTGGGCTGTGTGAGGATGGGGGGAATGGGCTGTGTGAGGATGGGTGGAATGGTCTGTGTGAGGATGGGTGTCCTGGGCTGTGTGAGGATGGGTGCCCTGGGCTGTCTGAGGATGGTGGAATGGGCTGTGTGAGGATGGTTGCCATGGACTGTGTGAGGATGGGTGCCATGGTCTGCACCATGGGAGCAGAGCCAGGAGGGGAGCCCTGCTCTGCTGCACCATGCTGGACATTTGTGCCATGAGATGTTTATAGAAAAATGGGTTTTACTGAAGCTGGATGTATATTCAGAGGGTCCCGGCAGGGAGGGGAGTGTGTTCCATTTATAACTATATCATTTTGGTGTCAGCAAGTGTCTTTGGGAGGGCTGGAGAGTTAAAGAAAGAGTGTGTATGTGTTCATAGATGTTCAGTGGAGAGGATCTGGCACCAGAAATTAGGTCACTCTCTCCAAAATACCCTTTTTGGGTTAGTGATGGATTGCCCCATCCTCCCAGTGCACCAGGTGCTGAGCCCTGCCTGCTCCCTGGGGTTTTGGCACCTGGGTCCAGCCAGGACCACCAGCAGCTCCCCTGGGCTCTTTGATGTACTCAGGACACAGAGCCTGTCCTTCTCCATCCTGCCTGTCAGAACAGATCCAGGGTTCAGTCACTGAAATCCAGCACGAAGAGATGGAGAACAAGAGCTGTTCTTTTGCAGGCAGCTTCTTACTGCAGGGAAAGTGATTCATCCATCAGGGCTGGTCTAATCTGGCACTAATAGTGGGGATGGCTGTCCCCAGTGGGCTCCCTGCAGCGGTGGCCAGATGCTGCCATCTCTCCTCAAGTGTCCCCTGCCTTGTCTCGCTGTGCACCCTCCAGGGCTGGCTCTGGAATGTGAGAACAGGACCCCAAACAGTGGCAGGGAAGGACAGGCAGGGGTCATGAGCAGAGCTGTGAGGGTAGAAAGTCGAATGCTCCATGCCACATGTTGCTGCAGAAGGCAGGTAATTAATGACTGCTCCTCACTCCCAAAATTCAGTGAGCTGAGCTGGCAGTGCCAGGGGCTCAGGCTGGGGTCCTGCAGCCCCTCCAGAGGCAGATGAAAGTGCAGTTTGCTCCCAGCTGGCTCCAAGCAGCACGCCAGCCTCTCATGAGCTGCCTGGCCTGTCAGGGCTCTGTGCTGAAGGGCAGCTCCTCTAATGGAATGATGGCCAACACAGACATGATCCTGCTGAGTGTCTGCCCTCGCCCTGCTCCTCTCACAGGTGACACTTGAACACTTCCCTGCAGCTCTGCTGCCCAGCCTCCCAGCAAGGTTAATATTTTAATACTCTTAATGGCTCATTCCAGCTCACCAGCCCTCCCTGGGCTTTGGCAGGGGCCATCCATTATGCCAGGCTTTGGAGAGCGAGTTTCCATTCCCATCCTCAGCCCTCCCGAGGGCAGGAGGTTGGTTTGTGCTTCCAAGTTTTAATTAAACCAGCCCCAGCCTGGTGCCATGTGAATGAGCCAAGGTCTCCTGACAGAGTTCTGTCTCCCTGGAGCAATCCCGTGCAAGGACCCTGCCCTGGGATGTCCTTTCCACCCCCCAAAGCAGCTGTAGCTCCTCAGCTTCTCCTTCCAGGGATGTGGGTTTGGTGGCTCAATGGAATCCAGGAGGGAGGATGGGAGCATGGTTCTCCTTTCTGTCCACCCACCATGAGAAACCCCCTGGGAGGACCAGATGGGGCTGAGCTTTTGGGGTGGGTGGTGGAGGAGCTGTCACGGTTTGTTGGGTTTGGCTTTTAAAAAATAATTCTCCCTATGTTAATAAACAGTGGTTTTAGTCAGTAAATAATATCCCCTTCCTCCCCCCACCATCTCTCCAGCAGAAATGTGTGCCCTGATCTAATATATCCTGCCTTTCTCACTCCCTCATTTCAGAGGAGCTGCAGATCCTGGTGGGAACAGAGTGCTGATAGAAAACGGCCTCTAAAGATATTTGAAACATGACCAACAAAGGACAGAGGGAGATTCATATCCAAATATGCTGGAAAATCTAGGAGGTGGGCCAAAAAAGGGAGAATATCAGAAGCTTGATTGCTACAAGTGAAAAGTTAATTGGGAAGCATTAATTGGGGTGAGAGAGGGCAGCACAGACATGAATTTGCTATGTGGGACACCATGAACACAGAGCTGCCCAGTGCTGGGATAACTCATCCACCCCAGCCCATGGGGATGTGCCAATTTGCTATTTCTCACTGCTTTTAATGGTGTTTTCGGTGTTTAAAGTCCCAACCTCCAGAATCCTATGATTCCCTTGAAATCTGGAATCTAAAAAGTCATGATGTCAGTACTGCATAGAGCTTTATTTGGGTTTGGTCTCAGAAGTTTCTAGCCCTTGAGTTTGCAGGGAAAAGCTTGGTTACACCCTAAAGCAAATTTAGGGGAGGGAATTATTATTATTATTAATTATTATTATTATTATTATTATTAATAATAAACAGCACAGCAAATTGATTTATTTTTAAAATCTCATCATTTTGGTGCCAGTTGCATTATATTCTGTTTTAATGCCTGACACATTGTTTTCTTGAGCGCTCGGTGCTGGCAGGGCCATGTGTGTGAGTGTGATGGTGTGTGAGCTCAGGGGCCCTCTGCTGATAGAGAATGCAGGGCTGCTTCCAGGCAGCACTGCCCTGGCCCTGCAGGGCTGATGAATATTCCTGTACTGCTGTTTCACTGCCAAGCAGGCTGTTTTCACATTAAATCCCCCAAAAAGGGGCACTAACGCTGAGCACTGGGTTATTGTGCTGATGGCTGAGCAGGGGAGAGGCTCAAGGAGAATAAACCAGGCTGTGACTCCAGCACTGCCTCAGGGGTATTGAGGTCAGAGGGGTCAGGGTTAATTTGCAGCCTCCTGTGTGTAAAGATGTAATAAACAATCTGAGGAGGTTGTTACCAGTCACTACCAGTGACTTGTTCTGTGACCTTTCTCTCTCTGATCACTTCATCTCTCTCCTGCCAGTAAGAGGGTGATGGGGTCTGTTGCCCAGGATGGGTTGTGGGTATTGGTTCACATATAAACTGTGGTTTGAAGACAAAAAATATCTTGGAGATGCTTAAGGCTCTTGACAAGCATCTGTGTTCCTTTTGCAGTAACCCAGCAGAAGGCAAAGTGCCTGAATGCTTTGTCACAGGCAGAATCTGCTGTGTGTGCAGCTCTGAGAGGCAGGGCTGGGAGCTTCCCATGGCTCCATATGGCCTTGGAATTAATCCTAGGTGCTCATGCTTCTTGCTGGAGGGGTGTCACAGCACAGCAAAGCCTGGGGCTTTGTCCATCATGGGCTGGAGCGGAGCAGCAGATCTGTGCCTGCACCATCCCTGCATCATCTGCTCCACATCCCATGAAGCCAAGTTCATGTGTCTTTCCAGCTCTGGCAGTGGATGTGAGTGATGGTGATGGACAGGGTGTGGATGCCCAGGGAGGCTTGGCCCAGCTATGAGACATTAAGGAAGAGTTTTATGGCTTTGCTGTGATCTAGTGTAAGATTAGATTCACATCCAGCTCCAGGCTACTAATAATGCATCTCCTAGTTGCTAGTTTGCATAAAACTGGTGGATAGTATCTTGGAAACCCCATGACTGGTTGATTCTATGAAGGATGCCAGAGTTATGCAGCACATTTATTGTATACCAGAATCACAAAGCTCATTTCCTTGGGAAGCTTCCTTTGGCTCAGCACTGCTCATCAGGATGCAGGGATTTTGCCAGAGCAGCTCTCTCTGGATTTCCATGCCCATGCCAGCTCTGCCAGCTCCCTGCCAGCCCTAACGGTGCCTTTTCTCTCCAAGGGAAGAAGCGATGCTGTCCACCTACTTCGAAACCATCAATGATTTGCTCTCGTCCTTCGGGCCCGTCCGGGACTGCTCCCGCAACAACGGCGGCTGCACCCGCAACTTCAAATGTGTGGCAGACCGCAAGGTGGACTCCACGGGCTGTGTGGTACGTGCTGGGGCTGTGGGCTGGCAGCTGGGGCTGTGGGGTGAGTGCTGGGGCCGTGGGGTACCTACTGGGGCTGTGGGGTGGGAGCTGGGGATGTGAGTTGGGTACTGGAGCTGTGGGGTACATACTGGGACTGTGGGTTAGGTGCTGGGGCTGTGGAGTAGGTGCTGGGGCTGTGGAGTGTTACTGGGGATGTGAGGTGGATACTGAGGCTGTGTGGTACATTCCAGAGCTGTAGGGTAGGTGCAGGGGCTGTGGGCTGTGTACTGAGTCTTTAGGGTAGATGCTGGGGCTGTAGTGTAAGTACTGGAATTGTGGGGTGCATACTGGGGCTGTAGGTTGACTGCTGGATCTGTGGAGTCAGTACTGGAGCTGGGGGATACATGCTGAGACTGTGGAATACATGCTGAGGCTCTAGTGTAAGTACTGGGGCCGTGGGGTGATTACTGAGGCTGCAGGGGAGGTGCTGGAGGTGTGGAGTACATGCAGAGGCTGGGTATGGGTGCTGGAGCTGTAGGGTCTCTGGGATTGGCCTCTGGTTTGGGGACAAGCCAGAGGGAGTTGTGACCTGCTCCTGCTTCCTATGGCTGAGGGGATGTGTGTGCTGGAGCTGGACTTCCCCCAGTCCTGGTCCCTCACGGTCCCTCACAGCAAATCACAAATGCCTTAAGGACTCCAGGGAAGCAGCCCAAGTGCTCAGATGAGCAAAAGGAAAAAAAAAAATGCTTGAGACTGGGGGTCATTTTCCTGCTTGTCAAGAAACAGGGGTGGAAAGCTGTCTCACTTTCTCTCCTGCTTTGTGCAGAAGAAATATGAAGCATTCTCCCAGCCTATCCACCTCTGGGCATCTCTGGCACCCTCAGAGTCTTGATTTGTTTCTGAACATGCTGATGTTTGCCAAACAACCTACTGAGTCCCAGGCTTTGCAGAGTCCAGAAGGTCTAGTCCCTAGAGCATTAGTTTGGGGCAGAAGCTCTGAATCATGGAATCCTAGAAGGGCTGAAGGTGACCTTGTCCTGACCTGGTGGGCAGGGATGCCTTCCCTAGATCAGGTCCCCAGAGCAGGGTCCAGCTGGGCTGTGGACAGTTCCGTGGAGGTGTTTCTGGGCACTGATGCCCTGAGGGGTTTTGCTGTGCTTCCAGGTGGGAGCAGCAGAGCTCAGACCTCGCCCAGCTCTAACCCATCTCACCTTGACATCAAAGTCATCCCTCTGTGCGTGAGGAGCCTGTGTGAATCCACAGTGACGTGCAGAGACACAGCACAGAGCCTTGGGAAGTGAGGCAAACCTGGAGCAGACTTGTCAGTTGTTGAAGCCCCTGCTGCCAGGAAGCCGTGGTCACCCCCAAGGGGGTCCAGAGCTGTCACCCTCCCCACCATGCCCTCAACCCCACACTCACTGCTCCTAAACCCTGGAACCCCTCATCCCACTGCAGGCACATCCCTCCCCACATCCCTCCCACCTCAGCAGAGACAGGAGATAAGTGTCTCTTTATTTATTGAAGATGTTTGTACACGGCAGCTGGGAAAGGTCAGGCTGGAGCCTGCTGTCCCGGGGGGGAGGCGTTTTCATTATCCCCTTCTCAGGTTGCTTGTTAAGGCCATTTAGTATGACAGTTTGATGTGTCACCAGCAACGCCTGGTGCCATCTCCCCCTCGCTGCTCCTCTCCCCTTCCTCCTTTATTTTCCCATTGCCTTTTTTTTCTGTCCCCTTTTCCAAGGAGCACTGCCTTTCCTAGCCTTTTGGGGTGTTTTCCCCCTTTTTTATTTGTTTTGCTCTGAATGTCAATGTGCTTGCCAGGCACTGTCAGGAGCAATCAAGGCTCTTATCACCTCATGCCTCTGGGAAGCGATGCCTCTTTTTAAAGTCAGGATATATTAAGATAGAAATTGTCAATAAAGTACAGACCTAGTGCTGGCATGTAGAAAGGAAGAAAAGGAAAACCGTGTCACTTGGGGTAAAGCTTCTGAAAAGCCTGACTGAAGCTGTGTGAAAGAGAACGTACAGTGAGGGGAGAAGGGAGGAGCAGCAGGAGCATTCTCCTGGAGGGCATCCCCTCCCTGAGAGCTTTGGGTGAGAGGTGACACTCGGGGACCATGGGAACCCCCATCCTACACACCACACCAGGCTCCTGGGGCCATCCCATGGGGACAGGAGACAATCTCTCTTCACCCTGCTCTTCACCCCTTTCTCTGCCCACTGCAGGAGCATGAGGCCTCTCTGTCCCTCTCCACAGCTCCCAGTCTTGGGGTGAAACTTCCCAGTCCCAGGCTGAGGACAGCAGAGCTGAGCTGCCCAGAACAGCGTGGGGACAACCACTTGTCCTAGTTTGGAGGACAGGTGTCTGTTAATAAAGGCAGGAGCCTCTCTTTGAAGTGGAGAATATAAACCCCCCTCTCTCAAAATTATTATAATTTTGAAATTAAGAGGCTCTCAGGCAAAGATACGGGAATTAGGAATAACAGTTCTTTACTAGGGAAATTAAAATAGAAATACAGTACTACAAAGAAACAAGACCCCAAACACTGATAGAGTCAGAATCCAAGCTGACACCCATCAGTCAGTCAGGGTGTTGGCAGCAGTGCCATTCAATGGTGGCTGCATCCTCCTGCAGTGACAGATGTGCTTCAGTTGGAGCAGTGCTCCTGGACAAGGTGCAGTTTCCTTCTGGAGGTCCAGTGGTGATGTGAAGTCTGGTTTTCCTCTGAAAATCCAGTGGAATAAAAGGGCACCTTGGTGTCCCAAAATCTCTGGTTTTGTCTTGGTAAGAAATGTTGGGCTCTTCCCCCTGGCTGGAGCATCTCCCATGGGATGCAGTAATTTTATGACTCCCACAGTGGGACTCAATGGCCATGAGCAGAAGGGAATTTCCTGGAGGAAGGATGAGTTGTGAAAAGATAAAGAACACTGCCCCACCTGGTTTCTAAAATGTGGCCATTAACAGGAGATGTGCCCTTTGGAAATAAAAAACACTGCCCCAGCTGGTTTCAATGGATGGCCCATTAGCAGAATATCTCCCACTGAGATCAGGATCACTGCCCCACCCTGAACAGATGTTGATTGAATAGATACCTTTTATCACATCCTGCACTTTAACCCAAGACATCCGCTGCATCCCAGCCCTTGTCTCCCTGCTTGCCTTTGGACTGACACAGCCCATGCTGCTTCCCAGCTCTCCCAACCCTGTGCAATGTTTCATTCTAATCACCTCTTGTCGGTCCCTGATGATGGAGGGGTATGAGGGGAGGTGTGGAAGGAGCTGTCCCTGTGTTTCTGATCGCGCCCCATGGCCACTGTGCAGGGAAAAGCCTGATGGATGGGCTGGCAGCATAGCCCTGAGTGGTGCTCATGGTGCTGAGTGGGATCAGAGGGGCTGGGAGTGGAATCTCAGAGCTCACACAAGCTGTATTTGAGACATTCTGGTACTTTCTTTACCCTGTGCTACCCTCCTCATCCCACTCCTGCTCCTGGGTGTGGGTGTGAACTGGGCTTCCTGTGTAAGAAAGGATGGGGTCATGTGCTGCAGATTTTCAGGATGTCAGTTAGTTTTGAAGCTGAACTGCTGTGAACTCAATTTGCCAATTTGGTAAGTGCTATGGGCAATATCGGGATGTAATTTAATTAAGCTATCCCCTTTTTATAGAGTTCAGGGAGCATTTGCCTACTAATTTTAGCACTAGGTTTGCTCCAGCTTTACTCTGGACACAGATTCACAAATCATGACATGTTGTTAATCTCTACCAGTCAACAGTTTATTAATTTGCTGAGGACCACAGAAGTATATAATCAGTGGTTCATCAATCAAGGCTAAATCCAACAAATGTTCCAGGCAGGTACTGAATATAAAATATACATGTAGCCTTGTAAGCAATTAATACACCACAGAGCTGGAGCCGAGCTGCTCAACCAGGGAGCAGCACAAATCTCAAAGATTTCTTATTCCTTTTGTATATAATCATCATCTGTTACCAGTTCCTTCACGCCCTTAATACGACTTCCAGTAATTCTGCAAGGAGTGGAATGCATTTATCTCTGGGATTTTAGCGGGTGGGCTCTGCCATTACCTAATTGTTTGACCTTAAAAGGTCTCAAAAGGAGACAGTGGAATCTTTGCAGCTTGTGCTGGAGTCTGGCTGAGTCTCCTTGGGCTGATGATGAAGAGGAAGGAGGGTGTAACTTTGCTCAGTTAAAATCCTGATTTTTAGGGATCACCTGAGGACCCTAAAGCCTCTCCAGTCGGTTCCCACCCACAGAGATGGCAGCTCTCCACCTGCCATCCCCCCCTTCCCATGGGATCCCTTTTCCCCCTCATCTCATGGTTTTCTGTTAGTTTTCTGTTCCCCCAGTAGATGGCATGAGTGCATAAAGGGTTTCTGCAGTTCTTTTCTTATCGGAGGCCTTTTTATATTCAGGTAATTTTAAGAATTACCAGCTGCAACCTTGCCAAGACCTTGGCATCGCCAACAGGAGCCTTGTCTTTGAGCCCTAACATAACCAAGAGCCCCCAAGCTCTAAAGAACCTCCTTCCATGCTGCTTTTTCCTGTTGCACTCCAGAACTGCTGATGGAGCTGGTCAAGCTGTGGGAATTTCCCAACAAAACAAAATCCCAGTGAATTCCTCTGTATCTGGTGACTCTGCACGTTGAGTCCAGTGTGTGTTTTGTACCATCTTGCAGGGATCACAGCAAGCCAGGAGAAAGTGTGCTAGAGGAATAATTCAGACTACATCCTGTAAAGGAAATATTACTGATCTTTTCTGCTGGTGCTGAGGTAGCTGCACAGCCTGGAGGGAGGATGCTGAAGGAGGGAAAATGCTTAACCCTCCTGTGTTGGTGATTTATAATTTGAGATGAAAACCTGTGAATTGGCCCTGAGAGACTGAAGGAAACACCTGCATCATGGCTTAAATTCAGGTTTCCCCAGCTGTCTCTCAGATTAGCTTTGCTCCCTGGTGCCAGTCCTTTCACCCACCTGAGGAGAAGGGAGGGGTTGGTTCCATGTACTGCCCCATGACCAGGTGCATTTTTGAGCCTGGAAAGGCAGGGTTGCAGCCTTATTGAAAACAAGAAGGGTAGGTTCTTTTGTTTGGTTGGTTTTTTTGGGGTATTTTTTTTTTTTATTTTGTTTGGGGTTTTGGTGGTTTTTGAGGGGTTTTTTTGTTTGTTTGGGGTTTTTTTTTTGTTTGTTTTGTTGTTGTTCCTTGTTTTTTGTTTTGTTTTTTTTTCCCCAAAGGAATGGGAGCTTTGGAACCTTTGGTCTTTAGCATTTGAGCTGGGCCAGGAGGTTCTCCATTCTTTTCCAGTGCATGTTGAGCATTCTCAAGATCTCTGTGGGAGGATGCAGCAGCAGCAGATCCAGGTGCCTGGGCCCCATGGTTGTTCCCAGGATGGGGTCTCCTCTCTGTGAGGAACACCTGAAGAAGCAGAAGGGCATGAGCTGCCTGCTGGGGGTGAGGAAGGCAGCTTGGGCTCCTGGCAGGAATGATCAGAATTACAGTAATTTCAAACTATAAGGCACACCGGATTACAAGGCGCACTTCTGGGTTGCCGGCAAATTTCTGAACTTTGTCCATATATAAAGTGTGCTGGACTATAAGGCGCACTTTTTTTGCAGTGAGGATCCGCGCACAACAAAGTAACGAATTAGTAACGGAATGGCGCGATCGCGGGGTTTACTGGCAGCTGCTCAATTTGCAAACATTTTTCACGGATTGGCGCAGCCTTTAAACGCAGCCCCAGGCGCCCTCCCCGTGCTGCAGGCCCTGGCAATCCTGGTGCCAGCTGGCGTGGCACTGCCCCTGTGCGGCTTGAATTTCAGAGTTGGCAAATTTCTGAACTTTGTCCATATATAATGTGCACCAGATTATAAGGCACACTTCCGGGTTTCGATCAAAATTTTAGTCAAAAGGGTGCTCCTTATAGTTGCGAAATATAGTCGTGTAACCTCTGGTTTGTTCAAGGTGTGAGAGGTCTGACTGCAGCAGGAGGCAGGTGGTGTGCTTTGATGGTTCTGTAGATATGTGTGCCTGCAGGCATTGGTGAGTTAGATTTGTTAGCTCTTTAAGGCCCATTAGATCGCTCCAGAGCCAAGGATGTTGCAGGGGGATGTGGAAGGGCTAAAGCAGGGCTGTGCTCCAGGAGCCATCCCACCTTGGGACAGGGGCTGGCAAGGGCTGGGAGTGCCTTGCCCAGCCTGGGCACTGGGTGCTGCTCATCCTCAAACCCTGCTCATTCTCACTGGCTTCCCTCTCACAGGCTCAGGTCCCTCTGGCAGAGATTTATTCCTAGTCTGAGGAATAAAAGAAGTGCAGTTTGCCTACAAGGATGATCTGAGCTGTTCCTCCCTGCGATGAGGGGTCAGCCCACCACAAAGGAGGGAATTTGTCTGGCTCAGCAGGATGCAGGAGGGAGATCATCTACCAGAGAGTCACTTAATGAAGTTGTGGCCTGCGGTGACACTGCTGGTGGTGTTGGTCCCAGTTTCTTTAGACACAGAAGGAGGAGAAATTTACCATGGTCCACACAGGCATATAAACCTCAGCACAGCTTGTTGAGGCTAACCCTTCCCTCGCTCTCTCCCACCTCAGAATGATGGGTGTTCCTCACTGCTGCAGAGTGTGGCAGAGAAATGGCTTCATTTCGGAGTGTAATTGTTTTGGGGAGAAATGGGATTAGAAATGAAGGAGCAGCACAGTGGCTGCTGCTTTCTTCTCCTCCTTCCAGCACAAGTCACCAGAGGTGGCTTAGGGACCATGGAGAGATGCTTTGAAATTATGTGGGTGATGCTGAGAACTTTTTTTCCTGGGGGTAAATGAAGTGTTTGGGAGTTTCAGCCCAAACCAAAATGCTGAGCAGAAATGCCTTGCATACATGAAAATTCCAAAATACTTCGCTTCAAAACATTTGCTTTCAAGGAGAGGGAAATGTTTAATTCCACCATTATCATCTGGAGCTTTGTTTTATATTGCTTTATCCCAGTGTACAGCCTGAAATAAAAACAAAATTAGGTGACGGAAACCAAAACATTTCAACCTTGTCAAAATTAAATGCTTTCCTAATTTCCCAATGAGTTTTGAGATGTAATTGATGGAATCCCACAAAGCACTTAAGCTTCATCAAATCTGCATTTTTCTGACAGTCAATTGTTCATTGAAAAATAAAAACTTACCCTTCCCTGCCTTGAGAGGCACCTAGCTAATTATGGGAGAGATGCACACCCAGGGAGGGAGATGAGGAAACCAGTCTCTCCTAACCCCTCTGAAGTCTTGCTGGCTCCCTGGGGCAGCAGCTGACTCCTTTTGCACATTGTGGTTTGGAACAGAAGCCCCCTGAGCACCACAGCAAGCCCCCCTCCAAGGAACCTGTGGGTTTGGATTTTATCTCATTAATCCAGGTAAATACCTGTGCTAGAAATGGGATTTGAGGAGGAAAGGGTGGTAAAGGCTGTTGGAGTCAGTGTTGGTGATGGGTGGGAGTGAACCACCTGCCTCTCTTTGCTTTCAGAGGGGGTTTGCACCTCCTGGGCAAGGGGCAGCTGGTTTAAAAGCAACTGGAATAGCTCAGAAAGCACCAAGGTGAGCTGGAGGTCTCTGCCTGCACAGGGAAGGAGTGGTTTGGATGATAAAAGCCCTGTTTCTCCAGAAGTGGCTTTTTCAGTGATGTTTCTTGAGGGCTTGGCTGGTGCCCCTCTGCTCCACACCAGACTGGGAAGCTTGGTGTGCTGTGGGCACAGCTGGCTTGGGCTTTGGGATTGGTTTGGGATATAGGATTTGCTGTGTGGTGTTGTGGCTGGGCTGCCCCCTGACAGGTGAGTCAGGTGGGGCAGGGGTTGAATTTCTGTTTTCCTCAAGGAGGAACCAGCTTCTGCTGTGACTGAAAACGCCCTGACAGGCAGGAGATACCAGCACACCCCAGAATGGGCTGTTGGTGACTTCTGGAAGGGAAGCAGATTTCTTTGCTCCAGAAACACTTCTTTCTGTGTGCAAGGCATCCCACCAGCTGCTTGAAACAAATCCCTGTGAGAGATTTTCCTGAGAGGGTTCGCTGGAGTGGTGGCCAGAGGGGAGGAGATGCTGCCTTACCTCTTCCATGGATCCCCCATCCCACTTTCACAGAGGGACCAGGCTGAGAAGCACAAGCAGCATGTTCTCAGGAGCCTGCAAGACAGATGGGTTTGATTTTCTAGGGCTAAAATAATGATTGATGATCTTTAAAGGGAAAAGGAAGCAGGGGAATAGGAGGGAGGGGGAGAAGAGTGGGAAGATAATGACTGTTATTTCAGAAAACAGTTGTAATGTTCCCCTCTGGGAAGGATGTTCCCCCCTCAGCAGGGTGTCAGGAAGGGCTCTGCCACAGTTGGGGTGGTGAGCACATCCCTGCCCTGAGGAAGCTCTGGAGAGCCCTTTTGCAACCAGCATTTTGGCCCTGTTTTACCAAAATATTGGGAGAGGAGGGATAAATCTCACATACAGTGACTGAGCTGCATACAACCAGGCTCTGTCCTGCTGCTGCTGAGGAGCTTTGCTCACCAGGGGCTTTCTGGGTCAAGAAAACAAAATCAGAACAAGCTAGAATTGTCCAAATACACATATATATATGGACACAGAGGGGTTTACTGCATTTGTATCATTTCTGAGCTCCAACAAGCAAATAAATACATGCCAGTGTATAGACAGGAGCTCATTAGAATGCTGGCACTTGCTTGTACCTCAGCAGTACCTGGGATTAATGTTTTTGTCTCATGCTGAGGAGGTTCCTCGGTGAGCACTGAGTATGCCTGGGCACAAAGGGGGGGTCATTAGGGCCTTTGGAAATTGTCCTCAGTGCTCTGGGGCTGATTGTGCTGCCTTGGGCCAGCAGGGCTAGGGATGCAGCTTGGGGTCCTGGCTCTCACTTCTGGAGGCATCCAGGCATGAGAATGGTACCTGGAGCAACTCTGGGAGCAGGGCTTGGTGGCAGCTTCCCTCTGTGGTTTAACACTGGGAGGATTCAGACTCGTCTGTACCCAGAGCATCACCTCCAGCACCAGACACAGAAATCTCTGACTAGATGGCGGCTGTTGTTGAGAAAACAGAGTGGAATAACAAAAAGGGCAGTTTACTCTCTACAGAAACACTTTATTAAGTATTCTGTTTTTTTAAACTTAATAATGGAGGAGAGGAGCTGAGCTGAGCAGCTCTGGCAGGCAGCTCAGATGGAGGAGAGCGGATGTGCTCCCATCTGGGGGATCCGTGTCAGTAATGATTTGCCTTCCAGTGACCCCTTGCCCATCTCACTGCTAATGAGCTTTGCAAACGAGAAAGTGAGCAAAGGCTCCTTTTTTCCTTTACATGAGCAGGGACTTGTCCAGATATTTATTTTCCTAAGGCACAGCCTCTCACAGATTCTGTTGTGTGCTTGTGTTCTTTCTCCCTGAAAGTGATCCAGGAAAACTTCTCCCATTGTGTTTGCTCTGGTTGTGCTGGGGATTCTGCTGGTGGTGATGGGCAGAAGAGCCCAGTGCCAGTGGCAGGAGGCCACAGGTGCCACATGCTGTGCTGGGGTGACAGCAGTGGCACAGGCATCCCATTTTGTTCCAAACCACAGCCCTGTGTATCAGTGAGGCTGGATCTGGTGTATTCCCAGGGGTGGCTGTGCCCATGTGGCAGCAGGCCCTGCCAGATCTGCCACTCCGTGTCACCTTGGAGATGTCATTTAAAAGCGCAAAAAGCCTGTTTCACAAAACAACAGATAAAAATAGCACTTCCTATTCAGCACATCCATTCCCTGTGCGTACTCAAAATTCAGTTGCTGACTGCAATCACAGGAGTAAGGACTTGTGTGCTCTGGGATCAGAGGGGATGGGCTGGTGTCCAACTGTGCCATCAGCCAAACCATGTGGAGCTGGTTGTTCCTTCTCCTCAGACCCCTTGGCAGCAGCAGGGTCAGAGCATTGGAGCTGAGGGTCATGTTTAGCCTTCAGGAGCTGTGTTATCAGTGCTAACACACAATAAGAAAAGAAAGTTTTCTTTTCCAATGCCAAAGGCAATTTTCAGGCTGTCTGTCGGCACAGAGAAATCAGTTCATGTCTGCATAGATGGAGTGGATTTGCAAGAGCATGGAATTATATTTGTATGGTAACAGCTTCTCCTTGGATTTTGAACAGAGCTGGAGTCTCCCCCTACATCTTTCTTTTCCTCTCCATAGCATGGAGTAAGTCCCAGCCCCTTTTCCCATGCTCTGAGCTATATTTCCTGGTCAGATCCATGGATAAAGGATGAGAATTGGAAGTGAACACATGCAATAGGAGTCTAACGTGGTGAACCACAAACAGCTTTTCATTTTGAATTGCTGGGTAACAGTGTGTGGGATCCCTTTGCTTCCACAGTAAATAAATCCATGTCTTGTGTGGATGAGGGGTGTGTAGAGGTGTTTGACCAGGACCTGCTGGGGCACCAGCTTTCCTCCCTCCAGGGTGGGACGTGCCACCTGTGCTCACCCAGACAGAGTTATTGAGCGAGCTGCTTATTGATTTTGTAATCATTTTCCAACAGAGCCCCCCGTCCTGTGTCACTGCCAAGGCAGAGCGCAATTTGAACTGCACCTAAATTGATGGGGCATTGATTAAAACTCACCGTAATTATTGGTTCTCTGCTGCCCAAGCCAGGCAAATCAATGTCAGCAAGAACAGATCTGCTCCTTCATAAAAGCCCAGTGAACACAGAGTGAGAGCTGCCTTTCCTGGCCCATCCAGAAGCCCAAGCTGATCCATCGAGGATCAGGATTAGCTCAAACTGGCTTTTTCCATGGTCATTTAGAGTCCTGTGGGCAAGAACATATTTGCACTCAAATGGACTTCAGTTTTCCCCTCACTCTGATTTATTGGTGGGACATTCCAATGGGAAATCAGCTGTTGCAGGAGCAGAGAGATGTGTTACAACGATTTATAAGCTGTGGCTGCCCCAGGAAATATCCAAGGCCAGATTGGACAAGGCTTGGAGCAATCTGGGATAGTGGGAGGCATCCCTGCCCATGACAGGAGAGCTGAGCTGCTTTTTAAGGTCCCCTCCAACCCAAACCATTCTGTGATTTATTGTGCTCAGTAATTGCTTCATCCACCTATTCATCCCTGCAAAACCATCCATGAAGAGGCTGGTGGTGCCTGGCCAGTACTAATTGCCAAGTTTGCTGATTCCCCTGGCTCTCCTGAGCAGGGATACATCCTGTATTTTCACACTGACTCCCAAAATTTTCTGTCCCTGGAGAGCTCTGTGCTGCAGCACAGCAGCTGACTGGAGAGCTGGCTCTGCTCTGAGCAGAGATGGATGTGAAGAGACAGGAGTGCTTTCTTCTGCAAGTGCTGTGCTGAGCTATTTGCCTGCTGTAATTAATGAGTATTAGGATGCATAATTATGAACTGAAAGGAAACATGTTTCGTGGTGGTTAAGAGCCAAAACTGGAGGAATATCCCAAGGGTGGCCTCAAGCAGAGTAGGACGAAGGGAGGGAGGGTTTTGCTGACCCACTAACCCAGTCACTGGGAAAAAACCATCTTCTTCTTCTGTGAGCTGGAGAAGGTGCTGAGCTCAGCACATGGAGCCGTGCCAAGGCAAGAATTCCAAGTGACAGCACCAAAAAGCCATGACTGCTCCTCTGGCTGTGGTCCTGGGTCTCCTGCTGCCTTACAGTCCCATCCTTTAGCACCCTGGAACATCCCTCAGGATCTCTAGGGGGAACATGAGCAGAGCCCATCCCTGAGGGTGTGGGGAGAGCAGCAGAGAGGCAGATGCTGTGTGGCAGAGATGCTGTTTGCAGCCAGCCCTCCCCGTGTCTTCCAGGGAGATCCTCTCTGCCAGTGTGCACAGCTCTGCTCTTACAGCAGGGCCAGCACACAAGGAGGAGAGCACGTGAGATAAGAGCCCTATCTGCAGATTCACAAACACTCTCATCCTGCTGCTGTTTCCTGGGCAGCTCCGGGGTGGTGAGAAGCACAGATTGTTCTCAGTGTCCTCTCCTCCTTCATTATTCTGTGTATGCATCTGGAAAACCTCCTGCTTCCTGCTGCTAATTCCAGAGCTGTGTCTTTGGGACCCTGCCTGCTCTACAAGGATGGACAGCATCCTATTCCAGAGCCCTTTGCTGCCAAGATCCTTTGGATGGAAAAGCCTTGTGCCTTCCCTTCTCACCTTACCTGGTGTCCCCAGGTTTACAGGCTTCAGAGCTGAGGGCACAGGAGGCAGTGAGGGATCTGAGGAACTGGCTCAGAGATCAGCACATTCCAGTTGCTGCAAGCAGGGCAGAAGCAGTTTTGATGTTGCTGCTGTAGGGAAGTGGCACAGGGCTTCTAGGAGGTGGGGAGAAAGTTGGGGACAAACCTTATAGCAGGGTAGGACAAGTTTGATGGTTTTAAACTGAAGAAAGGGAGGTTTAGATTAGATTGTTAGGATTAAATCCTTCTGGCACAGGGTGCCCAGAGCAGCTGTGGCTGTCCCTGGATCCCTGGCAGTGCCCAAGGCCAGGCTGGACATTGGGGCTGGAGCAGCCTGGGACAGTGGGAGGTGTCCCTGCCATGGCAGGGCTGGGACTGGGTGATCTTTAAGGTCCCTTCCAACCCAAACATTCTAGGTTTCTGTGATGGCTCAGGGTGGACCAGGACCCCCCTAAAGCCCATTTCTCCTGTCCCTGTTTGCTTCTTAAGTAGCCAAAAGTGAGCAAGGCTCGGCAGCCCATCTCCCAACAGGACCCTGCTGGTGTCAGTGAGCACAAGGTCCTGGGTCTCCTGAACTTTTATTAATATGTACAGCATTTTGCTCACATGGAAAATTTATTTTCTTTTTTAAGCACGAAGTATAGCAGTTTTATAACCTTTCTTCTGCTTGACAGAGACCATTTATAACCTGCCTTCATCACTACCTGTGCCGTCTCCAGTCTAACTCATCTTCAGGAAATTCCGTAATGCATTTTTAATTGTTAGCTGCTCCTAGACAAGATTTATTTATTTTTTCAAGGACTGGCCTTTTTGTTGTCATTTGTGTGCGTGTCTGTTTGGTGAAAAGGCATAAATAACAGAAGTGGAAATGTTCTTTAATCTGGGTGACAATTTATCGATGGCATTTGCTGCCTGCTGGCTTTTGTCTTTTGGGGCAAGGAAAACAAGCTGGGGAGCTGGAATTAGAAATTAGAGCCATGGTTCCCTCAGCTGTGGAAAACTGATGAGCCTGGCTCTCATCCTGGCTGCCCTCAGTCCTGTTTGTGCCCACAGTGGGCATCAAGATCCTTTTGGACATGGTGCCAAGGCTGTGCTTGCTGACCTGCCTGGCATGGGTTGAGACGGAATTCCGGGTCATTCCCAAGCACTGGGATGGTTCCCTGGGTTGGTCCCAGGTGCTGAGGTGTTTATTTCTAGGTTGCATTGGGTTTTCTGCATTTTGGAGGAACAAGGAGCAAACACAGATGTCTGTGCTATTTTGCCCCACACTGGCTTGAGGCTTTACTCCTGTGTAGTTTTGCTGCCCCAAGGATTTCACCTCTTCCAGAAGGAGAGGGAGGGGGGAGGGATAGGCAGCAGAGCAAACCCTTGCCCCATGGCCCTTGCCTCTTTCCCAGGGCTGTGTGAGCTGATGCAGGGCTACCCCACCCATCACTCAGGACAAACTCATCTCCTTCAGATGGACAAGGAGTTCAGCAGCGCGGGCTCTGTCCTGGGAGGGCACTGGACAGGGCTCCAGTGTGGGGGAGGACACCAGGTGACATTTCCATGTGTCCTGTCTCTGCAGTGCCCCGAGGACCTGCGGCCCATGAAGGATGGCACCGGCTGCTACGACTACTCCAAAGGCATCGACTGCTCCGACGGCTTCAACGGCGGCTGCGAGCAGCTGTGCCTGCAGCAGACCTTGCCTCTGCCCCACGACCCCTCCTCCAGCACCATCTTCATGTTCTGTGGGTGAGTGTCCTGGTTTGGAGGACAGGTGTCTGCTAAGAAAGGCGGGAGCCTCTCTCTGAAATGGAGAATGTAAATCTCCTCCCTCCAAATTATTATCATTTTGAATTTAAGGGGCTCTCTGGCAAAGTTATGGGAATTAGGAATAACAGTTCTTTACTAAGAAAATTAAAATAGAAATACAGTACTACCAAGAACAAACCCCAAACACTGACACAGTCAGAATACAACCTGACACCCTGTCAGTCAGGGTGTTGGCAGCAGTGCCATTCAATGGTGGCTGCATCCTCCTGCAGTGACAGATGTGCTTCAGTTGGAGCAGTGCTCCTGGACAAGGTGCAGTTTTCCTCTGAAGGTCCAGTGATGATGTGGAGAAGTCTCGTTTTTCTCTGAAAATCCAGTGGGAAAAAAGGGCACCTTGGTGTCCCAAAATCTCAGTTTTTATCTTGTTAGGAAAGGCTTGGCTCTCCCCCCTGGCTGGAGCATCTCCCAATGGGATCAGTAATTTTGTCAGTCCCACAGTGGGACTCAATGGCCATTAACAGGAGATATCTCCTGGAGGATGGATGGGTTGTGAAAAGATAAAGAACACTGCCTCACCTGGTTTCAATGGATGGCCCATTAGCAGAACATCTCCCACAGAGATCAGGATCACTGCTCATCCTGGTCTCAACAGATGGTGATAGAATAGATACTTTTGGTCACATCCTGTATTGTTACCCAAGACAGTGAGTCCCCTCTAGTCAGGCCCCTCCAAGGCTCCTCATTGAGCAGCCCCTTCCCCATCTCCATCCCAACCCTGCCTGCAGCTGAGTGTCCAAGGAAAAGGCTGTGGATGGAGCTGATTCCAGCAAGGAACAGAAGCACCTGTTTTTTCTGAGAGAAGTGTGAGGAGCAGATGAACCTTCCTCCTCTCCCCCACTGTGTGACAGTAC
This sequence comes from Sialia sialis, assembly GCA_009812075.1. Lineage (NCBI taxonomy): Eukaryota > Metazoa > Chordata > Aves > Passeriformes > Turdidae > Sialia > Sialia sialis. Next base: position 2,765,647 of record VRYO01002223.1, read on the forward strand.
AGTTTGATCTGTGACTCACTGTGAAGAGACCCAAAAATTGTACATTATGTGTTGGAGGGGAAGGTGTAGGATTTGTTTAAAAAATACTACTTCTAAAATTTACTTTTTTTTTTCCTCTCCTGTGCCTCCCTTAAAAATAAAGTCTCATCCCTGATTTTGGCCAGGATCTTATAATCCTACACAATTTAGCATTTTCTCTCAGGAAAATCTCCCTGGCTGCAGTGTGCTCTAAAAGGAGCTCAGTGATTATCTGGCTTTATGCTGCACAGCTGCAGCCATCCATCGCCTGCCCCAGCCCCACGGCTGCTTCACACTCTCAGGAACACACAGGAACCTACTCCATGTCCCAGTGTGACAGATTAGGATGAAGAAGGGAAGTAAAAGCCCTTCTGGAAAGAAAATGCCCACAAGCAAGAAGGGGAGTGAATTCCTAGCAGTAACTCTGAGCAGCATCCGTCAAGTCCCGATGCCTGCAGGTGCAGCAAAGATCTCACTCAGCTCTGACTGCAGGCTGGTCCCTGGGAAGGGCAGCACAGGGAGCTCTGCCTGTGCCAGCCTCTCCTTTATTTATCTCATTTTTCCTTGTTTGTTGTTTTCTTTCCCCCTCCACTACCCTTTTTTTATTATTGTTTAGCAGCTCAGAGTGACTGAGTCACAAAAACAGAGCACGTTTTCTGCTCCGTGCCTGCAGAAGGGTTTGGAAATTCATGAGGGCACCACATCCTTTATTGGGAGGGACATTCCATAGTCTCCACACACATCCACATGAATCTGCATTTCAGCCTTGTATCCACAAGGACAGAGACTCTTTCCTTTATTTATATATTTTTTTATTATTATTATTTATTTTTTTATTTCCTTCTTTTTCCATAATCCCTTTTCAAGGCTGAGCTGTGCTTTGGGAACAGGAAAGGAAAAGTGTGACAGACAGGTGGGAGTTGTGCTTGCAGTAAAATGCAGTAGAGGAAGGGGAGAGGGAAGCAAGCCTGGGTAGAGGTGGGGCTGGTGTTGCAGCACTGGGGCTCTGAGGAGGAAGGATGATGGAACAGAGTTTTCCCAGGAAGGTGGGAGCTGAGGAAAATGCTGCTGGAAGAGGAAGATGGCACATTTACAAAAGATTCCACTGAGGTCTCCAGTGTCTGTAGTTAAAATAGAAATACAGCACTACAAAGAAACAAGACCCCAAACACTGATAGAGTCAGAATCCAACCTGACACCTGTCAGTCAGTCAG